>BLKR01001787.1:168663-248831 GCA_011170035.1 Teleogryllus occipitalis
CTTTGGATCTTTTGCGATCAATATGTGATAATAGTTTTCAATGAACAGAGTTAAAAAATACAAAAAAGTTAACTTTCGGGGCCGGGAGGCATGACCTCACAATTGGATCCAACGCTATTTTAAAAAAATATGATGGTTTTCAGTGTGCTCTCAACAGCAATGAAAATGGAGGGGAAGGGAGCGGGTTATTGTACTGTTCTCAAAATTTGTCGTGTAATTGGCTTTATGTTAACTGAAATTAAAAAGCATTTTCGTCTCCAATTAACAAGTGCATTACAATGCATTTTGACCTTTAAATTTTGTATTATTTGCTTGGTGTATGTATATAGCCTCTGAGTTGGCTCAAGGGCATAGCTTCCCGTGTTGTGGTCCCGGGTTCGATTCCCGGTCGAGGCAAAAGTAGAGTTGTAGCTATCCTTTAAAACCACCCCAGTTTCTGTAGCTGTGTGACGAACAAAAGCTCAAGCACGCGAATCTTGCTAGGTTAAGAGAATACGTCATGTTCGCCTCATGTCGCTCTTACTCTCAAGCATGGGAATTTAAGTAGGTTCAGGCATGGGGGACACCGGTAGTCGGCGAAGTCGGACTACCGACCCAATAACGTTAAATACATACACACACACACGCACACGCACACGCGCGCGCGCCCACACACACACACCACACACACACACCACACACACACCACACACACACACACACACACACCACACAACACACACACACACACCACACACACACACCACACACGCACCACACACACCACACACGCACCACACACACACACACACGCACACACACGCGCACACACGCACACACACACGCACACCACACACACACCACACACACACACTACACACACCACACACACACACGCACGCACACGGACACGCACACACACGCACACGGACACGCACACACACGCACACACACACCACACACACCACACACACACACACCACACACCGCACACACACCACACACACCACACACCGCACACACACACCACACACACACACACACACCACACACACACACCACACACACACACACACACACCACACTCACACCACACACACACACCACACACACACACACACACACCACACACACCACACACACACCACACACACCACACACCGCACACACACCACACACACCACACACACACCACACACACCATACACACACACCACACACACACCACACACCGCACACACACCACACACACACCACACCACACACACACACCACACACACACCGCACACACACAACGCACACCACACACACACACACACACACACACATATATATATATATATATATATATATATATATATATATATATATATATATATATATATATAAGTCAACTGTAGAATAGGAGGTTACCCGCAGCTGCGTCGGCGCTGGCGCTGCCCTGCTGGCTGAAGGCGACCTGCTTCTGCAGGATCTGTCGCTTCTGCTGCAGGAGGCGGTGCTGCATGAGCTGCTGCTGCAGGGGCGCCAGCGACGTCTTGGAGCCGCTGCCGCCGCCGCCTCCGCTTCCCGAGGGCGACGTGCAGGGGGGCAGAGACGACGACCCCGACGGCGACGCCGCCAGCAGCAGGCTCTCCACCGTCAGGTCCTGCGAGCGAACACGAGAATATTAACGCCGAGCGCGTCAACGACTTAGAGCGTTTTCCATTCGTTGCACTGAAACCCACCCTAGTGCAGGGCAGAAACGTCATCGCTCCGCAACAGAGCTGCCCCACACGCGTGAAGGGCAACTACGAATGAAACGGATTCCGGAACTGAGCCAGTGCGTGTGCGCCACGCAGTGAAATTATATACAGCTGTTCTTGGTCAGTCACATTGATGGAACTTGAAAAATATATCGTTATAATTTTTATGAAGTCTTTTGGTAATTCTTACTTCTGAATTCATAAATTATTAACGTGTGATTTCTTTATTTAAAAACCACGAAAACTTCAAATGCGTACGAGTTGAAATTTCACTTTTCGAGATTTGCCAGCGATCGATTTAGTACACAAGATTTTGAACCGAAAGGCTTCTGCAGAATTTTTTGATTACTGAAAACAATAAAAATATTAACATGAACATTTCCGCTGGTATGTGTATGGGCGTGCGAGAAACATTTCTTGGCATATATAATTGAATGATTTTGTAAGGGTCACTATTTTTATTTTCACTTTATTAGCGTTTCGAAATTGAGACGTAGCTAAAACACTTTAGTTTCTAAATAGCACTGGATTTGTTAACATGAAGTTATTCAAGGTTAAATTTTCGGAAAACACAATCTGATTTTCAGAACTTCGTGTAAATCACAAAAATTATTTTAAGACATTTCTTGCAAACATAATATACTCCATCATTCGAAGTATCCCTGCGTGACAGAAGATCCTCAATTGCCTTCACAATTTCACCACGAATCTAAATCAGCATGGATAACTTCCGTACCTAACCATGGCCCGGTGCACTGGACTGCACTGACGCGATCGTCAGTGCAGTTTAGTGCGCCCTGGTTTCGGGGGATTGTGCGAATGGAACATGCGCTTCTTTGCACTGTTGCGCCCTAGCGGTCGAATGGAACACGAAACCTGCCCTGAGTGCGCACCAGTGCGGCGAATGGAAAACGCTATTAGAGAATTTGTCCAGTAAGGCGGTGGCCACAGTAGTGGTCACACAAATTTCGGTCGACGTTTGCGTCCGATACGCCCGATTCGTTCAAATTCGTGCTAAGAAATGGAAATGGGCATATTGAACCCATTCATAACCTCTTCCGGCGGCGTCCGTAAACACCGGGTGTCGGATGAAGTTCTGTGTTGTTAGGCGGCGGTCACAGTTTAACCGACCGTGGCCAAAATTTCGGTCGTCCGACGTCGGATGTTTCCGTCCGATAGGGACGATTCGTTCAAATACGCGCTAAGAAATGGAAATGGGCATATTGAACCCAAACGATCTCTTCCGACGGCGTCCGGAAACATCGACTCTCGGACGAAGATCTGTTTCGTTTGATTTTGTCGGTTTATTCGCCCGAAATCAGTTGGAGAGTCAAGGCCATCTGTAAATGCTCTTGAGCGTGCCTCTCGCAAATGTTTCAAACAATGAACTGCGGAACTATGGGGATATGCGACCGATTTCGGGTGCAACATTCGGGTGCATTTCGGATGAAATAAGTTGGACGAATTCGATCGCAGTCGTCCGGTAGCGAGCGGAAATTTAGGTCGGCCGACGTCGGACGTTTGTGTCCGATATATCCGATTCGTTCAAATACGTACTAAGAAATGGAAATGGGCATATTGAACCCAAACGACCTCTTCCGACGGTGTCCGTAAACACCGGGTGTCGGACGAAGTTCTGTTTTGTTAGATTCTGTCGGCCCCATTCGTCCGAAATCAGCTGGGCCATCTGTATTACCAAGACTACCACAATACCCGTAGATGGCTTTGAGAGTGTTTATCGCAAATGTTTCCAACAATGAACTGCGGAATTATGGAAAAATCCGGTCGATTTCGGGTGCAACATTCTGGTAATTTTTGGATGAAATAAATCGGACGACTTCGCTTACAGTCGTCCGGTAGCGAGCGACCGATATTTCGCCTGTACTGTAACCGTAGCCTGTGTCAAGTATGTTGTAGTCCCGGAATATGTTCTGTATGAACCGTCCGAAGGGTGTTTCATCATCATCTGTAAAACCTAGACTACCTACAGTACACGTAGATGGCTTTGAGAGTGTTTATCGCAAATGTTTCCAACAATGAACTGCGGAATTATGGAAAAATCCGGTCGATTTCGGGTGAATCATTCTGGTAATTTTGGATGAAATAAATCGGACGACTTCGCTTACAGTCGTCCGGCAGCGAGCGACCGATATTTCGCCTGTACTGTAACCGTAGCCTGTGTCAAGTATGTTGTAGTCCCGGAATATGTTCTGTATGAACAGTCCGAAGGGTGTTTCATCATCATCTGTAAAACCTAGACTACCTACAATACACGTCGATGGCCTTGAGCGTGTTTATCGCAAATGTTTCAAACAATGAACTGCGAAATTATGGAAAAATCCGGCCGATTTCGGGTGCAACATTCTGGTAATTTTTGATGAAATAAATCGGACGACTTCACTTGCAGTCGTCCGGTAGCAAGCGACCGACATTTCGCCTGTACTACGACCGTAGCCCAAGTGTCAAGTATGTTATAGTCAGGGAATGTGTTCAGTATGTCCTGTATGGACTAATCGAAAGGTATGGGAGTAAAGGCCCATTCACAATGCAAAGATAAGCATAAGCATGGCGTTAACATAAAAGTTAGGACTACGTCTACAAGTGGACTCATTCACAATGCCTTCGCATAAGCATAACACGTAAGACGTTAACTTAAGAGCTTGCAAGCTTCAAGCTTCTGTGCTTATGCTTATGTCAGACATAAGGAATGAGCCAATCACAGTTCGTTAACTCAAAATCGAGTATCGAAGTCGATAGGCGAACTATTCGTGTCGATTCGTGTGCTGCGTCTCATAGCCAATAGAAACTCTTATTTTGCCTGTGTTTATGTTCGACATTGTGAATACGCCAACTCTTCGCTTGTGTTAATGTCTATGTCTGTGTGTTATGCTTATGTTTGTGATTGCATTGTGAATGGGCCTTTACTCCCCAGCTGGATCGTGAGATTCGGTGCTGACCTACACGTCGGTTAGCGGAGTTTTACTCTTCAGGTATCTCTAGCAGCGTGGCACCGCTCCGAAACATGCTCGAACCGCCCGACTGGTCACCCAACATGTAGTTTAGTGAAGTGTACATCAGGATGTGGCAGTGTTCCTTACCCACTGGATAGCGAGAGCCAGCGTCGTGCTACACGACGGTTAGCGGATTTTTCACCTGCAGGTATCTCCAGCAGCGGGTCACCGCCCCACCTGTGCCAACCTCCTGACTGATTTGCCACATATGTGGTCGTATAGTAAGTGTGTGTGTGTGGAAGGAGTGGGGATAGGACAAGGAAGAGGAAGGAAAGCTCGCGTGCGGTCCGTGACTCGTTTCTCAGAGTACTGTTCCGGCGCTCGCCAGGTATAGATCAAAAACAACAACAGAAAACTACCGATCAGAGCAGCCGGCCGCTAGAAATATCATCCAGACAGCGACCTAGCTTTGCAACTAGTGTTGAAAATCCTGCCCACTGTCGGGAGTCGAACCGTAGGACCTCCGGGTCAGAGCGGCTGCAGAGAGAGCGGCTTTGGTGTCCCTGAGCTAAACTCAGTGCATATCCGCGAGAAAAGAAGTCCCACACCCTTCGTAATTGAACATTTCGTCGGCCTGCAGCAGGCGCTTGCTCACCTTGCTGGCGCCGGAGGAGAAGGCGAAGTTCTCGGGCAGGGAGATGCGCTTGGGCAGGTGCGGGGGCGAGGGCCTGCCGCCCGCGTCGCCCGCGCCGCCCGCCCCCGCCCCCAGCCCCGCCCCCGCCTCCGGAGGCCCCGGCGACGTCGACGACGACGACGACGGCTGCTGGTGCGCGGCGCCCAGCGAGTGGTGGTACTGCGAGTGCTGCATCTGGCGCTGCACCAACTCCTCGGGCGGCAGCGCGCTCTGGTACAGGCTCTTGAGCGCCTGGTGCTCCCGCTGCACCAGGTGCAGCTCCATCACGCCCTTCGCCTTGCCCTGCGCAGCGCACCGCCCCGACTCGCCACGTACTCCCACCACCGCTCACCTCCACGCTCACGCTCAGCATTCACTTCCACAAGTCATCGCTCACCGCGCACTCACGCGCGGAATTCATCTCCAGGCTCACCCCGTGCCCATCGCTCACTTTCACGCTCAACACTCACTCTCACGCTCTGTTCTCATCTCTACCACTCACTTTCTTGCTCATCGTTTACCTCCGTGCTCACCTCTCACCCTCCTGGCGCTCATCTCCACGTTCACTGCTCACTATCACGCTCACTGCTTACCCCGCTGCTCACCTTCATTTTCACCATTCACTACACCTCTCACTGTTCACTCCGCTCACTTTGACGCTCGCCTTTTATTTATACCCTCACTCCCACACTCACTCCCACACTCACTCCCACACTCACTGCTCACCCACACCAACGACTCTCACAATCACTGCTCACCCCCACCAACCACTCCCACACTCACTGCTCACCCCACCAACCACTCCCACGATTACTGCTCACCCCACCAACCACTACCACGCTCACTGCTCGCCCTCACCAACCACTACCACACTTACTGCTCACCCCACCTGACACTCTAACACTCACTTCTCACCCCCACCAGCCACTCCCACACTCACTATTCGCTCCGCGCTGAAATCTCCCCCTTGCGCTCACTCTTCATTTCACAGTTCACTACTCACACCCAGACTTTCCACCCCACACCCCTCAGGGCATCATTCGCTCTGCAGCGGCGGGCACACAGGGGAGGCGCTAGGGTACACGCGGGGACGAGAAGAAAGTTATGGGAGAAAAGAAAACACACAAGCGAAGAAGATGAAAATCAAAGAAGGGCAAAGGAAGACGAAGAGTGAGAAGCGAAAAGGTCAAGGATAGTACGATGAGGCAAACATGAGGACAAGGAAAAGAATAACGGAAAAAGGACGAGAAGGCGTCAATAAAAGAAGACGTGAAGCGACAGAAGAAAGGAATGAGGGGAATAGATAAGGAAAGGTCCAAAAGAAAAAGATAACGAAAAGGGGAAAAGAAAAAGATGTAAATACTAAAAAGCAGAAGGAAATGAATAATAGGAAAAGGAAGACGAGAAGATGAGAAAAGAGGACAAGGCGAGGTGCAGAAGAAAACGATAGAAGAATGAAAACAAGAAGTAGAAGAAGGAAAGGAATAAAGACAAACGGAAGACATGAAGCGACAGAGGGAAGGAAAGTAGGATGAGGGGAAAAGAGAACAAGGAGCGATGCAGAAGAATAAGGACAGCGAGAAGAAGGAAAAGAAAAAGATAGAACAGAATACGAGGAGAAGGAAAGGAATATTGAAAAAAGGAAGACGACGAGGAAGAGTTCAGGGCAAGGCGGATGATGGGAGGAGGAAGTGTCCAAGGAGAAGCGAAAGCAAGCAGATGGCGGGCGGGCGCACCTGCTCGTGCAGCCGCTGGCTGTTGAAGGCGACGACGCCGCCGCCCGCGCCGCCCGCACCGCCGCCCAGGTGGTGGTGGTGATGGTGGTGCAGGTGGTGGTGATGCAAGTGGTGCGCGCCGGGCGACGCCGCCGCCGCCGACGCGGAGTCCACCAGCGCGCTCGCCGTCGAGGCCGCCCCGCTGCCCGCCGCCGCCGCAGCCGCCGCCGCAGCCGCCGCTGCCACCCCTGCGACCAAGCGAGCTTCGAGGGTCAACATACACCGCCGCTCGACTTTGGTATCGTATCAGATTGGCCCAAGAAAAACAACTTACTTGGCCGCTCGTATTTAGTATAGTATCAGATTTACCAAAGTAAAACAACATGCAACGCCGCTCGTATTAAGTATGGTAGGAGATTGGCCAAAGTAAAACAACTTACATCGACACTCGTATTTAGTTTGTATCAGATTTTCAAAATTAATACAACTTACATAGCCACTCGTATTTAGTTTAGTATCAGATTGACCAAATTAAAACAACTTACATCGCCGCTCGTCTTTAGAATTGTACCAAATTTATCAAATTAAAACAACTTACATAGCCACTCGTATTTAGTTTAGTATCAGATTTACCAAATTAAAACAACTTACATCGCCGCTCGTCTTTAGAATTGTATCAGATTGACCAAATTAAAACAACATACTTCGCTAGACGTCTTTAGTACAGTATCAGATTGACCAAATTAAAACAAACTATACCGTCCTTTTCAATTTTGACTTGTGTTTTTTCTAACGAGGCGTCTGAGGGTAGTATCTCCAAGATGGAATATGGCATGGTTTTTTCGCGTCTTTCTCGGTCGTGCCGCTAGAGTCGTTTAATCTGCAGCACTGCTTGATACGGTCGCTATCGTTCGACATCTGGCGACAGGACCGAGAAAGACGCAAAAAGGCGTACCATATTCCATCTTGGAGATACTACCCTCAGATACCACGTTAGAAAAACCCAAGTATAGTATGGTATGAGATTGACTAAAGTATAACAACTTCCATCGCCGCTCGTATTTAGTATAGCATTGTAGAGCCCTGAAGTTTTGGCAAAATGTCTTTTTATTATTGTTACGATTTTAATGGATACGTTTATTAGTGAAACCGGGCGCGTCAACTATGTTAATTGGTTCCGTAAGTGTAGTGCGTTTTTTTTATCGCGGGAGGTGGAGGTGATTTCTACCGCTGGATGGTGAGATAAGGCGCCGTTCTACCCGCCGACATGCGAGTTTTTCATCAATCGGAGAAACCACGGAAAACTACCGATCAGAGCAGGCGGCTGCTAGAATTCTCCTCCAGACAGATTCTGAATTCGACCTATACTTAGGTTTTTCTAACCTGGCCGATGCCACTTTATCAGCTGTTACGGAGTCATCCAATCGAGAGCTATAACGTCATCACGGTGGCGTTTAAGCTCCCGATAGGACGAAACCGTAACCGCTGATCAGCCAGCTTACAGAAACCCAAGTGTACCTTCGTAGCTAGTGTCGAAAACAGGAAGTTTGTTACGAATTTGAGATTTTTGATCAAAGAAATCATTTAACTTTTTTTGTGGAGTTGTTTTAGATTTTCATTTTGCTTATTTTTAGCTTCTGCTTACAGATATTAGACGCCTAAACCCATGCACTTCGCAAATAAATAAATCGTCAATAGGTCAATTTCTTGAAAATCTTTCACATCGATCACTGTGAATTCACTGCGAAATTATTCAGTGCATCGTGTTAAAAAATGGTACATTATGAAACGATGATGTAATGCTGTGTATTAAATTCACGAGTGTGATATTACGATGCGAGTGATGAACAAGCGAGTATCGTTAACTTCACACGAGTGTATTAATATCCATTACATCGATTTTCATACGGTACTTTTCCTAAAACTTATGATAACTTTTACATCGAATCGTTTCGTGTCAGTTGACATGCAGGATTCAACCAAGGCCACCTAGCGGACAGCTACCCTACCTGTCACGGTGGCTTTGGTTTACCAGTCCGCCTGCGAGAGAGTACACAAGTTACGACAATAATTCCGAGGTCCTCATTTTCACTTTTTCTCATATTTCTGGACATGCCAACTCATCATCTGATTCACTAGACATTTCAAACTAAAGAATGGACCTCTTATTAAGGGCAAACACACGGTAACAACAAAAAACTTGCGTTCAGTCAAATGTTCCCTCTACCACTACCACCACGCTAATCAAATAGAATCAAAGTGAAATTACGATCCAATTTATTTTAAATAATATTCCACATAAAAATTACTGAAAATAACGTAAATTAAAACTGATAAACATAATATAAATATTAAATGCAATTTTAATGTACACAATCGAACCAAACATTTACTAGAACGATTCTCAAAGATTAATGAAGTCTCAATACTTGGTTTGTAAGCTTCTCTGTGATTGGTCAAGAACCTGTATCATAAGGAAATCTGTATCGCAATGAATGAGTATCATTATGCAACGGGTTGCAGCCAGCTTGAGACAAGTCGGCGCCGTGGCGATTAAAAAGTGTACAGTGTAAATAGTGAAGTGTAGTGTGGTGTGTGCGAGTAATGTGTCTGTAAATATAATATAAGTATGATTGAGTGAGTGAATGAACAAAACAGAAGATCAGAAACACGAACAATAAAAGAACTTACTAACTTTTTCTCAACATCCATATTCTTAAAGCAAAAGCCCGAAGTGGCCATATGTAGTTTTAATTAGGTTTAAGATTAGTTTTTAAATAGTATGTTTAAGATATCGCCCTCATTCAGCTCCATAAACCAAAACGGTTGGAGCTCATATGTATTCCCTAGCACATGAATGAATTCCCGCCTTGCCAGGGCTATAGGGGAAAGATGAAAAAGAGAGAGAGAGAGGAGAGTTGCAGCCATCAAATGACAGAATTATACAATGGGAGTAGAAGAACAGCAAAATCTGTGTAGGAAGCGAAGCCAAGTGCAATGATGTTGGGAGCCTTACCTTGTTGCGCGACGAGACCATCAGAGGCACGTCGTCCCTCGCGGAAATCGACGGGCGAGCGCGTGGCGTGCCGGCTGAAGACGCCCCCGGCGCCCGCGCCGCCCACGCCGCCCGCGCCGCCCCCGCCGCCCACGCCGCCTACGCCGCCCGCGCCGCTGCTGCCGGCGTACAGCAGCGGGTTGTGCCTGCGGGCATGCGCAAAGGAGCCTGAGACCAGCCCAGCCTAACCCAACACGTAGCTCAGCTCTGCAAGTCCACCTCAACCCAGCAATCTCAGCTCAACACTCACCTAAGCTCAGCGAGCCCAACTCACTCAACCAGGTTCGGCTCAGTCGAGCCTAATATTCATCTCAGCTCGGCTCAGCTCAGCACAGCCCAATACTCGTATCGGCTCAGATTTAATGCACTGGTGCCTCCACGACCAACCTCAGTCAAGATCAACACATTTCAGCACAGCCCATCCCAAGTTTAGTCCACTAAAACGTGCGCAGTTAAAACCAGCTCAACGCTCAGTCCAGCGAGTGCAGCTCAATCAAGCCATCTCAGCCCAATTCAACAATCAGCTCAGCTCGATCCAGCCCAACTCAACACTCACCTGAGCTCAGCGAGCCCAACTCAACCAGGTTTGGCTCAGTCGAGCCTAATATTCATCTCAGCTCGGCTCAGCTCAGCACAGCCCAATATTCATATCAGCTCAGATTTAATGCACTGGTACCTCCACGACCAACCTCAGTCAAGATCAACACATTTCAGCACAGCCCATCCCAAGTTTAGTCCACTAAAAAGTGCACAATTAAACCTATCTCAACGCTCAGTCCAGCGAGTGCAGCTCAATCAAGCCATCTCAGCCCAATTCAACAATCAGCTCAGCTCGGTCCAGCCCAACTCAACACTCACCTGAGCTCAGCGAGCCCAACTCAACCAGGTTCGGCTCAGTCGAGCCTAATATTCATCTCAGCTCGGCTTATCCCAGATTAAATGCACCGGTACCTCCATGACCAAACCTAGCCAAGATCAATACAACACAGCTCAGCCCATTCCAAGTTTAGCCCATTAAAACGTGCACAGTTAAACCTAGCTCAACGCTCAGCTCAGCAAGTCCAGCTCCATCAAGTCATCTCAACCCAACCAGGCTCAGCTCAACACATCAAAACGTGAAGTAAAACCTAGCTCTCCAGTCAGCTCAGCTCAGCTCAGCACAGCCAAGCTCAACAACACTCAGCACATCCAAGCTCAACATTCAGCTCACCCAAGCTTAGCACAATTCAGCCCAGCATAGCTCAGTCCAGCCATGCTCAATGTAGCTCAGGCTCAGCTCAGCCCAGTCTACCTAGGAGCAACTGACCTGAGTCACATTCAGACAAGCCTCACTCAGCATTTTAGCCCAATCTGACTCAGTGCATCACGTCCAAGGCCAAGTAAGTCCACCTTGGTTTGCATTTGACTAAGAATCAGCCAAGCTGATTCTTAGTCAAATGTAACTCAGTTTAGCCCAGAACAGATTAGCTGACATAGATGTTATTCTTAAAGATATAATATTAACATAAAAAACCTTTCAACTTATGTTTTGTAAATTTAATGTGAGTAATTTTCCATTTTCATTTTTATTCCTGATAGCAAATATTTTCATTTGCTGAGTCAACATTTCATTAATACATGATAAACAGTAGAATTGCCAGTGCATTAACAAATGAAATAATATACTACCTATTAAAAGAATTAAGCAGGGTTACAAGAGCCTTCAAACCCTACAAGTTTAATAGATCACAAATAAGATAACATTGCATATCTAGGAGAGAATGCAGAAGGAAGAATAGTAAATAATGCTGAAAAGATTTGAAAATCTGCTAGTGTCTTTAACTTGGCTAGTAATAAGTTCCTAATGAAGTGCTCCACCTATTACTTACAGCAGAAAAACTATACTATGGTATACTACAATGCATGCAATATTGTTGGTGAAATGTGTTTTCATCACACCTGTTGGGAAATGATAGATCAAGAAAAGTGATAAATGCACATGTGGAAAATGAATATTGCCTCATGGTGAAGAAATGACACTTGTGTGATCCTCAGTGATAAAACACATTCCAAATTAAATGCTCAATAGTTCTTCAGTTCAAAAAAATTTCACGTGAATGGCTCATAGAAATATATTGTATCAAAGTTTAAATTTTCTTAAATCTCAATTATAATTAATACAAAGAGCCCAAAGAAGTCTAAATAATAGCCTGTAGCTTAAATAAACAGATATCAATTCCCAAGTAAATGATTTTTAGTATTTCAAAAGTATTGGGTCAGAAACAAAATTACTTAACTCTTGGTGGAATAAATATATGAATATTTTTCCTATGATTTGCAACCTATAAGAATATCAGGAATGTATAAGAATTTGAAAACTGCAAAATTTTGACATAATGAATGGATTATATTTGAAGAAATTGGTAATAAATGAGGTAATTCACTTCATTCTGAATTTTCATACAATCACTTTAAATCTTGAAGTTTCTTAATAATCAAATCATTTTAATCAAAAATGATTTTGTATTGTGAAACAAATTTTTACTAAAATTCTCACATCCAAAAATTCAAGAAATTTGTTTGAATTAATGGAACAAATCTAAATAATATTAGTTTATTGTGAAATAAAATTCTAATGTATTAAATGAATTGCAAACATATTATCTAAAACCTATAGTACGTGTCAAGCATTTAACAAACACATTTTAATCAAGAAGCATTCCCATACACAAGTGTGAATTTGGAAAGTGAAAATTGAAATTCTAAGAAATAACTGATTTAATCAACAAGATGCTATTAGATAACTAGTCATTCTTAATTTGTGTAGTTGTAAATAAAAGATGTCTAACAAAATCTAGAGGTGAGTGTTATGTGGAATATAAATTCATGTTAGGGTAAACTGAAATTTTTTGCTATCTGGACACAAAGAAATATCATCAGAATTGTTCTTTGGAAGAAAAATAATAAGATACAGTCTACAAGTTTATGAACATATAAGTTGTTCAATGATCTTTTAAAACACTAAGAGCATTTTTATAAGATTTTTAGCTATAAAACTATTGTTCATTGGGCATCTGAATTGAGGATGCAATTTACTTTCTGACTTTTAACATTTAGAAATGTAAATGTTTTTAATGTAACCAATGTGGTCTTCTAATGATGTAACTAATTTTATTTAACTAACACCTGTGACAAGTTTCTTACAAATTCTAAAATTATCAAAACATTAAGTTTCACTTCTTCAATTACTGTAAACAACAAAAACACATTGTATATATATATTACAAAAATTGTTCCATGCCTTCCCATGGCCATAAATGCAAATAAAAATCTGATAGAAGTGGAAAATTTTATAAAGGCTTTTAAAAATGAATAAAACAATTTGATTAAGTGGAAAGTAGGTGCAGAAAGCTTAAAAAAGGATGTGAAATGTAAGTAGAAATGAAGGAAATGTAATGGGGACATTAACATGAAAGGAATAAGTTGGGGTAAGGATATGATAAATTCTGGTGCATGGAATGCAAAGAATAATATAAAAGGCAAAAATAAGTGCTCATTGAAAACATTTAATGTGCAAAATATAGCAATCAATCAGTGACAAAACAAGCATCAACACGCAGAAGTAACTGTTTTGAAATTTAAAGCAGAACAGTTCATGAACAAGAATGACAGAAATTTGTAGCTTAGCAACAATACAAAGAAATAAGAGTGGACATGCATAACTAAATTAAATAAGAATTAAGGTTTGAAATAGCAATCAAAAATTTTCTGTACAAAAAATATACAGGGATGAGTTTAATATGACAAAAGAATATTTTGAAATACAAACTAAAAATGCTACAAGAAGATAAAAACTAGCATGCAGCTAGCAGAGACAAAAGGGTGACAAAAGGGTACAATTGACATTGTTCTAACAACAGTAATTTTAAATTGAGCTATTGTTACATTTCACATGAAATGATATAATAAATAATAAGGACTCATTTCAAAAACTGAATCTTAACATTCTCTGCAGAAATTACAGAAAACTAACACAAAAATTCAGGTCAATTTCATAATTGCAGCAGAAACATTGTTTTATAGTATTAAAACTTCAAGTGATACAATCTGCAAAAGATACACGCTTTGTTTTTCTAAAACAAAATTATCTGTAGTGAAATGATGATGTTTATTAATATATGCTAATATAATTCCTAATTCATTAACAATGGAGCATTCTGTATGGATATGTTATGTAGGACATTGTTAAGTGCAAATGCTTTTCTTTTCAAACAGGAATTAAGCTATTCCGTAGCCAAAAATTCAAGGTTAGATATATCACACAATTCATGGAATTACTTTGTTGGTTATAAGAATGTAATCTCTTTAATTAAAACAACATTCACACACAAACAAACTTATCAATTATATTTTTTTATAAAAGTGTTTTATTTTTTTTTCATGTATCGAAAAAAAATTATGAACTTGAAAGACAAGCATGTCAAGAAAATTTATAAATGTATCAAAATGCTAATCAAAGACATTGTAGTATCAATTATGAATATGAAGATACTGATAGTTCCTTTTCACAATAAAAAATGTATTCAAAGTGATACATATGCCCAGAAAATTACTAGCTATAAAGCAAATTGCATGAATGCCAGTAAGGGGATGCAAAAGATCATAGGGCTTTTTCATAACAAAAGTAAAGTTTCCCATTTAACTGGAACAGATTTTAGATATTACTGCATAAATCCGATTATTTGAAGATTCATGTACTACCTTTGTAAGCTCATAATTGTAATATGTTAATTATGAAAGATAATGTTTAAATGCAGAAAGCCAATTGAGCATGGGGTGAAAGATTTTCATGATTCTCATGAATGGACGGAAGAACCCCACGAAGAAAATTGAATCAGTAAAGTTTACTGAGGCTGTAAAGTCCTGAAAAAATTGAATATCACTGCAAATTAGCCAATTTGAAATTTTGTCTTGAGTAATATTTGGTAATTCACTCCATTAAAAGAGAACACCACATTTGCAGTGAAAGTCATTTAACACAATATCAGGCACATTATAACAGTTTTGTTATGTAACAATAGTAGCTTATTACAGAGCCACTTCAATGAGGGAGCATTTTGGGGTATGGAAAATTGACTGATTTAACTGAAATGAAGTACACAACACACTCATTAAAGTGTGAATGTCAGGCCAATTAAGACCATTTCTCCAAGATAATTGTCCTTTGAAGAATTTTTTGAAAAACTAAAGCAGTTCTAACAATCCATCTCTATGGCGTCATCCAGAACCTCTTGGAACATGACCAAAATTGTAACTGGCAACTTCAAATCTAATTGGAAGGCACCAAGTGTTGAGTGCTCAATGTCTCTTCTTTATTGCAATAAATTATGTACAGGGAAAGAAGTAGGGACTATTTCCTATGATCACAGTTTCACCAACCTACGAAGTACATTCATTCATGAAGCAGTTACAAAGATGAATTCTGCTTATTGTATACTTCCCATGGCATTCACAAATTACTCACTTGTTGTAACTTTATTCAAAACTGTCTAAAAGGAATCAACAAAAGATAGTGCAAAAGATTCTCGTTGGTACAAATGCCATGAAAGTGTATGTCCTCGGAAATGCAGTCACCATTTTGGGCGGCAGGCTCAACCAGAAGTGTCCTGAGAGAAGTCTCCCACCAGCAATTTCACATATCGTCCCACACCAGAAAAGTGACTCATCACAAAAATTGTCATTTTGCAGAATGGTTGTTACCTGGTTGGATCCATTTATTTTGAAGTCAAAGACAAAGTATTTTACTCCCTATATTGTCTGTCTTGTGATTATACGATGTTTATACTAAAAATGTACTATTTTCTAAAATTATAACTAAAAACGATGATTTTTGAGATGTTCCACTTTTCTTAAGCAAAGATGTATTGTTCCTCAAACTGATCTAACTCCTGGTCAGCACAGACACACAAGTATGCAAGACACGTCTTTGATACTGTCCTTGAGAGATTTCCTCCTCATATCGTACGTTGGTACATGCAGAGCACGCCCAGCCAATGATGACGAGAGTTCAACATTCTACTCGCACTTCAGTCTTTCCCCAACATCTCCTGTCTGTGAAGGATTAGAAAGGGAACACACTCCAGAATGAATCCTCCCACTTGCTCGTTCCAAATCTGTCTTAACCCTAGGAGTGCAAAATTCTCCCATATGCAGCAGGAATGCACCCTTGCAATGAATATACTTTCCCAAATAGTCCTTTGCCATTCCATAGAAGCAAAGAGGCACCATCCAACAAAACCCAAACAATGGTATCCACAGTGAATTCTGTCAGTTGTCACACAAAAACCCCATTGCCCCTTCTCTACGGCTGCTAGGAGAACAGCGCCAACAAATGCAGGGCAAGCGCAATCAAAAGCGTCCACAATGAATTACCTCACTTGCACTCGGCTAAATTCCCTAGGAGTAGAGAGGCACAATCCTCCCCAGAGAGAATCCTCTGCCCATCGCACTTCGTCTCTTCCCCCATAAGAGCACAGATCCAACAGAAGCCAGCCAATGGTATATACAGTGAATCCCCTCTGTTGACACTCAAAGCCCCTATTGCCCTGTCTAAGAATGTTAGGTGTGGAGCCAACGAATGCAGGGCAAGCTCAATCAAAAGTGTCCACAGAGAATTCTCCCACTTTCCCTCAGCCAGAGTCTGTTCCCCAAATTGCCTGCAAGAGTCACCATCCTCTCGGTTGAGCCCATGAGGGAATTCTCCCCCCTCCATCCGCACTTCGTCTCCCTCCCCCCTTGGAGCACAGAGGCCTGCACAGTGTAAACTTACACTCAGCCAGATGCTAATCCCCAAATTCCCTACATGCTGAGAGGCACCTTCCTTCCGGTTGCGTCTTCCCTCTAGGAGCGCAGAGGTCCCATTCCGGTTGCGAGCAAAGGGAATCCTCCGCCCCCGACACTTCGTCTCTCCCCTAGGAGCGCAGAGGCACCATCCCGGTTGCGTCCAAAGGCAATCCTCCACCCCGACACTTCGTCTCTCCCCCTAGGAGTGCAGAGGCACCATCCCGGTTGCGTGCAAAGGGAATCCTCCGCCCCCGACACATCGTATCTCCCCTAGGAACGCAGAGGCACCGTTCCGGTAGTGTCCAAAGGGAATCCTCCGCCCCACACACTTTATATCTCCCCCCCTAGGAGCGCAGAGGCACCAACCTGCACGGCAGCTTGCTGTTGGAGCTGACGTAGAGGCACGGGTGGATGGCGGAGGTGCTGATGACGACGTTCTCGGCCAGCGACGCCTTGTCCGCCGTCGCGCCGGGGTACGTGCACGACGGCAGGCTGGACGCCAGGTCCGAGTCGAGCTGGTAGTCGAGACTGCCTCCTTCGAACGTGGAGAAGGTGGAGTGCAGCGAGGAGACGTGGCTGGACGAGCACGAGTCCGAGCTGAGGTGCTGGCTGAGCGACTTGTTGTTGACGCCCACCCCGCCCACGCCGCTGGACGAGGACGAGGACGCGTACGAGGAGAGGCGCTGGTGCTGCGCCGCGGACGAGGACCCGGCTCCGCCGGACGCCTCCTCCATGTCCGTCTCCACGCCCTCGTCCGTCGAGCCGCTGAACTGCGCGGTGACCGGGTGCGGCGTGGGGGCGGCCGGCGGCGGCGGGGCCGGCGGGTGGGCGGCGACCACCGTGCTGGAGGCGGACGCGGCGCTCGACGACGCCGACGAGGAGGAGGTGGCGGCGGTGGCGGAGGAGGAGGAGCAGGAGTCGCCGCGCGGGAAGACGGACGACGGCACCACGCCCGCCGACAGCGACACGCCCAGCACCACGGGGCTGCTGTACCTGCGCGCACACACACATACATTGGCAATGGCGGATCCAGGGGGGGGGGCTGCCCTCCTCAAGAGGCCTAGAGTTTTCGTTTCATCCCTTCCCTCATTTGGCAAAATTAATTTAAATACTTATTTATGTTAGAATTATGCAATTAAAAAAATAATTTTGTATAGTATATGATATACAGTATTATTCTTTAAACTACATAATTCTAACATATATAAGTATCATATACATATACAGTACAAAAATAATTTACAATATAATCACAAATATGGTTATTATTTTTAAAACAATCTATGATGGCGCTCTCCAAAATGATCGGCTGGATACACCCCTTCTCCACACCCGAAAGAACTTCGCGTTTATGTAAATAGCACGTGCTTATCATAGGTAATACGAGTGCTCTGGAAGTTGTCGATAAATCCCCCACTCGCTCGGGGATTTATCTGAGAATTTCCAAAGGATTATTCCGTATATTTAATAGGACTATTTCACGATGAAACTACGTGCAACAGAGTTCCAAAATCAGCGAAATATTGAAAATGGCTGAAAGTATGTTAAAATCAGAGGTTCGGTTATAGTACATCCGCGGTTTTTTTAAACGTCAACACAGCCATCGATACATACCACCTCCTAAGATCGATGAGTCGCAGCTTATTATTGGCCAGTAGGGAGGAGTGGAAAGAAAAATCGGACATAAAACGCGATACATTTTTTTAAATACACCGCCGTCATCGATCATTGCATTTTATATGTACAGTCAAACACTATTGGTTTTAATTTTACAAGAGGAATAGTCATATATAAAGCCATTTAGTATTTGGGAAAGTTTTATTTCCAATTAATGACGAGCCCAAAAATACTAAACAGTCACTCCCTCCACCCCAATCCTCGGTATTCTTCAAATATTGTTACGTCCAAATATTGATCGATCCTGGCTTTTATTTTCTCCTTCACATTCGAGATAGAGATGTTATGATAATTTCGATAACTCATATCGGACATTGGCCGTAGTACACAGGGGAACCTCGATAACCAAATATTGATATGAGGCCATTCATAAAATACTTTTCAAAATTAGCTTTTTCTACCCGACTATAACCCGTAACACTAACAAACACCCCACATGATATGAACATTCCCATACGAACCGGTCCCGGTTTCCTAAGTTAAAACTACAGCGTAAAAATCATTTTTGCACATATTTTTTAACACGAGATACATTTTCATTAATTTTAACATAAGTTAGCATACTAAAGTTAGTAATACAATAAATACTACAAAAAGTTGTCGAGATCGTTCATTTTTCATTTACGCCATCTTATCCTCCATCGGTTGCTTTTGTCACAGTTGTGGGAACTCCCCCTCCCTCTTCTAAAAGCGAATGTATTTTTGAATGGCCCCCATATCACATTTTATCTACATTCCTCTCCATCATTCCTACACATTAAGCACGATAAAAGTAGAAATATTCGGAAATCCAATACTGTTTTCCTCACTTACATTGGAATTTGAAGAGAAATGTTCCGTTATACACATTTCTTTAAAATATGTCGTCGATCTGCCTTTTCCTCGCTGGAATATTGACTTGTCAAATTTTATCCACACTCCCATTCATCATCCTTTCACATCGAGGTTTGTAACTTAAATGCTCGATAAGTCACAATATTCGGAAACTCAATGTTTTCTCATTCACATTCGAAATCCATAAATTCCGCAGAACTTTTCTTTTATTTGTCGCCGATCTGACTTTTCCTCGATTGATTATTGAAATTTCAAATTTCATCCACACCCCTTCAGCGTTCCTTCACATAGAAATTTATAATTTAAAGCTCGACAAGTCCAAATATTCAGAAACTCGATATTTTTCTCATTCACATTCAAAATCCATAAATTCCTCTTTACCCATTTATTATTTTTTTAATCCTTAAACAAAAAGTCAAAATATTCGGAAACTCGATTTTTTTTCTCATTCACAATCAAAATCCACAAATACCGCTGAACCCATTTTTTTTTCTTTTAATCTGCGGTCGAAAAGTCGAAATATTCGGAAACTCGATTTTTTTCTCATTTACATTCAAAATCCATAAATAACACTGAACCCATTTTTTCCTTTAATCCATCGTCGAAATATTCGGAGACTCGAATTTTTTCTCATTCACATTCAAAATCCACAAATATCGCTGAACTCATTTTTTTCTATTAATCCGCGGTCGAAAAGTCTAAATATTCGGAAACTCGACTTTTTTCTCATTCACTTTCGAAATCCATAAATTCTGCTGTACCCAATTATTTATTTTTTTCTTTTCTTGTTTTCTTCCAATCCGCTGTCGATTTGACTTTTCCTCGCCCGTTTCGCCGCGAGGACTGGGCGCCCGGAATGACGTGGGGCTTGAGCTCCCAGTCGTTACCCCTCGTTGAACCCGCTGACGTCAAGGCCCCCTCGATGCCCGCCCGCCCGCCCGCCTGCCGATCGCTTGACGTCCGTCTCGTCCGCCCCACCGGCCGGCCGGCCGACCGGTCAGCCGTCCGCTCGCCGCGCCAGCACAAATGAACCGCGCCGGCCCCCTCGGCCGGCCGCCCTTCTCACGGCTTTTGTCTCGCGTGCGAGGCAGCCAGAGAGCGTTTACGCAACCCGCTTGGGCCTGGGCCTGGCAACTAGGCGCAGAGCTTCTGATTCGTCGTTACGTTTGGTTCGTTTAGTTTATTTTCACGAATAACAACGGCAAAAAAAAAAAAAAAAATCTCATGGGTTCTGTTAGCCCACGAGAGTAGTTCAAACTGTCAGGCTATAGTCACTTTAGCAACATATTAACTATTAAGAACCGTCTTTAAAAGTTATCAAACGTTTTACTATAGCTTGAGCGTGGGGCGTAACTAGGCAGAGCTTCTGATTCGTCGTTACGTTTGGTTCGTTTAGTTTATTTTCACGAATAACAACGGCAAAAAAAAAAAAAAAAATCTCATGGGTTCTGTTAGCCCACGAGAGTAGTTCAAACTGTCAGGCTATAGTCACTTTAGCAACATATTAACTATTAAGAACCGTCTTTAAAAGTTATCAAACGTTTTACTATAGCTTGAGCGTGGGGCGTAACTAGGCACGGAGCTTCAGATCCGTCGTTACATTCTATGTGCGGTTCGAAGCTGTTTTTTTATACAAATAACATTTTGAAACAAATATTTTCTTCTCATTCTGCAAATTTGCCTTTCGGGGAGGTTAATAACAAACTTTACAAAATGTAATAAGTTGCCTTGTTAAGTTAAGTTAGCCAACGAGAGTAGTTAAAATTGTCAGGCGATAATTACTTTAGCGACATATGAGTTATTAAGAAGCGTCTTTAACATTTGCAACAAAATAAAATATTGAGAGTTATCCAATGTTTCGCCATAGCTCCGGCCTGAGAAGTAACTACACACAGAGCTGACGAGTCGACGTTACATTTGATGTTTCGTTCAGGGCTAGCTCATTTACACGAATAACGTTTTCAAAAATAATGTATTTTCTTCTAGTTCGGCTAATTTGCGCTTCCTGAAGGTTGACACTTTAATGCCCTATGTTACACATACTATAGAACCAAAATTCTGGTCAACTCATATTTACACCTTTTGCAATAATTTGCGAAATTCATTTTTTGGTAAATAGATAGACATCCTAAAAGAATCATACAAGTTTTGGCATTCCTGAATGCTACATGTCGTATCGCAAAAGCATTGTACGCTCCTGGACAGGGTTTGACTGATGACATGCGTCGGTTCGAATATTCATTTAAAATAGTGCTTAGCTGCTGTGCCAGTGGTTAAGTTGGAGGGTGAGGCCGATGTAAAGCAACTGGTGATTGGCCCGCACAGAAGTGGACGGGGCCTTACGCATCTCAGTTTGTTTTGTGTATTTTTAATTTGTTCTCTGATACTGTAAATTCACACTACTTAAAGACAATATTAAAGCTACCCTGATACTATTTGATCAGCTCTTTTATTTCGCTCTAAAAAAGCATAAATTATCAATATTTCCTCAACAAATAAATATTGAGTAAAACTTAACGGGGTAGTAATGTTTTAGGGAATAATATCTAGTTTGATAACACACTCAAAATTTCTCCTCTTTTTAATGATTCTTCTACAAATTCCACTACTTTCCCTTGACTCTTTCACAGCAATGAAATTTCTTAAATTTTCCGGTATTCAATTTTTTTTTCAGAAAGTGGCCATCCTCCTAGAGTCGATTCTACGCCTTCGTCAGAACTGACACCTACTACGTAGGTATTCCCGGTGAGATTCTCTGTCTCCGAGACAGAGGCAATGCTGGCACTGAGTCCGGCAAATCATCCGGCAAAAGTCAGATAATTTGAACCGGCTAAGATGGCTCAGGGCACCAATTGATATCACTGCTGTGCCTCTAACCGGGAAGTCCTAGGGTTCGAGTCCTGACAGTGGTAGGATTTTCAACGCTAGCTAGTGCCGCCGTCTGGAGGAGAAATCTAGCCGGTTGCTCTGATCGATAGTTTTCCGTAGTTTCTCCGATCAACGCCAGGCGAATGCCGAGACAGTACCCTAACAAACGGGTCACGGACCGCACGCGATCTTTTCTTCTTTTTTGTCCTTTCCTCTCCGACATCTTACACAATTACACGCATTGATATTACATCACACTTCTCGTGAAATCAGTCGGGAGCTTTGTGATTTTCCCGGCTGGGCGGTGCCATGCTGGTGGGGGATATCTGGTTGGGGATAACGCCGTAAGCCGACGTATAGGATCTCGCCATCCAGCAGGGAAAACTCACCGCCACCTCCCGCAATAAAAATACATACTGCGCCTGGGAAACTAATGGCCTCAGCAGTTGATGCGGCCGATTGAATGATTAGTGATTCCGGGCGCGTCAACAACTGTGGTCATTAGTCCCGTAAGTGTAGTGCATGATTTTTTCATCAGTAGGTGGCGGTGATCTTCCCACATTGGGTGGCGAGATCCGGCGCCGATTACCGTCGAGTAGCAGGGTTTTCCACTAACAGGTATCTCCCACCAGCGGGGCACCAACCCAGCCGGGACAAGTTCTAAGTCCCCGACCGGTCTCTCGGCATGTGTGGTAGTGTAGTGCATGTTAGTGTAAATGTGTGTGTAAGGGATAGGAGAGGCGCGCGGTCCGTTTGTTAGGGTACTGTTCCGACATTCGCCTGGTGTTGATCGGAGAAACCACGGAAAACTACCGACCAGAGCAGCCGGCCGCTAGAATTCTCCTCCCGACAGCGACTGAATTCGACCTAGCCTACAAGCTAGTGCCGAACATCCTGCCCGCCGTCGAGACGCGAACGTAGGACCTCCCGGTCAGAGGCGCTGCAGTAACATCAGCTGCTGCACAGAGCCACCGTTCCCGGTGACGCGGCCGACATGACTAACCAATCAACCAGCAAGCGGAAGTTGCGAGCGCGCGTGGGCACCGACCTTTGCGTGAGCGCGTAGCGGCCGTCGCCGGCGGAGCGGAAGAGCGCGCCGGCCGTGGGCAGGTCGGCCGACGCCGCACTGGCGCCCAACGTGGGGCCGTCCAGCGCGTGCGACACCGCCGCCGCCGCCGCGGCCGCCGCCGCCGCCTGCTGCTGTTGCTGCTGCTGCTGTTGCTGTTGCTGCTGGAGGAACTCCCGGAAGGGCGACGGCTGCTGCTGGAGCAACCGCTGCTGCTGCTGGGTCACCGAGTCGCTCGCCGCCGACGTCACCGTCGACGTGGAAGGGGGAGTGCGGCGGAGGAACTCTTGTTGTTGTTGCTGCGGGCGCATAAGGAGAAACGCCCTATCAGTGTTATTCTGCTTTCGATAATAACTCAGACTAGTCTTATAATATTAATGTATATTCTGTTCAAGAACATACCGTCGCTTTTTCGGAATACTGTTGTAACTCAACACATTCGAAAATCAAGATTTAAGGTAAATCGTTAAAAAGTATTGTATAAGTCCTTATCTCTGTCATGCGAACTGGCGCTTGGTAGAAGATGCATTGCCATTTATTTTTATAGAATGATGTCCAAAATCTCAGTTTTATAAAATACATTTTCCACTGTGACGCGGCGCCCCTAGTTAAGAGTTTATAAGGTGGCTGTCGTAAACAGCTTTGTACGATAGAGGCAAACACTTGATCACTCAGTGAGGATCCAGGGGGAGCATGAGGGCCATGGCCCCTCCCAAAAGTCTAGTGTTCTTCTTTTTTCTTTATTTTCTTTTATTTGACAAAATTGATATATATATATATATATATATATATATATATATATATATATGTAATATACGATTTAATAACAATACTATTTTATACAAAAATCTATAATGGCCCCCTCCAAAATGATCGGATGGACCCGCTCCTGAGATCGCTTAACGTTTCTTATTTGTTGAGAGGATTGTCCACCACAAATTCCACATCGATCGACCTGGATTAAAACCCTGTCGCCCCCTTCCCCTGCACTCACCTGCTGTTCCCTGAGCAGCAGCTCCTGCGCGGCGTAGCTGGCCCTCCTGGCGGCCTCGGCGGCCGCCGCGGCCGCCGCCGCCGCCGCCCCCGCGCCGCCCTGCGCCGCCCCGCCCGCCCCGCTCGCCCCGCCCCCGCCCAGGCCCAGCTTCCTCATGGCCTGCTCGGCGATGGAGGAAGGCCGTCGGCGCTGCATGGAGTCGAGGGAGTGCTTGGCGGCGGCGACGGCCGCGGCGGCGGACGCGGCGGAGGCGGAGGACGGGTCGTGCGAGGACGGGGTCGGGGTGGTGGAGGAGGAGGAGGAGGTGAGCGGAGGGAAGCTGCTCCGGTGCTGGCGAAGGCGCTCCAGCAACAGGAAGTAGATGGCGGCGTGGTGGTCGTAGCTGCCTGCCCGCAGGGACTGTGGACAACATCCAGTCACGTCTTCAGAATGACCAAGCTGTGGGACTCTCATTAACCCATTAATGCTCGCATGTTTAGTGTAGGGTGTGTATCTATGGAGGAAATAAATTCGCAATAGAATACAATTAAGGCAAAAAATAAAAATACACTGTTTTATATTAAAAGAACGGTTTGAAGATATACGTTAATGTACTATTGAACACATTATGTAAACAAAAGTGGTATGAAAATATAGGTAGAACTTTTCCATTTACATATTTAAATTCCAACAATAAATACGACATATAGTACATATCTATTATAATACCTAGTATAGCATAACAAAAACTTACGTATACACACTAGTTTATTCTGTCAAGCTTTATTTCATAACTAGTACATGTATTGAAAACGAGTGAGTTTTCAAATTTGTCCGAATGCAATAAAACATTTCAAACAAATTGCAGACACTATTTGTTTTATAACAGCATTAAAATTTTGTAAAATAATCAAAGTTAATTTTGGAAACAAATTTCATAAGTAAAATATTATGGTCCGTAACGTGGACGTCGGTATTTTAAGGTGTATTTGAAATTTGTTAGAGAAACGGGAGTCGACTATGCGGTTTACAGCCACCTCACCACGGGGCGCTGAATGTGTGTGACGACACAAATACGTGTGGCATAAATGCCTAATATGCCATAATCTGCCCCGCAAAGTGCAATTTTTTTAATGATTTCTTGCAACGAAAAGGTTTATAATGATAACACACACACACACACACACACACACACACACACACACACACACACACACACACACAAAACAACTTTCTTTTACATTTTTGTATGGTAATGCTTTTCAAAACTGCATTATGTACTGTTTAAAATCTTAATTAAATTAATGTTTATGTTGATAAAATAGTTCACAATTTATTTAACGTATTTATGAACTAATATACATTTTTGATGAACAAATTATTGGCAACCCTTACCCTTGACAACGATACGAAAAAATTAAAAGATGGCTCGAACAGTGGCCCCAGAGGAAACAAGAGGCTTCGAACAAAATGGGGGCTCCTTATTTCTGACAAAATTTTCCTCTTTTATTTTTTAAAGTTAAATATATTCGTACTAGAGTTCAATATTATTGCCCTTAAAAATTTATTGAAGAAAATAAATTGTGTATACATTTTTATAATAATAATTTTAAAAGTTTATTTAACAATTATGATAAAATACACATACAACATTACTTTTGATAATTTAGAAGTTAATTCTTAATTCTTCTTCCGAGATTTTATTAGCGGTTAGTTTTTCTTAGAACGAAATATTTTTTACATATTTTGTTGAAAGAAATCGGGGCCGTAAATTAAGTGGGGGCTGGAGCAAGTGCCCCAGCTGCCCCCTTCTCTGTGCGCCTCTGAGAGGTTTGAAACAATTCGCAATACAAAAATGTAAAAGAAAGTAATTTTTTGTGTACTACCACTGTAAATGAACTTTCTCTTCGCAAAAAATCGATCATAAAATGGCATTTTATGGCCCAGATTATGCCATATTATGCGTTTATACCACGAATAATTGCGTCGTGAGCAGCGCCGGAGCTAGACAATATTGGGCCCCGAGCAAAGCTGAAATGTAGACCCCTCCTCCACCGAAAAAATTAAAAATGTGAAAGATATATCAAGAAACTCCATGAGTTATTTTATTTCAGCAATTAATAAAAATTACGTTTAAGCTAACGGTTTTTGGAAATATATTTTAAGTAAAAGTTTGTAGTGACCAAATAGTATTACTTTCACTGTGAATTTAAAACTCTAAAAAAATCTTGGGTTTAGTTAGTGTTTAATAAAATTACTTATTAAATACATGAAATAATAAATATGAATTTCAACAGAACCTATTTTAATGTGTGAGTCAGTTGATTCATTTCATAGAGACCTATCCCTCATAGGTAATTGAAACTTGAATCAAATATCAGTACCGCAATTTATAAAACTACGATAACGATTTTCTCGAGTTCTAATTTCTTTTCGCCCCCATCAATCCAATGATCGGACTCCTTGATTTGCGGGGCCCCCGGGCGATCACCCGGACTGCCCTTGCGTAGCGCCGGCACTGGTCTAGGGGGCTCCTCGGTGGGTGAGGAGTTAGCTTACTGGCCTCTGAACCCCCAGGAACCCGGATTTTCGAAGGGCGGAAAATCCACAGTAGCCATGTCACTCTTGTGGCATGTAAAAGAACCCTGGCAGGATGCCCGGCAAAATTAAATCCCTCCGACAACATCCCGCCCTAACGAGATCCCACTTTCTCCCAACCAGACAGCTCGGATATAGTTAACTGAGCCCGACATCTGGCGGAGAAAGTGAGAGTCAAATCCCAGGCGCAGACGGGACTGCCCACGGGGGGGGGGGGCTGCTTAGATAAAAGTCCCCAGACGCGCGTCGGGGGTAGGCTTCGAAGGAAGCCTGGGTCGAAACTCGGGTGCGGAACACTGCCTACGGGCAGTCTCCCCTCAAATAACCCAACGAAATAAATAACTGGTCTAGGGGTTGGCGGTACCTCTCGCGTCTTGACCGCGTCGATGCCCAGGCTCTGCATGAGGCGCAGGATCTGCTCGTTGGGCTCCTGCGCGCAGGGCTCGGCGTGGGCGTGGCCGTCCTGCGGCGCGGGCGCCGACGGCAGCAGGCGCGGCGCCTCCGCCAGCATCCACCGGTGGCGCTTGATCTGCTCCACCGAGTAGCGCCGCGCCGGGTCCAGCACCAGCATCTTGCGGATCAGCGACTCGCAGTCTGCGCACATGCAACATATCGCTCATCACTATGGACAAGTTACTGTAGAGACAGACACTCGTTGCAACATACAGTCATCATCATATCGCTATAGAGAAGTTACTGTAATGATGAACACTAATATCAGTCATCATCATATACTTTAGAGAAGTAAACCTAAGGACGTACATTGCAATATCAGTCATCATCATATTGCTCTAGAGAAGTTACTCTAATAATGAACACTGTAATGTCAGTCACTGTCATATACTTTAGAGAAGTTAATCTAAGGACTCACATTGCAATATACGTCAACATCATATTCCTCTAGAGAAGTTACTCTAATGATGAATACTAATATCAGTCATCATCATATACTTTAGAGAAGTAAACCAAAAGACGCACATTGCAATATCAGTCATCATCATATACTTTAGAGAAGTAAACCTAAGGACGCACATTGCAATATCAGTCATCATCATATTCCTCTAGAGAAGTTACTCTAATGATAAATACTAATAACAGTCATCATCATATACTTTAGAGAAGTAAACCTAAGGATGCACATTGCAATATCAGTCATCATCATATTCCTCTAGAGAAGTTACTCTAATGATGAATACTAATATCAGTCATCATCATATACTTTAGAGAAGTAAACCAAAGGACGCACATTGCAATATCAGTCATCATCATATACTTTAGAGAAGTAAACCTGAGGACGCACATTGCAATATCAGTCATCATCATATTCCTCTAGAGAAGTTACTCTAATGATGAATACTAATATCAGTCATCATCATATACTTTAGAGAAGTAAAACTAAGGACGCACATTGCAATATCAGTCATCACAATGCGTTAGAGAAGTTACTCTAAGGACGCACGTGACAGTCATCATACTACTGTAGAAAAGTTACTCTTAAGATGATCATTGTAATATCAGTCATCATCAGAATGCGTTAGAGAAGTTACTCTAAGGACGCACGTGGCAATATCAGTCATCAAATTGCTGTAGACAAGTTACTCTAAAGATGAACATTGTAATATCAGTCATCATCATCTAGAATATATAAATAAAGGAAAATGTGTGTATGCCTGTCGCATAAAGATGCAAAAACCACTCAACCTATTTCGCTGAAATTTTTCTCTTTGTTCTTATTACTATTGGAAGCATTTAAAGAGTGGTTTGAATTAGAACGAACATGTTTTTGCGGGTATTCTGACATTTGGGGACGTTTTTGCAAAGTTAATCGGCGAGGTGCGTTCTAAGATGTTCATAGAGGACCTTGTTTCATGTGCGATCTGTGGATATCTTTTTCAACTACAAGACTGGCTTCGACTTTTAATATCGAGTAATCGAAGTTAAGATCTAAAATTTAGGAAGTCTGAACCAAATTGCAAGTGAGTCAACTGCAAACAATTGCATTGACGAATTGAACGCATGGACATATTCTGAAGTAGCCGGGCAAAACAGTCCCTTCTTAGACAAATATTCCTGTACTAGCAATTATCATACTGCCATCAAAACAATACTAATAATTCGTAAAACCTCTATAACTGGAACTTCAATAACATGAACCGTCATGTGAGGTGAAATTTGGACATCGGGGGTGAAAATGGAATGTAGTAACATCGTATACATTACATGACTTCTAATGCCTCAACAATATGTTGGGAAATTTGGAAGCGCCTTTTACTCGAGAAATATAATCAGATTAATGATGATATTTCCTCTCTGTGGTCAGTTCTGGTGACTTTTTTTGAGTGTTCGTTCCGACGTATTTTGCTGTGGTCGCAAAAAGGTGTTTTGTTCCAATTAAACTTTGTGGTTTCAGACATAGCTCGGTATTTTACATCAATCCTATATTTTTTTAAATATAAATCGTGAGGTTATTTTATTTTATATTGTTTATTATTTTTGTGTAATGACTAAATTCGTAATCGAAAAAATGGACACCGACTTTTTGATTGTTTTTTCTTCTTCTTTAAAATAGGAATACCTCACCACAACGGAATAAAATTGTAATATTGTGGCAGAATGTATAGAAATTATACACATGAGTAATTAAACGTTACATTAGATGAAACAAAAAAAGAAAACTTTGTCTATTCATTCAACTCAAGAGAAGTAATTTCGATTAACCACAGCGCTTTTCATTTTGCTAATTGTTCACTAGATATTTGTTTAGGAACTAGTTAAAACAATACAGAAATGTAAATGGTAAGTATTGTAAATAGTCTAAAAAGAGATGAGTCTACGTGGTACCGGAGATTGCCTCTTCTTAGATAAATTGGTTATATCTTAAGGATTGACTTATATGGTAAAGTGATAAAAATATTTCTTCGTTATTTTGTTTGTAGTCACTTGAGTATACTGGTACATCTTTACCTGCTTCATTATTTTTTGTTATAAACTGTGTAAATATGTTAAAAACATTTAACAATAAATGTAGAAAGTGATTACGTACGTTAAATTATCTTTTATAACCTATCATACCAACAAATTATTTATCAGATATAAATCATATTTAAATATCTTCCCAGAAGTTAATACATTGCCATCCTATAACCATTCTATTTGAGGGTGAGAATGGTACCTCATATTTTCTATAATATTAATTGAAAACTCCACACCATGGGGTGAAAATGGAACCCAAGGAAAGATAATTCATTACCAACAACGTGATCATTGTTTTATTTATGATATTAAGGATGAAAGAAAAGGATATATATGACTATTTGGTCTGAATGATGGAAACTCGAATCTCATTCTCCATATATTCTTAATTCGATTCTTTCACTTCAGATTCGAGTTATCGAGGTACCACTTTATTATGATGGGTGAACCTCTTATTACTATTAGAACGTGGAGTACACGAATTCTTTAATATCTCAAATCTTCATTTCTTCACCGAGTTCCTTTGGAAATCAGCAATTCAAGCCTTAAATAAGTAAATGCTGCCTACTCTATTTTCCTTTCAATTTTATATTCGAAATATTATGTTCCACTGTAATAATAATAATAATAATAATAATAATAATAATAATAATAATAATAATAATAAATATTATTATTATTATGTTACCGTTACATATTACATTTCCTTTCGGAAATATTAGGATAAGCCTAAAAACAGTCCAAGATTAATTATTGCCGTTTCTATTTGCTGTGGGAAGTCAAAGGCTAAAAAATTTAAAACTTTTTTGGTTTTTCATTTATTAGTGTGTCAAAATATATCTCCACACGTAACGGGATGCACAAATAGGCCGCCAGAATTTTGGGTATCTTCGCAGTTGCAGCATCTTTCGAGACATTATGCTAAGAGCGTATATTAAGAGCGTCCAAGAGAAAATGTAAGTTCCATGGCGTATGATGCGAGACAAGGCATTCGCGAGAATCTTAAGAGTGCGAGCACATCAGAGGTAAACAATAGGCGTGAACACAACGAAAGAAAGTGGGATGCATAGTACAAGATCGTTCATACTCAAGAGAGATGTGTTGTAAACTTTGATTACTATCAGAACATTACTTGTGAGTGAAAGCCGAGGTGCCTGCGGTAATGCGTGTTGTTTGGAGTCGTCCCAGAGCAACACACTGAGGTCATCGCTTCTTGTCGAAGGATATACTATTTGATGGTAAGCTTAACAAGGGTCCACCAGACGGTGGCCTCAAATTAATATTTATATGAACCGAAAATTTAGTTTCGTGTACTTTTTTGTTTTTGTTTTTATTACTTGTTTGTCGTGAGCACACATTACCAATTTATTTTCCTGTGTGTACACGAGAATATTTGTGTAAGAACAATCATATACATACAAATATATACACACATTCATACACATACATACATATACACACATACATACACAAACACATGCATATACATACACATACATTACCTATAAGGACATACACCAACATGTATTCCATATAAGAATCGCTTCTCATTTGGCTGAAGTGTGTGGTTATTTTTAATGCTACATGATCTTATATTAATAAAAGAGATTAATTAATTTGCATTATGAACTGTTAGCAATTTGAATAATTTGTGTCTTTGACACATATTGTTAGTGTAATTTTTGAGATGTTGTAATTGAATTGTAAAATATTGTTAAACTTGTTTGAATTAGGAAGTATGATAGTGAAATTAATTCAGTAATGGAAATTTATTAATGCCATTTTTCCATATCTCACAATCCTTCTCAGGCTATTTCTCAACTTGATAAATTTATTCCACTGGGTAACTTTATCCTGGAAAGGTGTTGGAGTTAGACACTAGAGTTCCAACCTTATCATAATCTCGAATTAGAATTTTTAACCAGGTATTATACGCGCACGTTTTCTTGAGCCACGGAATACCTACCCCCACTCCTTTGCCAACATTAGTTGAATTAAGAATAAATTATAGCAACGAGCATTGTAGAGAAAATCTGATAACCATAGATGTTCGCTCCCAAGTAATAGAAACTATTTTGCATCGAAAAACTACAAATTTGATTTAAATTTCTTGTCAAAATAACCAAACTCCCCACTCCTCGTGCAACTAACAAAGCAAGGGCTTAAGAAAACGTGCGCGGATAATACTTTCGTATTGTTCATTTTCATAGCTACAAAACCAGGATATATCAATTTCTAAGAAATATGTCTGTGTTAGAAAACAAATCAATTAAACTATGTACACGAACAATATTGTTGTAGATCGGTTTTAATCGTTCTGTCTACCAATAATCATGGATTTCTGGATCATAAAATGATTGAGAACACCTGACATTCATTGATGGAACTTGACAAACACATAGCTCCAAAACTATGGTTTGTAGCTATATGTTCGCTAGGATATAGTTTTCGCAGCTTAATGGGAGTGTTAGTATATTGGAGTAAGCAAAATAAAAAAAACTTAATTTAAAGCTGCTTTAACGATAATAAAGGTACCCTAAAATTCCAAGGCAAGTTTTAAAAAATTCTAAAATTGAAACTACTTCACTTATTTTTGAAAAAGATACATCGACATTTTAAACAAAAACTTCAACCCATGTAATTATCGTTTCCCCGCGTAACAATCATAACTGTGGCCCATGAATGCAACCACAGGATCTGATACAATAAAAGAAACATTTTCCAAATATTTGGGTAGAGCGCAGGCTCGCGGACTTGCATAACATTTTGGAAAAATGTGGAGCCCGCTGGGAAATTACCAGAGATTTTAACATTCTGCGATATTTATTATAAGCATTATTAATGATGAATCTAGTTAATTAGGAAAGCGAAAAAACAGCTTTTTTGAAATAGCTATAATCGATTCACTATGGATCCATTTTTAATCTGCCCGTTTCTGCATCCGATATTTGTATCTTTTTCGTTCAAGTAATGTATTTCCAACATTTTCCCTTCAATCGTTAATACTTTGAATAGGAACGAAAGTAGTTGTAATTTATTTGTCTGATTAAACTCTTTTGTGCGGAAAAGAATATTCAAAACTTATTAAGTATGACCATTCTTTGTTAAAAATAATGAATAATCATTTCCGTTAAAAATGTCCTACTGTAAAATTAATAACAGCATTAATAATAATCCTTTATTTAAGTATTTTTGTGATTCGATTTAAAGTGTGCATTGGTTTAACGTAGTTCACCTAAAGTGTACGAAGGTATTTGAGTACTTTTCAGCGATCCCTTCAAATTAGCGAATCGTAAAACAGGACGTTTCGAAGACTTTCTACATTTACCTTCCGGATGTTGCCATTTCACCGTTCTTTCTGGGTTTACGAGGTCTCGCGTGTTTTCGTCAGCATACGTGTTCGTGCCCCGTGGGTGGGTGGATAATTGTATTCTGAACGTGTGTGCGAGTAAACATGTCCCATTGTTTAAAACTGTGGAGGACAAAGTTGTTCTGTCAAGTACGAGACGCAGGAAATATAGGCGGTCAAAAAAACAAGCATTTACGGGCGCCTTAGATATACAGTTAAAACATAAGACCCCCAAATCTGAAAGGAAACTATAGATGCTACAGAATGGCACAGACTTTCTCAAAGCAATTTTTTCTAATTTTCTTGGTGTGGACTCGATTTAAGGCCTTACTCCGTTCTCTGGTCAGCTACCATCTATCGTCACCGTCAGTTTCTTTTTGTTTTTGTTTTTTACATTTTCTCAACTTTTCGGTTTCTTAGAACCGAAATATGACTTCAAGAATATTAAAGAACAGTAAAACCTCGTCCCAAATAGAAATTTTCATTGAAAAATTGGAAGCCGTTTTTAAGAAAATGGCGATTAAGCATTACTGTAAATGAGAAATTTGAAGCTCTTTTTCACAGGAATCTATTGAGTTTTCGAAAAACTTCTTTTGAAGTCCATTGAAGCACTTCCACTCACAAATGTAGTAATGTATACAAATCGATGAAAACGTCTTTCTGAGAGAGTGAGCAACGAGAATACGCGTGCAACAAGGGTTGCTTCCGGCATGATTCACAATCCAGTAAATGGTGTTGACAAAACTGGGTGAATGAGGACGCCTTCAGCCTACGGATAAACCACGATGTGTAAATATGGACGAGTAAAACCGTCACGAATCGCCTATGTGTGCGGGCCCTCTTATCGGTTGAAGCGTTGCCATAACATTCCACCAGCCGATTGTAATGACGCATTATCTTCCGGTGAGAGTGAGTTATAGGGATCGCCGTGCATCAGGAGGCCGTTGTGATTTAGTAGTCCTTGCCGAGGAGTAGTGTTCAGCTAGGTCGAATTCAGTCGCTGTCTGCAGGAGAATTCTAGCGGCCGGCTGCTCTGGTCGGTATTTTTGCGTTGTTTCTCCTATCAACACTAGGCGAATGCCGGAGCAGTACCCTAACTAACGGGCTACAAACCGCGTGCGATCTTTCCTTCCCCTTTCTTGTCCTATCCTCATCCCTTACACACCTACTACCACACAAGCTGGGAGCTTAGAGCTTCTCCCGGCTGGGGCAGTGCCCCACTGGTGGGAGATTCTTGGTTGGGGAAAACCCACTAGCCAACATTAGGTCGTCGCCGGATCTCACCGCCCAGCGGAGGACGATCACCACCCTCCCCACCTCCCTACCAAGCAAAAACATGCACTGCACTTACGGGACAAATGATCTTGGAAGATGAGGCCCCCGGAATCACTAATCAATCAATCAATCAGGAGCGGTGTTCACAAAACTAAGCATCTGATTACGGTTAACCCATCGTCGCGCAAATCCGGACGGGTAAAACCGTCCACGTATCCGGAGCCGCCTATTGGCTGAGGCATCCCCATCAAAATCCACCAGCCGACTGTAGCGATGCATTATCTTCCGGAGAGAGTGAGCGGGCGGAGTCCCTCGTGCCTCCGCCGTGATTTAGGAGCCCCCGCCAGTGAATGGTGTTGACGCAGCCGGCGCCGGCGAGGGGGGGGTGTTGGGGGAGAGGAGGGGGAGGGGAGGGGGCGTTGGCGTCGGGTTATTCCCGTCCGCGGCTTGGCGACGCTCCGCCAGACGTCGGCGCCACCCTCCGCCCTCCCCCACGCCCCACACCCGGCCACAGTCTGTCGACTCGCGATTCGGGAGAAGGGCGTTACGTCACTCGGCCAAACCACTCGCGGAGGGCTGCCCCCGGTCAAGATTCACGGGCGCTGAGAGGCCCGGGCCATTCTGCTTTGTGCTGGGCAGTTGGGCCTCGTCCGAGGTAGCAGCGATGCCCATGCTTTGTTCTCTTTGCCACGTGCCCGCTGCATACAGATTGAAAGATTATTTTGTGTTTCCGGGCGCGACATCGACTATGGTCATTAATCCCACCGTTCTGCTTTGTGCTGGGCAGTTGGGCCTCGTCCGAGGTAGCAGCGATGCCCATGCTTTGTTCTCTTTGCCACGTGCCCGCTGCATACAGATTGAAAGATTATTTTGTGTTTCCGGGCGCGACATCGACTATGGTCATTAATCCCACCGTTCTGCTTTGTGCTGGGCAGTTGGGCCTCGTCCGAGGTAGCAGCGATGCCCATGCTTTGTTCTCTTTGCCACGTGCCCGCTGCATACAGATTGAAAGATTATTTTGTGTTTCCGGGCGCGACATCGACTATGGTCATTAATCCCACCGTTCTGCTTTGTGCTGGGCAGTTGGGCCTCGTCCGAGGTAGCAGCGATGCCCATGCTTTGTTCTCTTTGCCACGTGCCCGCTGCATACAGATTGAAAGATTGATTATTTCCTGTTTACGGGCGCGACATCGGCTATGGTCATTAATCCCGCCATTCTGCTTTGTGCTGGACAGTTGGACATCGGCTGAGGTAGCAGCGATGCTATACGATATTGTCTTTGCCACGTGCGCGCTGCATACAGATTGATTATTTCCTGTTTCCGGGCGCGACATCGTCTATGGTCATTATTCCCGTCGCGCAAATCCGGACGGGAGTAGGTCGTGTTGTACCCACATTCGATGGTGAGATCCAAGGCTGACCTATTGTTCAGAAAGCGAGATTTTCCGCAACCCACTAGTGCTTCGCTGCCGACACTCCCCATCCAGCTGTGACAAGCTCTAAGCTCCTGATTGGTCTCCATACTGTGTGAGAAAATGCATGTAAGGGGAGAGGATAGGACAAGGAAGAGGAAGGAAAGATCGCGCACGGTCCGTGGCCTGTTTGTTAGGGTACTGCTCCGGCAGTCGCCTGGTGTTTATCGGGGAAACAAAGGAAAACTACCGATCAGAGCAGCCGACCGCTTGAGTTCTCCTCCAGACAGGGGCTGAAATCAACCGAGCTAGCCGAACCTGTCAAAAATCCTCCCACTGTCGAGACTCGAACCCCAGGACCTCCCTGTCAAAAGCACAGTCATCACATCAATCGATGAGCCACCTCTGCCATCTGCACTTCGAAAACGTCGGTTGCAATGTAGAGATAGCACCAGATTTCAATTCTACATTTTTAATATTTCCCAGTTCGATGTCTACACTGTCTGGATACTTTCAAAGTGGTGAAATTTTGGGACTGAGCGCTCAGCTGCTAAGAAACTTTTATCGCCGTAATTTATTATTTTAGAGTTGTTTACTGTGCGAGTAAATAACGTCATTGGGAACACTGCTGCCGTAGGGTGTCACCAGACCGGGCAGCGTTATAACGTGACTGTCAAGCTTTTTTTTTCCTTTTTTTTTTATATAATTCATTCTTGATTGGCTTGGGACCCCTCAGCAATCGTGTACAACTGATACATTGATTGTTTTACGTAGAGTACGTTTACTGATTATTATTGGTATTATTTCATTTCATGAGCACATTACATTTTGAGAAAAGGCCAATAGTCTTCAGTCTGCTTAAGGAGGGTAAAAAATTTCCTGGGAAGTTTTGCTCTCAAAAGTCTCCGATGAGGGTTCTGTTTTCTGATTTTGGAGTGGGTAGCGGACAATGTTCATGAAATTTTGCTATAGAATTTCGCGTATAGAAGAGAAACGTACAGTGATGGGAGTGATATCGTGTTCTGGATGGAGCTGGGAGTTTGGTATAATCCAGGGTATTTTTGTGATTATTTTTACGTCAGTATTTTGGAAAGTTTGGATTTTGAGAGGATTGGTTTTGGCCCCGACTGGAGATGCATAGCTTACTTTCAAACGCCAAGCACAAAGACGTTACGAGTACGGAAGAGTACATCTGGAGTACGGAGCGGTTAAGGGTCCGGGAGCAGCGGGAAAGGGAGCAGTTAAGGGTCGGAGAGGGTAAGGGTCGGAGCGGGTAAGGGTCGGAGCGGGTAAGGGTCGGAGCAGGTAAGGGTCGGAGCGGGTAAGGGTCGGAGTCGGGTAAGGGTCGGAGCGGGTAAGGGTCAGAGCAGGTTAGGGTAGGAACGGGTACGGATCGGACGGGGAAAAGTCGGAGCGAGAGAACGGTTGGAGAGCCGAGGGGATAGGACAAGGATCGGAAAGTGGGTCGGACGTATTGTGAAGAGGCTTAGAGGGATGGGCGAAATGAAGAAAGAATAAGCGGAAGAGCAGAGCGAGGCGAAAAAAAAAATAGGAGCTGGGCAAGGCAGCGCTGGGGGAAGCGGGGCTGGCCGAGGTGAGGCGGGGTGGGTGAAAATTAGCATGGCAAAGCGGAGCTGGCCGACACGGGGCGGGGCAGAGCGGAGCGGGGCGGGCGACAGCAGTTCTGCGTCTGTCAGCGGCGGCCCCGCCCCGCCCCGCCCCGCCCCCGCTCGCGTCGGACGCAGACGCGAGACAAGGCTGGGATGAACACGAAGAAGCACAAGCAGAAGAAAAGAAGAAGCAAAAAAGGAGGGCAGCAGGAAAGAAAGTACACGAGGATGCGCTTATTCATAGCCCTGCCCTGGCCCATTTGCACTGTCTTCCTCCCGCATGGCCTTATTAGGTGGGTTCTCCAGCTTCACACGCCAGAACATGACACGATTAGTGAGTAACGGGCGAAGCGATCTCTACATTTAATTACAACACAACACACAATTTTAATAAAAATTCTTCCACTTGTGATGTATTCACTTTATAATTGACGCGCACCATTGCTCGTAGAAGGCAACAAATGAAAAGGAAAAAGTAAAGTTTTGTTTATTTTCAACAGAAAGTGTGGTTAGTGTATATATCATTTTTTTAAAGTAGTAAGTTACTCATAAATTGAAAGTCGGTAAATCAGTACTTTTCCATAGCCTATGGAAACAATATTAAGAAGAGTTCAATGTAATTTCTAAGGGAACTTGACATTTATTCGTATTAATCAACAATTAGTATAAAAAAATCAATATTGTCTCGTAACACCATTCAAATGACACACGCAATCAAATGAAGCCGAGAAAGTTAAACGAAACTGAAGTGAAAACACAGGGTAAGAGAAGTCATGAAAAATACATTGCTGAACGAAGTGAAATGACACATTTGCCTTCAGAATATTGAAAATGAATGTAAAAGGTGTAAAAAACGAAATCCCCGTGTAATTTTCATTCAAATAATGTCAATTTAATATCAACTAAACAACTCAACTGAAACAGAACACGCACAAACGAAAGGTCCAATTCAGACATAATAATGGACGATGTCTGTAACTCATGAATTTAATAGGCGTGACGCGAAGTTACTTCACTGGCAGTAAAAACCACATCAAAAATGTTGTTTCAATCAAAACATAGTTTAGATTACTGACTCATACTTCATGCTTTCACTCCACATCATGCCAATTCCACGGAGAAAAAGCATAGCAGCTAACGTTTAATTACAACTCGGTTCTGCATCACGCAAATTCTCTTCCGTTAAACGGAAATTACCTACATCAACAAGCAAGTCAAATTCAGACGATTATTCCGAGAGTAGTATGAGAAATCAAACATCCGTCTCGTAAGTTCTTTTGAATTCTACGAAATCACGTCTTTAGGCATTCACAACGAAACATTAACGTTGAAGTTTAGTGCAGTGTTAGTCGATGGAATAATTCAGAACAATGAACTTACAAGTAAGCTTAAATAAAAGACGTAACCGTGAAAGTTTACAAATCTCAAGAATCGCATATTCACGTCACGGTTGGGAGAACAGGTATCATATAGGGCAACATCCAAATAACATTCCCAGGGCAGGCAATACAGCTTGTAAGAGCATACATTTCCATCATTGATTTCAGTCACTGTCTGGAGAAGACGTCTGGCGGCCGGCTGCTCTGATCGGTAGTTTTCCGTGGTTTCTCCGATCTACACCAGGAGAATGCCAGAGCAGTATCCTTTAACAAATGGACCACGGACCACGCGCGATCTTTCCTAACTCCTCCTTGTCCTATCCTCAGCCCCTTACACACGTTATCATACACTACCACACATGCCGGAAGACCGTCACCTCCCGAGCAAAAACACGCACTACACCTACGGGAATAACGACCGTAGTAGTTGACGCGTCCGGAATCACTAACAATCAATGAAGCCATCAATGATCATAGAATTAATCGCATGATATCACATAAGGAAACATTTTCTTCGTATGATTCCCTTCATTTATTGTTCGTGCGATAGTTTAGAGAATTTATGAATGGAGTATTTAAAATAACTGTAAATACTCGATTGAACTTGTATTGCATCGTCAGTTAACTTTAAAAGTGATATTCGCAATTACGTTCACGTCCAATGTACATCCACGTACGTTCATTTTACCATTCAAACTCCATTTTTACGCGGGGCCCAATTTGTTGTTCTCGAAAATCTAGAAATCTGGTTATTTGCGATTTTTCGCGCCAATGTCGTATATTCACGTTACTTTCATACACGTTATCACGACCGACGGGTAAACGGCACCTAACTAGTGCCATTCACGGCTCTCAGAAGAATCGCGTAAAAAAAATACAGGAAACCAGCAGAGAACATAGTGTGAAAACACGTTATTTATTTTGATTGATTTTCATTAACATTCGCATAATCGGACGCGATGTAATTAACATAGAATTATCAGACGTGCATTCGAGCACTTACAAGCCCCAAGATTTCATGTTCAAGTTCGTGTTGGTGTCATTAGAAAGATAAAGAAAAAAATGCTCATTCGTACCAGCCAAAAGAAAAAAAGAAAGTATGAAAGAGTCATTTGACAATACATTGATTATTTTCTTTCAATATTTTCGTCGTAATTAAGGATATTTGTTCCCAAACTTTTGACAAGTTTTTACAAGCAAACCATCTCTTTAATTTAGTGTGACAGTTGTTTTTCTTTGACGTTCGCATCCAGTTGTGTCTGCAAACGATAACGTGAATATCACGATCATGATGGTGTCATTCGAAAGAGAAAAAAAGACACTCTTACACGTCACTTAAACGAAAGAAGCTAAAAAGATGACAAGTGTTTTATTTTATTTCAAAATTATCGTTGTCTTGCAAGCTATTTGCTCTGAAACCTTTGATTTCTCACACGCAAATCATCTGTTTAATTTAGTGTGTCAGTTGTTTTGCTTTCAGTTCGCGTGCAGTTGCCATTGCGAAGGACAACGCGAATTTTGTGCGCAAGTCATTTGTTTACGTAGTCGCGTTAATGTTAATGCGTCTGTGTGAATGGCCCTTTCGGCTCCAGAGGTTGGCAGGGGAGGGGGGAGAGCGACGCCTCTCGCCAAATCAGGATCCGTCTGACGTCCGCGACGGCGGCGGAGGGGAGGGGCAGGGGGCCTTGGACGGATATATCAATATTTTTGAAAACGCGCCGCCCGCGGACCGGACGCTGCCTGCCGCCGCCACCTCTACCACCACCACCACCACCACCACCACCGCCGCCGCCGCCGCCGCCGCCGCCGCCGCTGCCGCCGCCGCCGCCGCCGCCGCCGCCGCCGCCGCCGCCACCGCCACCACCACCATCGCCACCACCGCCACCACTACCACTACGCCACCACCACTACCACCACCACCACCATCCCCACCACCACCGCCACCACTACCACCATCGCCACCACCAATACCACCACCACCACCATCGCCACCACCACCGCCGCCGCCGCCGCCGCCACCACCACCACCGCCACCACCACCGCCACCACCACCACCACCACCACCACCGCCGCCACCACCACCACCACCACCACCACCGCCGCCACCGCCGCCGCCACCACCACCACCACCACCGCCGCCACCACCACCACCACCGCCACCAACGCCGCCGCCACCACCACCACCACCACCTCACCACCACCACCACCACCACCACCGCCGCCGCCACCACTACCACCATCGCCACCACCACCGCCACCACTACCACCATCGCCACCACCACTACCACCACCACCACCATCGCCACCACCACCACCGCCAACTCCGCCGCCGCCACCACCGCCGCCGCCGCCGCCGCCGCCGCCGCCGCCGCCGCCCGCCCGACGGCTGCTAGCGCAGAGGCCGTCTCCACGGCTATCTGCACCACCGCCTCTACCACTATCACTACCGCTACAACCGCCGCCCACCCAACAAAGAGTCCGCCTTCGCTGACATTTGCATCACTACCACCACTACCACCCCACCTGACCATCACAGAGTCCGGGTCCGCTGCCATTTAAATCACCACCACTACTATCACTACTGCCGCCCGCCCGCCCTCCCGCCCACAGACGCAGTCTTTGCTGCTATTTGCACCGTAGCCGCCGCTCGCCTACCCAGAGATGTCGCCTCCGCCGCCATCTGCGCCACCATCACCATCACCACTGCCGCCGCCCGCCAACTGCAGAGGCCGTCTCCACTTCCATCTGCACCGACGCGGTCGCCCACTCATCAGAGACGTCGTCTCCGCCGTTATTTGCACCATCACCAACCCTTCCCTCCAACCTAACCTATCCACCCGCCGCTCCCATTATCATCATCACTCACTACCACCATCTTCGTCGTCTCTTCTACCTGCTCCATCCTATGCCGCCACAACCGATGTTGTCATCACCACCGCCATCCGCCCACACGCCACATCAACGTTTACTTCCTCTTCTGTCGCCGCCGTCATCACGACCTTCATCACCGCCAACCCCATCACGCCCGCCGCCCGCTCATCATCACGACAGCTTCACCCCCGTCACCTCTTCCTCTTCTGCCGAACCACAGCCATCACAGGTTCCATCGTCACTACCGCTGCTTCTCTCACACCACAATCACCACCACCACGATTGACCGGTCACCGTCACCACCACCATCATCATGGCGGTCGCCACAACTAGCATCACCCCCCCGCCCACGGTCACTACAAGCGCCTTCATCACCCGGTCACCGTCACCACCACCATCATCATGGCGGTCGCCACAACTAGCATCACCCCCCCCCCGCCCACGGTCACTACAACCGCCTTCATCACCACCACTTTCACCACCAGCATCACTACAGTAACCGCCGAGACCCCTAGCACGATCCAGCCTTACCGCAATCGCCTGCATCATCCGCAACCAAAATAACGCTTCCACCACGCCCGCCCTCGCCACCTCTGAGACTGCAACTCTCCCCCGTGCTGCCGCCACCTCCTCCTCCACCGCCGTCTCCGCCACGCCGCGCCGCGCGCCGCTAAAAATACGACCGACTCTTCCGCCCCGCGGGGGGTGAGGGGTGGGAGGGAGAGAAAGGGAGGGGGAGTCCGCAGCCACTCCGCGACCACGTGGCCTCCCACGCTTGCACGCACGCACGCACGCACGCACGACTCCACCGCCACCGCGTGCAGCGTGCGTAAGCACTGCTCAGCGGGAGCGCCGTGCGCCTAGCTGAAAACATCGGTGATTGTAAAACATCGATGTTGTCCACCAGACACGATAAGTTGATCGACAGCAGGGGGAAAGACACACAGCAGGTGGACTATCCATGTGTTAATCGATATATTAACTTCGATTATACGCTTTCGATGTTTTCTTCGCATCGATATTTTGTTGCAAAAACACCCTAGTTTTTTTTTATTTTTTTTTTATTTTTTTTTTATTTTTTTAATAAAGGGGTTTAAGCACGTTGTAGAGTAGCAGCAATCTACAGCAATGTCGCTGTTTTGCGTCATCCTCTTTATCACGCTGCACATTTCGCCTGTGCAATCTGAAGAAGCTTGGGAGCTGCTCGTAATTAAAAATGGATAGGAAAATAGCATGTTTATTAGTCTATAATAAAAACATCGATGTTTCCTCGTCGATATCGAAAACCCTTTAGCGATGTATCGATGTTTTGGTAAAATTTGTCATACAGGACAAAAAATAACACTGTGGTCGTGTTATGCTTGTAGCATGAAAAAGAACCCTGGGAGGCACCTAGCACAATTAAAACCTACCTGAATTTCCCATCATAAAAACATCTCGCGTTCTCCAGCCACCCAGTTCGGTTGTAGTTCACCGAGACAGACATCTAGTGGAGAAAGTGAGTCACACCCAGGAGTTTCAGGGGGCGCCCAAGGGGATCTCAGTTCACGGCCAAAGGCCGTGCCCCCGCACAATAACCCACAAGACAGAAAAGCAGAATGCAATGGCATTAAAGAATGGTTCTTGTTATAGAACGATTTTCCTAAGGATGAGCCAAAGTGACAGCTAGTGCTGGCAACATAACTGAAGGTTCTGCGGTCGTTGTGCCCTTGAGCCCATTAGACTCCCTTCCCGCATTCGTTCGTTTGCAGTTGGCTAACTTGTAATTGGCTTCGATGCTTCCTTTTGTGATGTCCTCGTCCGACAAAAATATAGTGCGCTACGAGAAAATAAATAAAATTAGAAAGTGCAGTCTTATTAGTTTTGAAAAATTGTTTTTTCTTTAAACATTACATTCAATTTACCTTTTGGGTGATAAATATTATGTTTATGTTAAAACCGAGAGTTGAATGTGAGATACGCACCGGTGCACGTGTTTCGGGTTTAAAATCATTTTTCTTTCTATTTACATTCGTGGCAGTTTTCTTTTACTGATTGTGAGAGCATGTCAAGAGATTTCCCACATACGTAATTAAATATAAATATTTCCCGGTCTCGCGTACGTGCACATACCTCAGCGAAACTCTTAGATTTCTGCATAGGGATGTTTTCACAGAATCCACTATCACTTTAAGAAGAGGCGTGGCTGAACAGCTGTCGCGGGGGAGGGATTCTTCTCTGAATTACATGCAATGTTCACTTTTTACGCGAACTGTCACTTTGACTCATCCATACGAAAATCCTTCTATACATGTGATGTTCACTTTTTTAGCGAACAGTCACTCTGGCTCATCCTTAGAAAATCCTTCAATACATGTGATGTTCACTTTTTTAGCGAACTGTCACTTTGGCTCATTCGTAGGAAAATCCTTCTATACATGTGATGTTCACTTGTTACGCGAACTGTCACTTTGGCTCATCCATAGGAAAATCCTTCTATACATGTGATGTTCACTTGTTACGCGAACTGTCACTTTGGCTCATCCATAGGGAAATCCTTCTATACATGTGATGTTCCCTTGTTACGCGAACTGTCACTTTGGCTCATCCATAGGAAAATCCTTCTATACATGTGATGTTCCCTTGTTACGCGAACTGTCACTTTGGCTCATCCATAGGAAAATCCTTCTATACATGTGATGTTCCCTTGTTACGCGAACTGTCACTTTGGCTCATCCATAGGAAAATCCTTCTATACATGTGATGTTCACTTGTTACGCCAACTGTCACTTTGGCTCATCCATAGGAAAATTCTTCTATACATGTGATGTTCCCTTGTTACGCGAACTGTCACTTTGGCTCATTCATAGGAAAATCCTTCTATACATGTGATGTTCCCTTGTTACGCGAACTGTCACTTAGACTCATCTATAGGAAAATCCTTCTATACATGTGATGTTCACGTGTTACGCGAACTGTCACTTTGGCTCATCCATAGGAAAATCCTTCTATACATGTGATGTTCACTTGTTACGCGAACTGTCACTTTGGCTCATCCATAGGAAAATCCTTCTATACATGTGATGTTCACGTGTTACGCGAACTGTCACTTTGGCTCATCCATAGGAAAATCCTTCTATACATGTGATGTTCACTTGTTACGCGAACTGTCACTTTGACTCATCCATAGGAAAATCCTTCTATACATGTGATGTTCACTTGTTACGCGAACTGTCACTTTGGCTCATCCATAGGAAAATCCTTCTATACATGTGATGTTCACTTGTTACGCGAACTGTCACTTTGACTCATCCATAGGAAAATCCTTCTATACATGTGATGTTCACGTGTTACGCGAACTGTCACTTTGGCTCATCCATAGGAAAATCCTTCTATACATGTAATGTTCACTTGTTACGCGAACGGTCACTTTGGCTCATCCATGGGGAAATCCTTCTATACATGTGATGTTCACTTTTTAGGCGAACTGTCACTTTGGCTCATCCATAGGTAAATCCTTTTATACATGTGATGTTCACGTGTTACGCGAACTGTCACTTTGACTCATCCATAGGAAAATCCTTCTATACATGTGATGTTCACTTGTTACGCGAACTGTCACTTTGGCTCATGCATAGGAAAATCCTTCTATACATGTGATGTTCACGTGTTACGCGAACTGCCACTTTGGCTCATTCATAGGAAAATCAAATACATGTGATGTTCACGTGTTACGCGAACTGTCACTTTGGCTCATCCATAGGAAAATCCTTCTATACATGTGATGTTCACTTGTTACGCGAACTGTCACTTTGGCTCATCCAGAGGAAAATCCTTCTATACTCACCGGAGCTCATGAAGTAGGGGATGCGGAAGCGGCCGGAGAGCACGCGGTCCCGCAGCGCCTGCAGCGACGCCCCGTCGAAGGGCAGCGCCCCGCACACCAGCACGTACAGCACCACGCCCAGGCTCTGCAACGCACACACGCACGCACTCAGGGATTGCTTGATTAAACAGGCACACAAAATTTTAAAAAAAGTTTTCAGACTCAAGGACTTGACATATGTTCCTCTATGTATGTCAACGTGCTGAGACCGAATCTGAAATCAGAATTCGGCCACCATCCTCAAGATTTTTTTTTTTAAATAGCGAAAAACAGCTGTGAAATTTACAATTTATAATTTCACGACCATTTTCATTTCACAATTTCACATTTAAGAAAAACTGGAGAGTAGTGGCCCAAGAGAGAGAGAAAAGAGGCAGGGAGAGGGAGGAGAGGGAGAGAGGAGAGGGAGAGAGGAGAGGGGGAGAGAGGAGAGGGAGAGAGGAGAGGGAGAGAGGAGAGGAAGAGGAGAGAGGAGAGGGAGAGTGGAGGAGAGGAGAGAGAGGAGAGGAGAGGGAGAGAGAGACAGAGAGGGAGAGACAGAGAGGGAGAGAGAGGAGAGACAGAGAGGGAGGGAGAGACAGAGAGGGAGAGACACAGAGAGGGAGAGACAGAGAGGGAGAGACAGAGAGGAGAGACAGAGAGGGAGACAGAGAGGGAGAGAGAGAGGAGAGAGGGAGAGACAGAGAGGGAGAGACAGAGAGGGAGAGAGACAGAGAGAGGGGAGAGGGAGAGACAGAGAGGGAGAGGGAGAGACAGAGAGGGAGAGGGAGAGACAGAGAGGGAGAAGGAGAGACAGAGAGGGAGAGACAGAGAGGGAGAGGGAGAGACAGAGAGGGAGAGACAGAGAGGGAGAGACAGAGAGGGAGAGACAGAGAGGGAGAAGAGGAGAGGGAGAGACAGAGAGGGAGAGACAGAGAGGGAGAGACAGAGAGGGAGAAGAGGAGAGGGAGAGACAGAGAGGGAGAGACAGAGAGGGAGAGGGAGAGATGGAGAGGGAGAGGGAGAGAGAGGAGAGGAAGAGAAACATGTGTCAAGTCTTTGTGTCTGACATTTTCCCCCTGCATTATTTGTGTTTCCGGGCCGGCCAGCTGCTACGGTCATTAGTACCGTAAGGGTAATGCATGTTCTATCACTGGATATGGAGGTGGTGTTCCCCCGCTGAATGGTGAGATCCGGCGTCGACCTTCAAGTCGGCTTGAGAGCGATTTCACCTCCAGGTAACTCCACCGGCGGAGAAACCCCCCACCCTGCACAAGCTGTACGCTTCTGAGTGGTCTCCCGTAATGCAGTGATGCGACTTCGTTAAAACATCGCCGATGTTCAAAATTAAAACATCGATGTCTTTAATACATCGCTCAAAAACAGACGATGTTTAATACTAGTTTACTCTAATTATTTTTTTCATTTAAAAATAAAACAAATGTAAAGTAAATACATCAAGCACAAAATATGGATGTTTTGAAACCATCGACTTCTCTGTCGCACCTGTGAGGATGTAAAAAATGAAACTGTGAGGATAGGACAATGAACATCGCGCGTAGTCCGTCGTTCGTTTGTTAGGGTATCTCTCCGGGATTCACCTGATAGTGAAAGGACAAACCACGGAAAATCTGAATCAGAGCAATCGGCCGCTAGGATTCTCGCCCAGGGAGCGGTTGAATTCGATCTACGTATCTGGTTGGCATTGACAATTCCCCAGGACTCGAACCCCAAGACTATCCAGTCAGAGAAGCTGAAATGGCAACGATTTCCTGAAGCCATTTCAACTGGTCCAGGGGCATGACGTTTACATACCTATCGTATAAAAGCGTAAGAATGGATGTGTGTGTTTCGCTAAAATTTGGGAAGCCCTGAAATGATTGCTTCCAAACTTACTTTACATTTGTCCGCCCGTTAATCACGAAGAGGGGTTGCGATTCAAAATGTTACCGCATAATATTATTTATTTAAATAATAAAAAGTACGTATTTATAATAAATTATACTTTTTTTCTTTGATGCACTACCAATTTTATGTGACCATTTGACGATTGTCTCACATCTAGTACTAGTGCTCAAATCGGATCATTTAGCACTACTCTACAAACCCTAAAAGTAATCGATTTTGGCTGCCTAAAAATAAAATTACTTCAATTTTTTTTTACATTATTGATTGAATTAATTCCTTTTTATCCTATTAATGATTGTGGTAAATAAATGTCCAGGAAACGTCAGATTACTTAATTAACGATAAAAGCGACCAACACTAAATTAAAGCAATTTCATTTCAATTTCACAAATTGAATAATTGGAACTCGGAATTTAATAATTCTTTTTCGGTGAGAATTTTTTTTTTAATGTCAAATTGGCATATTTTCCCGATAACCGTGAAATCTCGCGAAAGCTATTTAAAAAAAGGGGGGTTCGTGTGCAAGAGTAGGGGGTATGTGCATATGTCTGAACATCTGACTATGCTTGAGTGTGTGTATGTGTGAATGACGAGAGAGAGAGAGGGGAGATTAGAAAGAGGGGACAGATAGATAGGAGAGAGGAGGGATTGGAGAGGAAAGAGAGGTGAGGAAAGGAGAGAGATTTACATACCCTATCTCACACATTTACACACTCATTTATACTCCATCTCTCTCTCTCTCTCTCTCTCTCTCTCTCTCTCTGTCTCTCCGTCTCTGTCTCCTTAAATGTGTATGCGCATTTGACTATGCGTAAATAAACAGAGTGTATGTGCGACAGACGAGAGAGGGGAGAGAGGATGGAGAAGGGAGAGAGGATGGAGAAGAGAGAGAATGGAGAAGAGAGAGGAGGGAGAAGAGAGAGGATGGAGAAGAGAGAGGATGCAGAAGGGAGAAAGGATAGAGAGTGGAGAAAGGATAGAGGGAAGAGAGAGAGTGGGGGGGATGATAAATGTTTGTAAATGTATTTGTGTATCGATGTGCGAGCACGTGAATGTATATGTCTAGGTAAATGAGAGGGTATGTGTAAAGTATACTTGCTTAAGCATGTTGAAATCTGAATGTCAGTGGTGTGTGTGTGAGAGAGTGTCTGTAAATGAAAGTCTGAGAGTGCGTGAGTGTGTAATTGCATGGCCATGGTAGTAAGTGTGATTTAGCATGCGACTGTCTTTGTAAAAGGGAATGTATCTGGACATTAATTTTGCGCGAAGGCAGTCTTTGTACGTACGTGAAAGAGTGTATAAATTGATGTGGGTCAGAGTTGGTGAAGAGGAGTGTACGATCTGCATGTAAAAATTTGTGCATAAATTCGTACGTGTATAGAAGTGTATGAGTGGGCGTCTTTATAGGTGCGTGTATGAATTGGTGGGTGTGCATGTGCCTGTGAATGTTAGTGCGCGTCCGAGAGAGTGTGTGTGTGTGTGTGTGTGTGTGTGTGTGTGTGCGAGCGCACGTGTGTGTGTGTGTGTGTGTGTGTGCGCGCGCGCGCGTGTAAGTGAGGGGGCGTCTGTGTGTGTGGGGGACTGTGTGTGCGTGGTGGCGTCTGAGTGCGTGTGTGTATGTGTGGGTGTCTGAGTGAGTAAGTATGGGCGTCTGAGTGCGTACGTGTGCGTGCGTCTGAGTGTGTGCGCGGGGGCGTATGAGTGCGTGTATGTATGCGTGGGCGTCTGTGCGCGTATGTGTGCGTCCGTGTGTGTGTGTGTGCGTGCGTGCGTACGTGCATCTGCTTGCGTGTATGTGCGTCTGTGTGTGGGGGGGTCGTCTGAGTGCGTGTGTGTGCGTAGGCGTGGGCGTCTGAGAGCGCGCGCGCGCGCGCGCGCGTGTGTGTGTGTGTGTGTGTGTGTGTGTGTGCGCGCGCGCGCGCGCATATCTGAATGTGTGTGTGGGGGGGCGCGTACGTTTGTTTGGGCGGTCACTCACCCAGACGTCGATCTCGGGGCCGGTGTACTTCTTGCCCTCGAAGACCTCCGGCGCTGCGTAGGGCGGGGAGCCGCACCACGTGGCCAGCTGCTCGCCCGGCGTGAAGTGGTTGCTGAAGCCGAAGTCCGCGATCTTGATGTTCATCCCGGCGTCCAGCAGCAGGTTCTCCGCCTGCCAACAAAGCCGCCCCGCGTTACACTCGCGCTCTGTGGATTGCATACCTCGCAGGGGCTAGCCGCTGGGAGCACAGCAACCTTATTGTGTTGGTATTCCACATCTAATTCGTTACGTCGTTAAGGGGAAAAGAACAACATTGGTTATCTCCAAACAGTATAACCAGTAACTGAAAATGGTGAGTCACGAAGTTCAGTATTTGGTCTCGTCGCAAACTCCCGCGGGACATTTTGTTACATTGTTAATCTAACCGACTGAGCTATGGAACCAAAGGTAACATTCGTGACAATTCAACCATCTTATATAGATAAAATATTTGACCCCAAAACGATGAAATATAGTATTTCGTTACAATCCATTTCGATTTATTAAACGTAATGCGCAAGTACGTTTCCATCATCTTAGCAACATTTTTTCCATGCCACACCCCATCTAGCCCAATAAAGAGTGCCAAACCGTCTCATTCATCCACGCCCTTCACCCCTTCTTGAACAGCACAACTATAAATCATTTACGGACAATTTGATATGAGTTGGCTTTCAATGAGAGGGAATTTTAAAAACTATCAGACAAGTTATTAAGATTATGAGCTCAAATATGACACAAAAGTCACCGGCTGAGCGGCATTGCCCATGACTCTGAAAGGAAGTTTCTGGGGTTCGAGTCCCAGCGGAGGTAAATATTTTACATTAATTAGACAGCTAGGTCGAATTCAGTCGCAGCCTGAAGGAGAATTCTAGCAGCTGTCTGCTCTGAACAGTGGTTTTCCATGGTTTCTCAAATGAAGTCCAGGCGAATGCCCGAGCAGTACAGCAACAACCCATACACTTTCCTCTGATGAAGACATACCCTCAACGCATGCGCTCGTTCCGACTGACTTGATTTTGTATTGTGCCTTTACCTGTGAGTTAAGTATTTTATCTCTAGGCATTTGGTTGACGCTGATTACGTTTCCGGATTTGGTTTTTTTGATTGATTGATTTTTTCGTGTTTCCGGGCGCGTCAACTGCTTCGGTCATTAGTCCCGTTAGTGTAGTGCATGTTTTTTCTCGGGAGATGGCGGTGAACTTCCCCCGCTGGATGGCGAGATCCGGCGCCGTCCTACCGTCGGCTAGTGGGGTTTCCCCCTAACCAGGACTCTCCCACCAACGGAGCACCGCCCCAGTCGGGACAACCTCTAAGCTCCCGACCGGTCTCCCGGAATATGTGGTAGTGTAGTGCATGTTAGTGTAAGTGTGTGTGCAAGGGGAGAGGATAGGACAAGGAAGAGGAAGGACAGATCGCGCGCGGTCCGTGGCCCGTTTGTTAGGGTACTGCTCCGGCATTCTCATGATGTTGATCGGAGAAACCACGGAAAACTACCGATCAGAGCAGCCGGCCGCTAGAATTCTCCTCCAGACAGCAGCTGAATTGAACCTAGCTGAAAAGCTAGTGTCGAAAATCCTGCCGCCGTGTGGAGTGGGAACCTAGGACCTCCCGGTTAGAGGCGCAGCAGTGACATCAGTTGATGCACTGAGCTACCGCTACCGGTCCGGATTTGGTTTCTGGAAGTAGCCTAACATTAGGTATTGTATCATTTGTTGACGATCTGGCTTTTGTGACGGATTATCGATAAAATTGAATTTTGGCATTATTCAAGTTGCAGTAATTGCTAGAAAGAGCAATTAAGATAATACTTCTGGACTTGAAAATATTGGAGGAGGAGGAACGTGCCCCTCTCACACAGGCGCGCGCGCTCACACACATACGCACAAACCACACACACACACACACACACACAACAGACACACACAGACCCACAGAAGTTTACGCAAATCACACACTCACACAAACACTCACCCACATAAACACAGACACTTACTCTCAAACATACAAACACTCTCACTCACAAACCACACGCACACACGCATACGCACCGGCACACCTATACGCACACACCACAGACACGAGTTTACGAGCACGCATACATCACACACATGCGCACTCACACAAACACACACACAATCACACTCACAAATACAAACACACTCTCACTCAACACCCACCCACACATACGCGCTCGCACACCTACACGCACACACACACAGAAACCACAAGCACATACACCCACCACAGACACACTGGTTTACGCACACGCATATATCACATACACGCATATTCACACAAACTCACCCACATAAACACAAACTCACCCACATAAACACACGTTCACACACAAACACACAATCACTTCCAAACACATTCTCACTCAACACACACCACAGACACACGAGTTTACGCACACACACACATACATCACACACACGCACACTCGCACTCACTCACATAAACACACGTTCACACACAAGCACACTCCTACACACAAACACACTCTCACTCACACATCACACACACACACACACACACACACACACAGAGCGCCGCCAGCGTGGACGGGAAACGCCGACGCAAAGGAACATGGTGTTGGCGAGGCGCGCGCAAGATTCCCCGGTTTTAGTAACGCCAGCCAACGGCGAAATATGCGTGATGTGGCGTTCGCTGGCGGGGCTCCAACGTGGTCATGGTTCAACTTGAGGGAAGAAGAGCATCGTAGCGAGAGGAAACGATGTATTATTCAGTGGCGGTTCGTGCCAGTTGAATGTTTGCGCTACAACCAAAAAAATGTTTAGATATTGAAATATATTTAGTTGGTGCATCAGTGAGCTCGGTTCGACGGTTTGCGGGTCCAAGTTCCGAGAAAGCATGATTGTTTACTGGTTGTGTGGTATTTTCTGCTTTGTCGTCTATGAAGCATTGACTTTTCTACATCTCTCACCTCTCTGCAGTGAGTGACTCTGACAGGAGATCCCAGGGTTCGAATCCTGACGACGAATTTTCGAGACTAGCCACATAAGTCGATTTTTGGATGTGCTAATTGGAACGCTATATTTGGAGATTTCTAATAGTCAGCTGCTAATTTCTAATAGTCATCTGTACTTTCCGTGGTTTCTTCTATCAATACCAGGTGAATGGAGATTTCTAATAGTCAGCTGCTAATTTCTAATAGTCATCTGTACTTTCCGTGGTTTCTTCTATCAATACCAGGTGAATGCCGGAGAAGTACCCTAACAAACGGGACAAGAGGCGCGCGCCATCTTTCCTTCCTCTTCCTTGTCCTCTCCTCTCCCCTTACTACATAATTGGAAACGCATAAATGTCATTTTCAAGCAACGATTCTCTAACAGAAATATTAAGTAAAACAAATACTTTATATTACGTTGAACTCCAAAACAGCTAAATATAGTTTTAGCAAAGGAACCTTCATGACCTTCAGGTCTCGAGAAATTAATTAACACAACTCAAACTGGATTATGTTAATTATTAAACTGCTAACTCCAAAAATAGTTATAATAGGACAACGTTTCTGGAGCAGTGTGCCAAGCCTTATCAAGTCCACATAAAAGAAATACAAATACATCACAAATAGTCAAATTATAACTCATAAAAACAGACGAAATAAAAATGTTAGGGGGCCGGCTCGGTGGCCGAGATCGCTAAGGCAGTAGTGTCGTAGTGATCTTGGACCGAAGGGTCGCGGGTTCGAGTCCCGCCTCGGGCATGGTTGTATTTGTGTTCGTCCTTTCACCCCTTATCATCAATCACCATATCGTTTCATCCACATAGTTACCATACCGTTAACAGCAATAGTGGTCGCTAATGACCTTAGATGTTGATGCGACCTTAAATAAACCAATAAAAAAAAAGTTAGGGGACATATCTCCAATCTCAATAAAAACTTCCAATACGAATAAATAAAAGAGGTCATTTTCGTCAACATATTAAGATGACCTCCTTTATTTATTCGCATAAGAACGTCAACAACACCGAATTAGAATTCCCACAAAAAACTTCTAACTACCAAAATGTTTTTAAAGAACACCGACACGAGCTTTCTTAATATCTGTTTTCTTTCAGAAAACGACAGATTCCGAGACCCGAATGACCCGGTCCGAGAGAACACAAATGACGTCAGCAAAACAAATCCCGAAGGAGAGGTGGTGGGACGGTCGGACGCACGTCTCGCGAGTCACGTCCTCACGTCAAAAACGAAGTGACTCATTGGCCAGAAGCGGCGGCGGTTGACGTACGCGGGGCGGGCCAGGCGCGGCAGAAACAAAACGCGCAAAGCGACGATAATTGCGAGCAAATTGACTGCGGAGGGCTTGGAGCACTCTGTAAATAAATAGACACGGCTATGTGACGCACGACCGCACTCAACCGCACTATTTGGGTTTTCTATTGTAACGTCGTCATTTGGTGGCCAGGCTTACGAATAAGAATGCGACGTGGCTTCCGAATACGATGTCGATGTTGGGAAAACATCGTTTTATTCAATCCGACTATCAAACATCGATTTATTCCATTTTTTCCCTAGGGCTTTTATCCAGCCGACAGCCGGTTGCCCTTTACGTCCCGAGGGGACGCATATTCGACCATACACTAGACAAACACTTACGGGCTCCTCTGATCTGGGGTCAGCAGAACGCGAGGCCCTCCGCGACAACACACACAAAATCAAGGGACAAACAGCCATGCCCAAGACGGGACTCGAACCCGCGACCCTTCGGACCGAAGCGCTGAGTCGGTACTCGCTCTTAACCACCTCGGCCATCCAGGTCGGCGATTTATTCCATACGACGCATTAAACATCGATTTATTCAATCCGACGTATCAAACATCGATTTATTCCATACGACGTATTAAACATCGATTTATTCAATCCGACCCAGAAAAAACTCAATGAAACCTTTCATAGTACTGATTTTTCTTTGATTTTGTTCATTTTTCCGGGAGCGTCAACTGCTCTGATCCCGTTAGTGTAGTGCATGTGGTTTTTTTCTCGGGAGATGGCGGTGATCTTCCCCCGCTGGATGGCGAGATCCGGCGCCGACCTACCGTCTGCTAGTGGGGTTTCCCCCTAACCAGGACTCTCCCACCAGCGGGGCACGCCACCGCCCCAGCCGGGACAAGCTCTAAGCTCCCGACCGGTCTCCCGGAATATGTGGTAGTGTAGTGCATGTTAGTGTGTGTGTGTAAGGGGAGAGGATAGGACAAGGAAGAGGAAGGACAGATCGCGCGCGGTCCGTGGCCCGTTTGATAGGGTACTGCTCCGGCATTCGCCTGGTGTTGATAGGAGAAACCACGGAAAACTACCGATCAGAGCAGCCGGCCGCTAGAATTCTCCTCCAGACAGCGACTGAATTCGTCCTAGCTGAAAAGCCTGCCGCCGTCAGGACTCGAACCTAGGACCTCCCGGTCAGAGGCGCTGCAGCATAGTATTGGGATTTCAGAAAAGCTCAGAATAAACGTCAACGCTACCGGTAACTTCCTTAACGAGCGGTATACATGTAATAATGTTGAGGCTTCGCCACTGATGTGTTGGTATCGTGTGCGAAGCGCGCGGCCGACTGGGTCTTCGTCAGCGGCGCGGGCGGTGAGTCAGGCGGCGCGTGTTTATTGTGTCGACCTCGCCTTGGCCGAATGGACGATGGCGGCGGCGGGTGCGTGGGTGCACCGCTGTGTATACGGGCGCCCGCGCGGGACGACGCCCAAGGCCACGCCCACGCCCGCACGATGCGTTTCTCGCTCTGATTCGTCCACAGGAAAATCCCGCTCGGAACGACAATAATAATAATAATAATAATAATAATAATAATAATAATAATAATAATAATAATAATAATAATAATAATAATAATAACAACAATATTGCTTTATTGGGAACAGCCTATATTTTGCGTAAAGTATTGAAGAGGCCGTACCCAGCTCTGCTCCTTAGGAAGCTGCTTGCAACCCGGTGTACATTTTACGTTCAACTAACTTGTAACATCTTTATTCGTGAATTCGAGGATTAATAATTTATTATTATTGTTATTATTATTGTTATTATTATTATTATCATTATGATTATCATTATTATGTTATTGTTATTATTATTATTATTATTATTATTATTATTATTATTATTATTATTATTATTATTATTATTATGGAAAGACTTCAAAGAATTGGCTATGAGCTAGTCAATTGTTTGAACAGTCAACACGTAATTTTCAATAATTACATCAGACTTAACAACTAAGGGGTTTAAACGGTACTTGACAACTGCAAAATGGAAAACGTAATCTCAGGTAATTAATAAACTTCCAACTATGAATAAATGGTGAAATATATAATAATGTATGTATGTATTTGGCATTTCAGGTCGTTGTTTCGACTTTGCCGGCTAGCTAACACTGTTCCCATGCCTGGGCTTAGTTTCTTTCCCACACTAGGGGGTGGAGTGAAGAAATACATGTAGCGTTTACGACGTATTCCCTTCTCCGTAATTAGCAAACTCCACATTCTTCGCCACATAGCTACAGGCACTGAGTCGATTTTAAAGGAAAGCTATTTTTGCCTCGACCGGAAATCGAAATCGGGATCGTTTAATAATAATAATAATAATAATAATAATAATAATAATAATAATAATAATAATAATAATAATAATAATAATAATAATAATAATAATAATATAGTATCGCATATTCTGGAAGAAAGATAACCTCTTCCCCGTCCCTTAACACCTCATAAAATTCTCAAGAGAGTCGATAATTACTCAACAGACGTAGGCATTTATTTCAACGCCTCCCACGTCGAAAAGAAGTTATGTCTCGGGTCGTGATGAGAGCTTTATCACCTACGCCAGACATCACCTCAGAGAAACTGTCGACGCCCACCGGTCGAAGCGCTAATTCAAGGAAGCTGCAATCGCTTCCACTATGCGGTGTCTAGTGTGGCGATTCCAAGAACTACTGGAAGATCAAGGAAGGCACGTGCCAAGCAAGAAAGTCTTCCATGTTTACGATCAGCACATCGGATTTTTACACCCAAGATGGCGGGTTGAACCCCGATCAAAACTGCGGAATTTTTAGGGCGAACATATCCTTTGAAAGCCTTGCTTCGGCGGGGAACTAAAGCCGGCTGCCCCATGTTGTAGATCTATTGTATGTAGAAGATCCTTAAGCCTAAAATGAGACTGTTAAAGCGTCCCCACATATTCTTTATTCACCAAATAGCGAACTACTGTTCGCCCAACCCCGAGCAGCTGATAGTTCGCTTTCTTTGATGTGTCCAAAAAAGATCGACACGTGGTGGGTAAGAACAGCACTCAACGTGTGTTATTCGGTAAATTGCAGGAGACTCATCCACACTACTCGGATTCAGCGAGCAATCGCTCGCCGAAAACTGAATGTGTGAAGCCGCGTTTAGTTACATTCAAATTGCCTGTTTCGTCGCCTGAACGATCTCTTCTTTGCTAATGAATAATCTCTTCGCTGGTAAAACACAATAGGAGTGTATGCCAAAAGTTGAAAAATGAAATATTTGTTGATGAATGATCTCTTCGCTCCTTAATGTCGAAAGGAGTGGAGAAAGTTTGCGTGACCAATTGGAAGAGCAGGGCTGATGGTCTGAGTCTAGCTATGTAAAATAAGGCATCATTAAACTGAATCGCTTCAGTGTGAATGCTACAAAAAGAATACGGACACACTTGGATTATCTGATTCGATAATTCAAAATTTTTACTGGCTTCTTTATTCGCCAAGTCGATGTTATTTATTTCTCTCTCTCAGTCACTTTGGTCTGCAGAATATTCAATTTATGGATATCTGAAAATTATTATAAGTTTTTTTTATTATGGACGTTTTTCATTTAAAAATATCGACCCCATAAAACATCGCACACTTAACATCAAAGATAAAAAATATCGACTTAAAAAAGATGTTAAATACATCGATGATTCTATAAAAACATCGAATACGATATCACATCCCTACTTGCCATGTCGTCCTCACCCCACTCCGGAAATCATAATAAGATAAACTAGAGGTACCCGTTAACTGTACAGAGGGCCATGGAAGTGGGTAGTTATCGGAAAAGGCTGCACGAGAGGATTCCTAACATTCTCTAACCCAAACAGGGTAGACCTGCAGTACTAGAAGTAAAAGCAAAAATTGATTTAGGTTTAGAAGTGAATGCTTGTGTCTTCTCCCAAGCATTCATAAGCGATAAACCGGGAGCGGTAGCTCAGTGCATCAACTGATGCCACTGCAGCGCCTCTGATCGGGAGGTCCTAGGTTCGAGTCATGACGGCGGCAAGATTTTCGACACTAGCTTTTCAGCTAGGTCGAATTCAGTCGCTGTCTGGAGGAGAATTCTAGCGGCCGGCTGCTCTGATCGGTAGTTTTCCGTGGTTTCTCTGATCAACATCAGGCGAATGCCGGAGCAGTACCCTACCAAACGGGCCACGGACCGCGCGCGATCTGTCCTTCCTCTTCCTTGTCGTATCCTCTCCCCTTACACACTCACTTACTATCGCATGCACTATACTACCACATATTCCGGGAGACCGGTCGGGAGTTTAGAGTTTGTCCCGGCTGGGGCGGTGCCCCGCTGGTGGGAGAGTCCTGGTTAGGGGGAAACCCCACTAGCCGACGGTAGGTCGGTGCTGGATCTCGCCATCCAGCGAGGGAGAATTACCGCCATCCCCCGAGAAAACATGCACTACACTTACGGGACTAATGACCGAAGCAGTTGACGCGCCCGTGGACACAAAAAAAATCAATCAATCATAAGCGATAAGTTTGAATTAGAAGTAAATATTTTTTTAAATCAAATTTGATAAAAAGAAATTCGGGGCCCCAATGACGTCGGGGTGTGGTTCCAGAAGCCCCTCCCCGTGCGCCGGCGCCTGGTTGCATCATGGCCGCAACGCGCCCTTCCTCCGCAGCGGTCCTCGCCTCCCACGTAACAACCCCGCGCCGCTTTGTGGGAAGGGGGATGCGGCGCCCGCCCCGCGCTCTGTCGTCGCTCGCCAGGACCTCGTCCGCCGCCGACGGAGGCGCCCGGACGGCTGAAGGAGCAAGTTCAAGGACGGCGCGCGGTGACGTCAGCGGGCGCGCACACACAGGCGGCCTTTGTGGCGCCCTCCCCGGCCCCTCTGTCGGCGTGGCGGGGGAAGGGGAGGGGGAGGGGCTCGGCGGGATTATGCACCGCACGAGGAGGAGAGAAGATGATGTCGGATTGGAAAGGGATGTCCGCCTTTCAGCCACGCAAATCCGGAGCGGGAATCGCCCGATTGCATCTTGCGGTCAGGTTTCCCTCTGAGCCGCCTCCCGGTTAATGCCCTTTGGCTTTTGTCCATCTAAGACGGCAGAGCCCGATTGTGTCTCGCTGTCAGGTTTCTCTCCCAGACGCTTCCCGGTTAATGCGCCTTTGGCCACCTAAGACCGCGAAGTCCGATTGCATCTTGCGGTGCATAGCCCGATTGCATCTCGCGGTCAGGTTTCCCTCTGAGCCGCCTCCCGGTTAATGCCCTTTGGCTTTTGGCCACCTAAAACGGCAGAGCCCGATTGTGTCTCGCGGTCGGGTTTCTCTCCCAGCCTCTTCCCGGTTAATGCCCTTTGGCTTTTTGTCCCCTAAAACGGCATAGCCCGATTGCATCTCGCGGTTAGGTTTCCTTCCGAGCAGCTTACCGGTTAATGCCCTTTCGCTTTTAGCCACCTAAGACGACATAGCCCGATTGCATCTCGCGGTCAGGTTTCCCTCCTAGCCGCTTCCGGTTAATGCCCTTTGGCTTTTCGTCACCTAAGACGGCATAGCCCGATTGCATCTCGCGGTTGGGTTTCCTTCTGAGCAGCTTACCGGTTAATGCCCTTTCGCTTTTAGCCACCTAAGACGACATAGCCCGATTGCATCTCGCGGTCAGGTTTCCCTCCTAGCCGCTTCCGGTTAATGCCCTTTGGCTTTTCGTCACCTAAGACGGCATAGCCCGATTGCATCTCGCGGTTGGGTTTCCTTCTGAGCAGCTTACCGGTTAATGCCCTTTCGCTTTTAGCCACCTAAGACGACATAGCCCGATTGCATCTCGCGGTCAGGTTTCCCTCCTAGCCGCTTCCGGTTAATGCCCTTTGGCTTTTCGTCACCTAAGACGGCATAGCCCGATTGCATCTCGCGGTTGGGTTTCCTTCTGAGCAGCTTACCGGTTAATGCCCTTTCGCTTTTAGCCACCTAAGACGACATAGCCCGATTGCATCTCGCGGTTGGGTTTCCTTCTGAGCAGCTTACCGGTTAATGTCCTTTCGCTTTTAGCCACCTAAGACGACATAGCCCGATTGCATCTCGCGGTCAGGTTTCCCTCCGAACCGCCTCCCGGTTAACGCCCTTTGGCTTTTGGCCACCTAAGACGGCATAGCCAGATTACATCCCGGTTGTTCTAGGATGTGGAAGGAATAAACAATTTTGTTGTTTCCATTCATGAGTAAGGTTCCCGCACCATTCGAGATAATTCTCGACCACAGGTATCGGTTGCAGAATAATTGAAACTAAGATAACACATACTTATTAAATAACTTAAATTTTAAATTATGCACATTTATGGGAAGACCATGACCAACCTGACCCTCCTCCTTGGAACAGCCAACAGTATACGTAGAACCAGTTTCAATAAATTAATAACATTCAACACATTTTAATTCCAAAATAACAATCTTATTTTTTCATTAGTATCGAACCATTACAGTAAAAGAGTTGCGTTTAATCAGGTCGGGGCGCATGGGGTGAGAGTTTGGCCCTCGGCAGTCCATTTGAAAGCGACCCTCCGACCCACTTTCCGCCAGTGAAGGGTGGGTTCGGCAGGGCAATGCTCCTATCGCAAAGAATTCCGTTTCGAAAGGGAATTCCGTCTTCATTAAGCAAATCTAAATGACCACAGCATATGAAGTGCCCGAAAACATCAATCAATCAGTCAATCATTTACGTTTTTTTGACGAAAAATAAATGAAATTAACCATATCTAAAGCTTGTGGGGTTTGAACCCTATTGCTTTATTTTACAATAAATTACGTTCCCTAATTATATTTAAAGCTTGTTGGGTTTGAACCCTATTGCTTTTTTATTACAATAAATTACGTTCCCTAATAATATCTAAAGCTTGTTGGGATTGAACCTTGCCTTACTTCACAGCTCTGTGGTCTCAGCTGTGCGCACCGTCCCGGCCCCGCCTCGCCCCGTTGCTCGGGTCGTCCTTTGTGCCGCGTCCGCCTTCCCTCGTGGCGCAAGGCGCGATGCTCCCCTGCGATGCCGCGCCAGCCGTCGCGTCATTGGCAACGCCGACGCGCCAACGCACTCTCCCGTGACGCAACGCGCACGGAGAAGGCAACTGCGCTCGCTTACGCTCCGATTGTCGCACGCTCTCGTTACCTGACACTCCGGTCGGATCGGGTTGGGCCGGTTCGGTTTCGGGTTTTGGTTCAGATTTGAGCTGAACCGAACCGAATCGGGTTGGATCGGATCGAGTAAAATCGGCTTGCGAGAGGTCAGATCGGGTTGTTTCGTATAAAGCAGTGCCAGATTGGGATATGTCATGTCGGATTGATTTGGATCGAGCCATGTCAGATTGGTTGGAATATTCAGGTCGGGCTGACTCGGATAGAGCGGTGTCAGAAAGGGATAGTTCAGAAGGGGCTGATCCGTGTCGAGCTGTGTTCGACTGGGTCAGATGGGTTTGATTTGGATCGATCTGTATCAGACTGGGATAGGTCAGATAGGGTTCATTCCAAACTGTATCAGATTGAGATAGGTCAGATGGGATTGATTCAGACGAGCAGTGTCGGATTCAGGTGGGTCAGATGGAGTACATTCGAATCAAGCAACATCAGATTGGGATACGACAGTTTGAGCAGGATCAGACAGTTTATCCGAGCTGAGCAGTATCTGACTGAGATAAGTCCGATCGGGTTGAGATCGGATAATATCGGATCTTGTGTCGTCCGCTCGTTTTGGGTCAGATTGATTTCCATCCGATCAGGTTCGATCGTGTAGGCTCGATCCGGGTTATGTTGGATTATGGCGGCTTGGGTTGGATTCCATTTCGTCGAATCCAATAAGTAGGTCGGATCGAATTGAGTCGAATGACATGGGATCGAGTCATGTCATGTCACGTCATATCATATCAGGGTAGGTTACGTCAGATCAGATCAGATCAGATCAGGTCATGTCGGGTGAGGGTTAGCGGATAAATCGCGGTATACCTGCGTTTTTTCACGACCTTGCATGATGGCGTCACATTACGCAGCGAAACATCGTTCAACGTGACTTCCTTGTAAAGCTTGAGAACAGCAATTGCGGCACAATTCCTCCTGATGGACACTTGACTGCTCAAGTAGGACACTGACTGTTCAAGGTATATTCCTGTGAAGAACTGTGGGAACTATTGTCAGATCGGTGGCGGACATAGAATCGTATTGGTCCCAAGGACCAATCAGTGGTGAGTGTGGGTTCACATAGTCATCACAATCCTGGTGAACGTTGCCACCACCTTAGTGCTCGTCCCAGTAAACATAGTATCGGAAGAGGACGACGAAGTTCTACGTTTGTCGATGGCGGTGATGGACGTCAGTCTGCATTGCATTTCGTACGTGATAGTTGTTTTCTGGGGAATGTTTGGCAACGCAAAGTGCACCTAACTATGGTGAAACATACACGTAAGACATGGGCCCGCCCACGCTCTGATTACAAACACCAGCGACCGATATTAGTCGACTTCCCGGTTGTTGCGTGTCCTTACAGTGCTTTCCTCGTTTCCTTTCATTCTATCGGCGTAGGTGGTTCGGTGCATTAACTGATGTCACTGCAGTGCCTCTGACCGGAAGGTCGTAGAGTTCCAGGGCCGTATTTATAAACCTCTACCAGGGGCCTGCCAGGCCTAGCAGCTGTCAGTGTTCGGTTTTGCGATTTATGAACGGCCCCCAACCAATTCCAGTCGCCCCTTGTCCTCCCAGCAAGCCCCCAGATGGTAGGCCCCTAAGAGCTCTGCTGGCAGAGCTTCATAAATACGACTCCCAGTCCCCACGGTGCCTGATTATTTACTCTAACTAGACAGCTAGGCCGAATCCAGCCGCTGTCTGGGGAAATATTCTAGGGACGGCTGCTGTAGTTCTTCCGCGGTTTCTCCGATCACCACCAGGCGAATGTCAGAGCAGTACCCTAAGAAGCGGGCCACGGACCGCGCGCGATCTTTTCTTCCTCGTTTTTTTTCTATTCTCACCTCCTTACTTACTCACTCTAATGCACTACACTATCACACTTGCAGGGAGACCCGTCGGGATCATAGAGCTGGTCCTGGTTGGGGCAATGCCCCGTTTGTGAGAGATATCGGGATGGGAAAAACCTTGCCACCTAGATCTCGTGAGGGAAGATCGTCATCTCCTCTCATTAGAACAGGCACAGCACTTACGGGGCTGATGAATATAGCAATTTACCCACCCGGAAATACTAAATAATTAATCAATCTTCTTCCTAACATTATCTTTGCGTCCTTGCTGTGTCCACAAGGTCTACCCACAGGGTAGTGCCGACTTCGACGGGGTGGTTTAGATCGCGCAATACTCCTCCACGACGTTGCAATCTGAGTTCGCTCATATGATGAATGGTGGGAAGAGAAAAAGAAGGGAAGCTCGCGTGCAGTCTGTGGCCCTTTGTACCTAAAGGATAGCCCCGGCATTCGCCTGGAAACCCATGATGAGATACGTCGGCCTACAAGTTCAATTATAGAAGGCGCTATAAAGTCACCAATGTTCAAGACATAAAAGAAATTTATGGGACATGATCGAATCCCAGTTCTCCTAATCACTTGATTTTCGATTTCCGGTTTTGATAGCAAAATATTTTACGGATAAAATTATAATTGATTATATTTTAATAGAAATGATTAATACAAGCTGTTACTTTCATTTCCAAACTATTTTAATCAGTGACTTACGCATAATGTCCATCCCACAACGGGTGTCAATCATTAAGTGCATACGAATTTCCCTCTAGTCCAGGCCATGCCAGCCACAGCCCACAAATCGATAACAGATACGAATATTTCATTTCACCTTAAAACAACCGTGTGAAAAATCGAAATAATCACAAAAAATTAATTTTCCCCCTCAACTGATTAATTAATTGTGATTCTGGGCGTGTCAACTACTGTGGTTATTAGTCCCGTATGGGTAGTGCGTGGTTTTCTTCGGGAGATGGTGGTGTTCTCCCGGTAGTGCGTGGTTTTCTTCGGGAGACGGTGGTGTTCTCCCGCAGGATGGCAAGATCCGGCGCCGACCTACCGTCGGGTAGCAGGCATTTTCCCAACTAGGTATCTCCCAACTCACAACCGGTCTCGCGGCATACGTGGTAATGTAGTGCGTTAGTGTAAGTGGGTGCGTAAGGGGTGACGATAGAACAAGGAAGAGGTAGGAAAGATTGTGCGCGGCCCATGGCCCGTTTTTAGGGTACTACTATGGCATTAGCCTGGTGTTGATCGAAGAAACCATGGAAAATTACCGTTCAGAGCAGCCGGCCTCTAGGATTCTCCTCCAGGCAGCGACTGAATTCGATTTATCTGACAAGCTAGTATCAAAAATCCTTCAACCGCCGGGACTCGAACCTAGGACCTCTCTGTCAGAGGGATTGTAGTGATATCTGTTGATGACCTGCGCACTCTCTCCCGGTTTCCCACTCGAATTTCCATCGTTTGTCAATAGCTAATTTAATATGTCGAATCTCATGTGAAATTTGTTTGGCTGCTTCACAAGGGCTAGTCCAACCCCTGTGAAGTGTCCTAAACCCTACCCCTATCCTTATTTCTTCCCAATTCTGGTCGCTCAGTAGTGACGCAGGAGCGCGTAGCAGAAAGCGCGTACGCGGAGATGCTACCTGGCGGTCCTCTTGACAACTGACTGCGACGTGACGTGACATGACATGACACATTAGTAATGGAGGATTACTTCCCAATCGCATACATTAATGGAGGATTACTCCCCAGCGCAAAGCGCTCAACGCCCCTTAAGGGGCTTGGAGACGCGTTGCGTCAAGTTGTAGACGCAACAAATTGAAGAAAAAAAAAGAAAAGAAAAGTATAATCGTTTGTCGCACACAGTTCCGTGGCTCCTAGCAGCACGTGCGAGGCCCGAACTTACCTTGAGGTCCCTGTGTACAACGCGTCGATTGTGGCAGTACTCGACGGCCGACAGGATCTGCCAGAATTTCCGCCGCGCCGCACTCTCCGACATGCGGCCGTAGCGAGCGATGTAGTCTGCAACACACACACCACCACTGTCAATGCCTCTACACTAATAAGAGTAGTATTATTTAATTAATTCTATTAATTACAAAAAAAGCGCACCTAAGAGGCAGGTCATCGGGCTTCAACTCCCCGACAAACCGAAGATATATTCACAAATGTAGATTTTTATACTTGTCATAGTAACGTACGCCATTCAATGTCCCAACTGAATATGTTATCAATAACTATAAACAATCTAACTAAATAAATTTTAACTTCAATATAACATTTCTTTAGAAGAAAGCATCGCCACCTGAATTCTACACCTATACTCTCACAGAAAAGTTCTGGTTTTGCTACTGTATAATATCTATATATCACACAAGGTACAAGTAAAACAATCTATTATATGGCTTAAAAGGAGAAGAATGCTTTTGGAATCAGTTGTAATGCAGATGCCCAAGATCAATTGAGAACTTATAATGATAAAGCGCTTTTCAAAATTTCCCAAAATGATAAATGCCGTATTTGTCACGGAAATGTAGAAACCACTTTTCACATCGTCTCAACTTGTCCAATTCTATAATAGTTCGAATATATGAAAAGACGTGGTCTGTAGTTACCTCCACTTGCAGATCCTTCTAAATTCCTTCCGCCTTTGTCCAAGTGCCCTCTACGATCCAAACACATCCTTCAAATAGTTCGAATGCTAGTCAGTATCTGTGACGTAGGTTGGACTGAGCTCATTGGCAACACCTCCGGGGCAGGGTGACTGGTTCCCCCAAACTTTTTTGGAGGAAAAATTGAATGTTGTGAAGAAGTCGATGCGTTATAATTTTTGAGGGCATGAACGCATGTTCAAAATAATCTTTGCCAAATAATACGTGGTCGGAAAATTTCATAAAACGAAGTTTCACATGTGACATTTGCCCCTGATTGATATAGGCAAATCACCGTACATTGCCGTTTGGCAGGCAAACGAAATATCTTTTATTCTTTACTGATGCATTATAGCTTCTTATTGCTTTCGATACAGTGCTCGATTTGCATAACTTACCTGGATCGAAAGGATAGTGGTCACGAAGGAAATAAAACAGTTTAATGATGCCACATGTTCTACTACGGAGGCATTTATGAAAGGGAATTATGGGAGGAAAATAAAAATAATCAAATGAACATCTAATTAATTAGTAAATAAGTAAATCTGAATCTATAAAATCAGGTAAATGATCTAATTTTAATAATATAACTTTTAGGTGGATGTTCTAATGATTTCTGGCGAAACAAAGCCCTTGGGCTGTTTTGTCACCGCTCGATCGTTAGACCCCTTATAACGCCCTTGGTGCATAAATATTTCACTATGTCAGATCGTGACCTGCCCCACCTCAAAGCATGACGGGTTGCCTACCAATGAAGGGGGTGGCAACTATCAGATGCGCAAGATCACGAAATTCCCATCACATGTTCATTGGCAAAAAAGTTATCATACATTCCTTTATGTCCTAATAGATTGTAAAATATTCCCTATAACACAAATGCAAGTATTAAAGCAACAAAATATAATAACAAACTACAATTTCTCTCATCTTCATTCGTATTCATGGTTCACCCCTAAGTATTGCGGGGTTACTAGGGAGGTTAACAGGTGCACCATGGTCCGTGTTGTCTCCCGCTGACGGAGAACAGCAAAGAATGAAACAAATGGAACTCCTAATACTAATTTTCTCCATTGCGCCATTAATACATATACCAATTAGATTTAAAACTATTAATTTTACATTTAGTGATAACATATAGGGGCCCCGTTGCGACTTTCTGCACTGGGGGCCTCCAGGAACTTGTCTACATCACTGCCTGTGATGCTCAGAAAAAGTCAATGCAATAAAACTATATACCTACAACTATATTCCAGCGCAGAATAAAATATTCTCCGCAATACACATTGGAGAAATGTATGAACAATTCTTAAATACGCTGAATATTTTGGAACTATTTCACAACAATGAAGATTAGAAACTCTGTAGTGAAAGCGTCTTCGATTATTGAATATCCAGATATTTTCGATAAAAGATTCGCGTTCGAAATTGATATCTGCAAGGCATTTATATGCAATTCTTTTGTATTATGATTACCTACGTATGTTGTATGGTTACCTATGTGTGTTGCATGGTTGCCTATGTGTATTGTATGGTTACCGATGTGTGTTGTATGGTTACCTATGCATATTGTATGACTACCTATGTGTGTTGTATGATTACCTATGTATGCTGGATGGTTACCTATGTATGTTGGATGGTTACCTATGTATGTTGGATGGTTACCTATGTATGTTAGATGGTTACCTATGTGTGTTGTAAGGTTACCTATGTGTGTTGTAAGGTTACCTATGTGTGTTGGATGGTTACCTATGTGTGTTGTATGGTTACCTATCAGTGTTGTATGGTTACCGATGTGTGTTGTATGGTTACCTATGCATATTGTATGACTACCTATGTGTGTTGTATGATTACCTATGCATGTTGTTTGTCGGTGGATCAATAATTCCCTGATAAAGGGTCAATGAAAGAAAAAGATAGGGAACCCCTGATTTAAACTCTAACCTTATTCATCACCGCCAGCGTCACCCGCCGACGCAACGCTTCTACCCAGCGAGTAGTTGGGAGCTTGCGTTGCCCGCGGCGTATTTCTGGCGCACCGAAAGCAAGCACACCGCCGAATGGAGCCGACGGATGGCGCGGCCGTCCGGAAAATAAATACGTGCGATTCCGCTTAGGAAGCCATTAACGGGTTATTGCCATCGTCGAAACGCGCGTTTTGAGCAGTAGTTATTGCATGTGGACTGTGGTCAAGGGAAAAATGTGTCGCCCCGAGACGCTTAAAATGCGTGGCGCTCTTCTGAAATTGCGGACGTAAAGGAAATGTCTCATTTATCTTATTTTACCTCAGATTAAATATATTGTATTCCTTTGTATATAAATATATAAGGTTTTTTAACCTTAGTAATTTCGCTATTAGTACCTTTTGGACATAAGTAGTTCTCAGGAAAAGCATTGGCATTTCATTGAGTTACAATATCTCTGTTAGATAAAAAATGGTGTCCTATACCTCCGAGATACAGAATTAATAAACAAGAATAAATAACAGTCGACTCCCGTTATAGTGAACTCGGATATAGTGAACCGTCGGTTATAGTGATCTGAAGTTACTGATCTCGTTTCACTTACATTACAAATAAGTAAAAGAAGATTCGGTTATAGTGAACCTGAACCTCGACTAAAGTGAACGTAGGAAATACAACGTCCTGGAAAGTAATTAGATCTCTTATGTTATTAGGCGATTAAAAAGGCCTTCGGAGAGTTGGACTGGTGTACCAACAATGCAAGAGGTATTGAAAGGTGTCAAGACGGCATTACGATACTTAGAGACAGGACAATTTATAATCAAGTATGAAGAGAGAACGAACGATGGAAAATTTGCGAAGCCAACAATTGAAAATTATTGATGTTTTTAAGTTCAAATAAAGATATTAAATTTTCAGTGCCGTGCAGCTATTTTCGTGCTGTTAATGAATTTAAATGTATCTCTATATTAATAAAAATCAATAATGTTGGAGAAATTCCATTTAACTTTGACATCATCGGAAATAGTGAACCTCTGATATAGTAAATCAAACATGTTAGTCCCCAGAAGTACACTATAACTGAAGTCGACTGTACGTCCAATCCCTTTTGTAAGCTTTTCTGAACAAGATTATGACAGCCTTAATTAATTGATATTAATTTCGGCTACGGTTCCGTTGACCGGTTACTGGCATTGTGGATATGTTGCTTTTGGTGTATTGAGCAGAAGCTGAAGGGCTTGTGGGCAAACACAAAACTAGAGAATAGAGCATATGCAGTTTACAAAGCTAGGTCTTAGTCTGATTTGTTTCCTTTCATTCTTGTTCTTCTTCCTTTTCTTCACTTCTGAATTCGGCGTTTGTCCGTTCTAGCCTGTTATCATTACCAGCTATCGCTTTCCCGGTCTTTCCTCACCTCTTTTTCCAGGTCTATTTTCATATAAGTAGCTTTTCAAATAAACATATTTGCCATTTTATCTATATGCTCGTGCCATTTGTGTTAGTTTGTTAGATCGTCTGTTTTTCGCGTCAAAAGCAAATTTAAGTTTACTTCCTGATGTTGATGTTTGTGATATTAACTGCATTTTGCTGTTGTTTACATTTCTTACGAACTCCATTTCAGCATTTTTTTCGATCTCTTTCTCATTTCCCATGATTCAATTTTGTTTGTATATTCAGAGGGAAAATCATCACCTAGAACTATAAATACACCAAAAATACACCCAAAGGGTCATTCCTTTGTGTTTAATGTTTAATGTCATTCTTTGCTTGCTTAATGTTGTGCTAAAGACATAACAAATATGTCGAAACGTATCCACTTCCTTTTATGGTGCCTTTTCTTTATTATTATTATTATTATTATTATTATTATTATTATTATTATTATTATTATTATTATTATTATTATTATTATTATTAGACTGGTTTAATCCCATTAAGAACAAAAGGCCTCCTTCATGCAGGGTGGGTGGTTGGCTTATTGCTAATTCTTACAATTATTGTAGACAGGTGTACATTATTCGCTAGTCACACTTTCGTAACACTGTACACTTCCTATCACTTTTCTTTTCTTACTCTTCCTAATCCACTTAACACTTTTCACACTTCTTAACACTGGCGATAAACTCATTTGGACTGGGCTTTACTTAATTTTTAATTTCTGATTTTTTCCGTAACGCACCCTCCGCAACCCCTATTCTTTACGCTGCGACCTTCTTCGGAGAGCCCTGCATCGACACGGCAGTTTTCCACAGAACAACCGCACCTTGCTCACAAGCACCATCGTATTCTCTCTCTCGTTCTCTCCCTCTCTTTCTCTCGTTTTCCCATTTGCCCGCGAGCGCGTGTAGACGCTTTCTTTAGCGCACGACATGCAGCAGAAGCAGCAGCAGCGAAGGAATTGCCTGTCGGCGGCAGCGACAAAACACGAAATGAACGTCGGTTGCGAGAAGTCTGGCACTCGGCCTCCCGCCGCCAGAGGGCGGCGGGCTGTCTCCGCTGTGCCCCGGGGACAAGTGCTCCGCCACAGCTCTGCTGCGACGAGTGTTCTTTGTTTTCGGAGAGGTGAGATATGGCAGAGAGCAATTTTGTTTATACAACTTCCACTCTAAATTTAATAATAATAATAATAGTGTAACAATCTAAGATCCCCACGAACAATTTAGATGCAAAGAACAAACATAACAAGGAATGGCACGAGTAGGGGATGGAAAAACAGAAGAAAGCGGTGTCGCGCACTAATAATTTTTTTATAAATTAAAGAAGAAGCGACAAAATCCCGATTTGGACAGTACGAATCAATAGCATTCATTTAGAGGAACATTTCAAAAGTTATCCGAAGCAAATCGCATCAGGGGTTTAAAAGATATGAGTGATTTTGAAAGTACACTTTTGACGATATAACTAGAAATTTACAGCCATTGTTATCATAAGAAAGGTAATGTAAAGAAGCGGTTTTTCCTAAAAATTAAGAGAACGCGTAAAGCGGTTGAAATGAAACTTTCGGGATTAACAAAGGAAATCACGCGGAAAATTATGACATTACTCGCAACTCTGAAAAATATCGAGGAGCTGCAGTAGAGATGCAAATTGAAATTGTACATTTGGAATTTTTACGAGAGAACGTCGCGCTGACGTCACGACTACGTCAAGACGCCGAGCGACGGAAATTAAGCAATTTTGGCGTTAATAAACATTAGGAAATCGTAAAAGAAATAGTAATAAGATGTAAATTGATAATTGAAAGTAGTAATAAAGAGAAATAGCCTGGAAAGGACAGAATTAAGTAAAATGGTATGATATTTTGGTAAAGACACGTAAGCGATCGGTAAATGTTCCAGAAAAAAAAGTTGAAGAGACAACGCAACAATGACAAGAAGGATGATGCGTAGCGAGCTCGAAGTCAGACGTGGGGAACAACGCTCCGAAAGAAGATAAAATTTTAGTATGCAATTGTGCGAGAAACACGGTGAACATGAATGGATATAGTGAGTTTAGGCAATGATGTCCGTAATAACAATGCGTAACGCGGAAATATTTTATGTGTCGCAGTATATTCTATAATAGGACATTTTGGAGGAAATATAGCACGCGATAGACAGATAATCGCGTTACTAGTTGCGTAATGGAAATAGGATGATAGGGGAAAGGACATGCTAAGAAGATATTAGCGAGTTCAAGAAATTTTTGGTAATGTGTGGGGTGATGGAGAAATGCTGCGGGAGGATGGATTTAGAGGATGCTGCGTAATATACAGCGAGGACGGCGCCCAACAATGGTTTCCTGCGGATTGCAACGTTTTCGGCAAAAGGGAAGTTCATGAAACTTTGTTTTTTTGTTGTTGTGAAATTCACATTTTGAAGGAGAAGAAAGATTAAAATTAGCTTCTGTACAAGATCAAGTTCTGTCTTAACGTAAAATATATTCAATAGATACCCAGGCAGAATGCGCATTCGGGTGTGAATGAGTTTATTGATAATTGTCAGTATGAATGGAAGTATTTTGGATTTTGTGTCATGTAATTTAAGTGTATTACATCGTTGATGTGTTCATGTGTTTACTTTGTTTTGTCGTTAAGTGTTTTATGTGAGTCATGGGAGAGCAACGACCCCAGTTTATATATATTTCAACTGAAAGAACGAACTAGCACAGGAATTAAAGAAAATAAATAACGGCGAACATCACTTGGTTCGACATTAAATTAAACGAACGTAGTTTAATTGTTGCATGTAGCTAGTTAATGACCTACGCCCACGTGCCCGAATAGTTGTTAGATCCTGTACAGGTCAGCCACAACCTCACACCCAGATTTTATGTGTAAGTAAGAAAATATCGGAAGTTCTGGGGGGGGGGCAGCTAGTCGACGGGCAACCTTGGAGGTGGAAGCTGAGTATAACCAGGGCAATTGATACGAGCGGGTTTTGGTTATTATATTGGCGTTGTAACGCCGGGCGATTATAAAGATTATAGTTGATCTAGAACAGGTAGTCGTTCATTACATATTTTGGTGCGCCTAACGAAGTGGCGATTATAGTTGTTTTATAAGAGGAGGACGGTTCATTACAATAGTAGTAATAATAATAGTAATAATAATATAATAATAATAATAATAATAATAATAATGAAAAGAAGACGAAGAAGAAGACAAAAAAGAAGACGAAGAAGACAAAGACGACAAAGAAGACGACAAGGAAGACGACAAGGAAGACGACAAGGAAGAGGACAAGGAAGAGGACAAGGAAGAGGACAAGGAAGAGGACAAGGAAGAGGACAAGGAAGAGGACAAAGAAGAGAAGGAAGAGGAGAAGGAAGAGGACGAGGAAGAGGACAAAGAAGAGAAGGAAGAGGAGGAGGAAGAGGACGAGGACAAAGAAAGAGACAGAAAGACAAGGAAAAAAGAGACAAGAAGAGACGAAGAGACAGAAAAAGAAAGAGACAGAGAGAGACGAGAAGAGACGAAGGAACAGGGAACGAGAAGAGACGAGAAAGACAGAGACAGGAGACGAGAAAAAGGAACAGAGACAAGGACAAGGGAAAGAGAGACAAGGAAAGAAGGACAAGGAAAGGACGAGAGAAGAGGACAAGGACGGGAACAGAGACAAGGACAGAGAAGAACGAAGAAGAGACGAGAAGAAAGAGACAAGGAAGAGAGACGAGAAGAAGGATTGAGAAAGAAGAGACGAGAAAAAGAGAGACGAGAGACGAGAGACGAGAAGAAAGGAGACGAGAAGAAAGGACATGAGAAGAAGAGACAAAAAGACAAAGAAAAGAGAGACAAAAAGGAAAAGAGACAAGGGAAAAAGAAAGGACAAAAAGAAAGGACAAGAGAAAGACGAGAAGAAAGGAGACGAGAAGAGACGAGAAGGACGAAAGACGAGAAGAAGAAGGACAAAAAGAGAGAAGAGACGAGGGAAGAAGGACAAGGAAAGAAAGGACGAGAAAGAGACAAGGAAAAGAAAGAGAGGAACAAAGAAGAAAGTTTCTGAGAAGAAAAGAGAGATGAGAAGGACGAGAAAAAGAAAGGAACAAAAAGAAGAAAGAGACAAAAGAAAGAAGAAAGAGACAGAAAAAGGACAAAAAGAAGAAAAGAGACAAAGAAAAAGAGACAAAGGAAAAGAAAAGAGGAACAAAAGAGAAGAAAGAGACAAAAAGAAAAGAGACAAGGAAAAGAAAGGAACGAGAAGAAAGGACAAAGAAAAGGGCAAAGAGAGAAAGAAGGACAAGAAGAAAGAGACGAGAAAAAGAGACAAGAGACAGAGACAGAGACAGGGTGAACAGGAGCAAGAGAGACAAGGACAGAGACAGAACAAAGAAAAGGACAAGAGAAGAAAGGACAAGGAAAAGAGGAACAAAGAAAAAGGAACGAGAAGAAAGACGAAGAAGAGGACAAAAGGAAAGACGAGAAGAAGAGACAAGGGAAAAAAGAAGGACAAGAAAAGGAACGAGAAAGGACGAGAAGAAAGGACGAGAAGAAGGACAAGAAGGACGAAAGGAGAAGAGGACGAGACAAGGAAGAGGGCAAAGAGAGGACAAGGGAAGAGACGAGAAAAGAAGGACGAGAAAAGAAGACGAGGACGAGGAAGAGGACAAAGAAGCTTCTCGTGGTGTGATCTCGGGTTGGATTCCTGAACGGGGCAAAAGTAAAGTTGTAGTTTTCCTTTTGCTGATTTATTTCATTTTCGGGTGAGTCAGCTGTTTATGGTCAGTACTCTCGTACATGAAGTACATGTTAAGGTAAATGTACCCTCGGAGAAACGAAAGGCAAGAGATGAAACGACTCTTTGTAAATCTGTATCCTTATTTAGAAAATTGAGTGACAATATAAAACCGAGTTTACCGACGGAGAGGTATTATTAAGAACTCGCTTGTTTCCCTATCGGAATTAAAGTAATTCTAGGAACAACACAAAAGCAACTCGATGGTTGCCACAACGAGCAAGCACAAAATATTTCAGATGAATCTCACAAGCAACTCAATGCTCGTACACTACATAGAACATGGTAACCACCCAGAAGCCGATAAAGGTGACTGTCAAAGCAACACATTTGTGGCTTAGAAAAGGAAATCTTTTCGAAGAAAAAGCATATTAATGATGGATATCTGAGACATAGTAAACCAATCTAAATTTACCGAAACTTCACTCAAATAAAGAATTCCTTACGCCAAATGCAGCAAATACAAAGACAACACAAAAACTATTGAACGCCGCAAGTTACTGCCGAATTCTTACAAGTTCATAACAAATACATAGACAAAATAATGTGGAGAAACGTCTACGCCAATATCTAGCAGTAGATGGATCAGCAGCCACATACTATAAGTATCTGACGTACTACACCATAATACCATACGTGAGACCGTGAAGTTAGAACTAATTATTTCTCCTGATATCGTCTGTAGAGAAAAAAAGGACACAAAATTTATAACGCTATCGTAGTCATTCGCAAAATTGCAACTAAATATACTGCAAAGAACGCCAAATTTAAAATCTTAGCTGGTTAACTAAAAATTCTAGTAAGTAAAGTAACTATTTATTCCATCTTATAAACAAAGTCTCAATTTCAAAGTTTCAATATTAGGAGCGGTAGGAACATTAGTGATTGTTTTAGAAGTACATGATATTGAATACTAGCCACACAGTTAAAAAATTCTTGCGAAAAGCACTGGAATGAAGAAAATGTATTTGCTTCAACCTTAGTCCAAGTTAAGGCTAATTCGCGAAGGACATACGGTTCTGTATATCTTTTAAATAACCTGCTATTTACTTTTACTTAAAATGAATTGATATTGCATGAAGAACGATGAATCTAATCCATTTTCTTGGAACCCATTTTTATGTCCAAATACTTCGCACGAACATAAGACGCCGCACTCTCAATCACACTACTTCACCTATCGCTCCCAAGATAATGAGCCCCCCTCCCCCTCCCCGAAGCCAATGAAACGTATTCAAAAACCTAATTTATACTCATTTTCTATACTAACAAAATCTATTCAATCAATTACAGTGTTCAACAAAAATGCACTTTGAAATTCTATCCTCTCTCAAAGTAGCAAACCTACCTAATTTGTCGCTAATTTTTAGGAGATATTCTTATTTGAAGTAGAAATTCTAAAAATATACTTCGGAATTTTTATTTTCTGAATATAGTCAAAGTTCCCTAATTTTGGGTAGAGAATAATGAACTTGACTTGTTATACGTAGATACTGTTTTATACGTCCAACTGGTTTTATAGCTTCATTTCCTCAAATAAAATGGTTTATTCATGTGAACGTCTTCTCTTTGCTCGTCGCTTGGACTACTTTTCTGGGTCTTATCTTGTCACACTGTCCAACAGTAGTCCGCAAGTATAGCAGTGTTCCATTTCCCCTTAAACCTTCGTTCCATTTTCCAAATGCCCTAACGGAATCGCCCGTCATATTCGTCACTAACAGAACCGCAGTTGTCGAAGAGGAGTGCAGGTGAGAATATAGGAACGCAAGTTTTTCCTGTGAAGATGAAAGATGAGATTACTTCTCTCTTCCACAGTCTTCGTCTACATCTAACTGTTGTGTGTACTTTTCAGGAAGGATTGGTACAGGCAGTTTGTCTCAAAGGATGTTGTGATACTCTACAGTCCGCTTCTTTTTTTCTGGACATGCCATGAAGCTACACATAGTAATAAAAAATTCCCCATAATCCATCCTTGCTGTATCCACACTCAGATGTGTCAACACAATCTCCAATTTCGTTGAATTTCGTAAACATTTTTCATAACTTATATCGACTATATCTAAGAACCAAGAGCTAACTGTAAGCGTTAGATGTAATTTTCGTATTCCCATCATCAAATTAATCAAAAATGGCTATTTTCAAGCTGGACAGATTTTCACTGCTGGATAGAGTTATTAGTGTTATAAATATTAACTACAAGCCAACAAATTAAAATACATTTTATAGTCAGTATCAATGAAAGATGAAAAAAATCAATGAAAAGTAAAAAAGAAGAAGAAGAAGAAGAAGAAGAAGAAGAAGAAGAAGAAAACACAAAGGTGTGTGGACACTATATCTACACTGCCCCGCCCCCAAATCCCGGGTGCGCCTCTCCGTAGATGAGATGTCGGCAAAGACAATTCGATTTATTCAAGCCTCAAGAATGCCAATGACTCCCCCCTCCCCAATAAACCAATACGTGGGCTTTCCAGGGTGAATCGAAACCACCCGTGGCGAATTCGCCCCGCGCGCCGGTTCTCGCGTGCACGACCGCCTCGGTGCACCGCTCCCCTCCGTAGCCTCTTCCCCCCACCACCAGCACCTTCCCCCGCGCGGAGGGGGAATTACGTCACTCTGACGTCAGCGCGCGTCACGTGACGGGCGCGCGGACGGCCGCGGGACGGCACCGAGCGGCGGCGGCGGCGGTGGCGGAAGCGTAGGGGGGATGCGAAAGTCGGGCTGGGGACGTGAAGCACAGTGAACGGTGCGGGAGGTATACGTGGCCAAAAAATTCGAAGAAAAAAACAACCAAAAACAACACTAATGGTGCTACAAAACACACTTTGTGTCTTCGGTGGTGTACTGACTAGCGTATCGGACTGTTATACCCAAGTTCGCGTGTTCAAAGCCGATGGAAGCTGTGGATTTTTAAGGACGAAAAAATTCTTTCGTATGTCTGCCTTTGGAGGGGATGTAAAGTCAGTTGTCCCATGTTGTAGATTTGCAGCATGTAAAATATCCTCAAGCCTAAATTAAGATTGTGAGCAAAATTCAGACAGCATGTTTCGTCGCCCGATGAATATCTTAATTATCCGCTATATGGTGACAGGAGCGTAGTCACGCCGAAGAGCACGTCCTATGGCTTGAGCTTCGTCACGGAAAATAATGCATAATTAAATTGAATGAATTTCTCACATTATATTATATATTATAATTATATTATATATTGTATTATATAATACTATAATTATTCTCATTTTATAATGCTACTTTAACATAATTTGCATAGTTTTTGAAAAATTAATTGGTTACATCGAAATAACGTCTTGGCCATGATATTCACTGCATTTATCTCTACACATTCAATACGTTTATAGAAAAAGAGACGTTTTTGATAAAAATCTTCTGCCTACATTATTTTTAATTTCACGCAAAATTAAGGGAAAATTCTGAACTCAAATTTTGAAAAAAAAATGTACATAACCAAATTTTAATATCTAATTGTCTATATCCATTCAGCAAAAAAAAAAAAAATTCAATATTGTAGTAGTAGAAAGACGCTAAAAAAATTTGAAACTTTTGCAATTTTCAAAAATTCAGAGTATTGAAAAAAATAAGACCTGTCCCATTTCCTAAAACGATTTTTTTGTTCTATTCGCGCAGCCCGAAGCCCAATTTTATCGCCAAGGACCCACGACCCTCGTGGGGAAAGTGGTGAATTCCAGGGCGGCTGCACCTGGAGTAAAATGTCTAGCCAGGGGAGCCAGGGGGAAAACGGTATGGAGTTGGAAGCCATTCATTGCTCATAGTTGATTGATTGATTGATTTTTTCGTGTTTCCGGGCGCGTCAACTGCTTCGGTCATTAGTCCCGTTAGTGTAGTGCATGTTTTTCTCGGAAGATGGCGGTGATCTTCCCCCGCTGGATGGCGAGATCCGGCGCCGACCTATCGTCGGCTGGTGGGGTTTCCCCCTAACCAGGACTCTCCCACCAGCGGGGCACCGCCCCAGCCGGGACAAGCTCTAAGCTCCCGATCGGTCTCCCGGAATATGTGGTAGTGTAGTGCATGTTAGTGTAAGTGTGTAAAGGGAGAGGAGAGGACAAGGAAGAGGAAGGACAGATCGCGCGCGGTCCGTGGCCCGTTTGGTAGGGTACTGCTCCGGCATTCGCCTGGTGTTGATCGGAGAAACCACGGAAAACTACCGAACAGAGCAGCCGGCCGCTAGAATTCTCCTCCAGACAGCGACTGAATTCGACGTAGCTGAAAAGCTAGTGTCGAAAATCCTGCCGCCGTGGGGAGTGGGAACCTAGGACCTCCCGGTTAGAGGCGCTGCAGTGACATCAGTTGATGCACTGAGCTACCGCTACCGGTATTGCTCATAGTGTTCCTACGCTACGATAGCTTCGATGACAATAACGGTTCATGCAAAATTTCCTTAATACAATTATGATTTGAAAAACAAAGTAAACATTAGTATTCAGTCCGCGATACCGCTTCGCAAGCAGTCGAGTAAATGTCATAGTAACATTCTACAAATTCATTATCTTGCATATTTCAAGGATACACAAGTGTTATACTGAAAGGTCAGCGAAACCCACACGTTATTCTTTCAACAGGATAAAAGAGTAGATGCAGAGTAACGTGATGTGAAGCGTTCAGAGCATGGAACCACAACCGAAAATGTAGTTTAAAACGTTTTTATCACTGAACAGGAAACCGTATTTTTTTATTAATTTTTTTTTCTGGAACCGTAACTAATTGAAACAGTTCCAGTTTTTTCAATTTTTGAAAAATCTTCCTGAAACTTGTTCCACTAGGTTTATGTTTCCAGGAGTGAACATGTTTGAGTTTTCAGGTAAAGATACTACTGTCATATGTTTCATTGTCCATCTCCGATAGAAAATAAACAACTTATTTTTAACTCTTCTAAATCATTCTCAAAAATACTAGTATAAATTTAACAAATCTTAATCACGCAGTTGGATAATATTTAGTTCGAACCAAGTAAGACCTAAAAGACATATGTTAACGAAAAAACAGGAATACTGTATGGAACCGTTTCAAAACCGACACCAAAACCGTTTCGGTTTTCCTATTCAAAGCCAAAACGTTAATTTGAAAAGATTTGACGCCTTGGAAGCGAAATAAAGAACGAGCAGCGACATGATTTGCAAGTGTACTTATACATTTGACTCAGCATACATTGAAAGTTTGATTGTGAACGGTTAAGTTTGACATTTGATTTACAAATACCTAGAAGTTCTTGTTCTCCTTCCTCAGAGGCGAAGACGTTTGAAGCAGCGTCCAAGAACTCGAAGCCGAAGGCTACGGGATGGAGTCCCGTCTCGTGATGTTTAGCAAAACTTCGATACAACGATACATCAACAAAATATTTTCGAAGTCGATGAAAACATCGACAAAAAACGTCGATGTTTTACTTATCGATGTTTTAATATTATGAGTTTTTGCACCTCAAAGCACCAAAGTAATCGACAACATTATCGATGTTCTACGCATGGGTATTCAAGTTTCTCATCACTTTTCTGCTTCTGCACATGCGCAGAAGATCGAGATTGCAGTCGGTTGCTGTACGCCATGCTCTGTAAAACCTCCCTTATGATGAAACATCAAAGTAAAATGTCGTGGTTCTAGTCTGATACATAACACATCACTATTAAGTTAATGTAATTTTGACTGTCATGTTAATTTTTGAATCGATGCTCTATGTAGTCAAGGTTCAAAATGCAGTTCAACTATATTCCTTAAAAATAATAAAAAAGTATTAATATTGGAGAAAGGTTGCAAATAGCAAAGGTTTCGTGCTGTCTGGGGATCAACAACAGTGACAGTAGTGAATGGCAGTTGATTGCGAGCAATCCACAACAAAACTCGATATTGGAAATTTTATTTATATTATGAGTCGGGGGCGGATTTTAATGAAACGTCATTTTTTTTCTATTCACTTTAGAACAATGCCATTTACTACAGAAATTCAGTTTATCTCATGACAAAAGGACATGACCTATTTTATAGGTCATTATTTTGCATTTTTTGTTGATTTCGACTAATGTCATTTTTTACCTTTTCCGTCATTTTTATTGCATTTTTTGCTGATTTCATCGATTTTAATGTCATTTTAAATTGTACTTGCTTTAAATAATATTTACGAGATGCAACAAATGTTCTTCACAGAATTACTCAGTAACCTATTCGATTTTTTCGTTCAGAAATTGTTTTGACAGCCGTTGTGAGTATGTAATTCGTGTAACGTGTACCAGCACCATTGCCGATTCGGAGGAATTCGAGATAACTGAAGACAGAGATTTCCTGGAAAAGAACAGTCCAAACCAAAAGTTTGCATGTTGAGTTCACTCAAACGAATGGAAGAAGCCTCGATTACATCAGTAATTTATCCAACAGCGTGATTTGTTCGTCCCAACTGGTTTTGATGAGACTTTTCACGTCATTTTTCACGTCATTTCTTTGGTTTTAGGGCATTT
>BLKR01001788.1:0-248794 GCA_011170035.1 Teleogryllus occipitalis
ACCGCTTGTGGCGGCGATGGTGTAGCGGTTAGCGTATCGGACTGCTATACCCAAGTTTGCGGGTTCAAACCCGATCGAAGCCGTGGATTATTAAGGGCGAAAAAATCCTTCGTACTCCTTCCTTCGGAGGGGAAGTAAAGCCGGCTGTCCCATGTTAGTAGATTTACTGCATGTAAAAGATCCTCAAGCCTAAATGATGCCTCAAAATCGCCTGTTTCGTCGCCCAAGTAATACCTTCTTTCTCCCATGGTTGGTGAAAGGAGCGTAACGAAATTTGCGTGGTCAGACGGAAGAGCAGGCCTCATGACCTGAGTCTCGCCACGTTAAATAAAGCATATTCAATTCAATTCAATACAACGAAGCTGCTGTGCGCGGATGCATTGTCGTGATGCCGTGGCGATCTTGGGTCGAACGCGTTGGTCCTGAAGTTTCAACCTCTTGAGCACCTGAACGTAAAATTTCCCTGTCCCCCTGGTGGTATGAACTCGTGATGGACGATCCTTTGGATATTGAAAAACACGACCAGCTCTGATTTGATTTTTGATTTTGACATCGTGGCCTTTTTGGGGCGAGGGGATGTTGACGTGTGCCACTCGGCTTCTGCAAAGACCTTGTTCCATCGATAAACTTACCTATCCGACAGACAATCTTTGTTAAACGCCGTCTTCAGCATTGGAACAGCCTCGGAAGCAGTGTTGCCGAGTTTAACACAAAGCCGCGTTGCATTTCGAACTCTTGACGCGTCATGAAATCGCTCAAGAAAAATGTTGTCCTAACCCTGCGACAGCTCGCAGGCAACCGGCGTAAAGACAGCTTTTGTAAATGATCTTCGCTGTCCAGGTGACGCCGCGTCGTAGGCTGTGTTGCCGACGTTTCGACCATCTTGTCGTGGTCTTCCTCAGGGCTGTTGGGCTGTGTCGCACAACAGCCCTGAGGAAGGCCACGACAAGATGGTCGAAACTTCGGCAACACAGCCTACTTCGCGGCGTCACCTGGACAGCCAAGATCATTTACATGACTCTGGCCGCGGAAGCCTACGACTTCACTTAAAGACAGCTTTGTTCCCTAAGCCCCCGCCACCATTCCCGTGCTAACAGAGCGAGCTGGGACGTACAGTCGCGTCGAAAAAAAATTGAGATTCCTTTCCAAACAAACCTTGTATTATTATTATTATTATTATTATTATTATTATTATTATTATTATTATTAATATTAATTATTATTATTATTATTATTAATAATATTATTATTATTAATCGAGATTCATACAGTTCTATAGACCGTTTCTGGCACTCATATTCCGTGCCACTACGTATTATTCCGCCAGGCATCATCTTTTATTCTTCCTTGACCTATCAGTGACGGCCTTCCAAGATTTTCTTGGCCTTCCTCGTTTTCTCCTTTCGAAAGGGATCCACTCAAAGACTATTTTTGGTTTCCTGTCTCATAGGATGGCCAAACCTTTGGAGTTGTTTGAATTATACATTCTCAATCACTTGGCTCTCTGTATTATCTGCCTAATCTCTTCGTTTAGGTATTCTATCTAACAGTACATACTGACAACATCATCTCCAAAAATAATTTCCATAATATTTACCCGAGAGGTTACTGCATCCTTTTTAATCCAAATTTCTGATCCATAAGTAACATAATTCTCCATTGCCTTATATTTTTTTTGTTTCTTGGTTAGCTGTTTAGTATTCTTCTTTATAAAATATTATGAATCTGCTAGTAATTACCCTTTCCTTAATTATTATTTTTTTAACGTCAATGTCGTCAGATCCATCTGTATTAACAAGAGACCTTTCAACCGGTTCAGATTGAAATCTGACCTCATATATTTTTCTATAGATAAATATTCACTATTTCTATATGCTGTGTAAAAATAAACTGCCGTCTCGTATTGCAAGTTACTGACAAAATATGAAAGATCCACACTCTTCACGGCAGAAAAACCGGGAGCGGTAGCTCAGTGATCAACTGATGTCACGGGGGGGGGGGGATCCTAGATTCGAGTCCTCACGGCGGCAGGATTTTCGACACTAGATTTTCAGCTAGGTCGAATTCAGTCGCTGTCTGGAGGAGAATTCTAGCAGCCAACTGCTCTGATCGGTAGTTTTCCGTGGTTTCTCCGATTAACACCAGGCGAATGCCGGAGCAGTAACCTACAGAACGGGCTACGGACCGCGCGCGATCTGTCCTTCCTCTTCCTTGTCCTATCCTCTCTCCTTACACACACACTCACACTAACATGCACTACACTTCCACATATTCCGAGAGACAGGTCGGGAGCTTAGAACTTGCTCTGACTGGGGCGGTGCCCCGCTGGTGGGAGAGACCTGGTTAGGGGGAAACCCCACTAGCCGACGGTAGGTCGGCGCCGGATCTCGCCATGCAGCAGGGGAAGATCACCGCCATCTCTCGAGGAAAAAACATGCTCTACACTAACGGGACTAATAACCTAAGCTGTTGACGCGCCCGGAATCAATAACCAACCAACCAATGGTACAAAACAATGTTCGCGCAGTTTGTGCAGTATTGCCTACAGTGAATGTCCGCCGAGGGAACAAGCACTCCTCTGGGGTCGAGCTTTAATTCAGGGTATGGAAAATGACATTGGTCACGTCCATGACAAGTCCGCAATGCCACGCGGCAAAGAACTTTTTCTTTCTGGGCACTTAGTTCTTCGATTCTGAGAAACACTAATTCGACAATGTTAGCGAATACAGAGCGGCCAATACTAACCAAATTCTTTATTATTTTAATTAATTTACAGTGCGCGATGGCAGCTAATTTTTACACAGCACACATAAATAGTAATTATCTTTGCATAGACTTAAACCTGTTGAAAGTTCTCTTGTAAGAGTCACTCCAGGATACTTAAACTCCTTGACTACTCGAAATATACCTCTTTCTAGATCACTTTTAGATTTCCCTACAATCATTTATCTTGGCATTACATTATTTATTTCAAATTCCCATTATTTATATATTTCTACTAATATCTGTAACATATATTCAATATCATCTTGATCGTCTGCCAAAAATATCTGGCCGTCAACAAAAAGATAATAAATTTTCTTTTTTTCAACTGTCATTTCGATATTTCATTTTCTGCACTTTCCCTTTAGAATTTCAACAATAAAAAACTTGAGGAAAGTTGGTGAAATACGGTATCCTTGATTGAGGTTGCTTCGCAGGACTAAATCAAATATAGAGATATTGTAAGTTTTGAGCGAATTCGCTGATCTTTGACTATTGTTTACGTTTTGATGTTAAGTACAATAATTTTCGATCTCACGTCTTCCCTTCTGTTTAAATATTCAGACCTCCCCCTTATCTGCCACGACCTAGAGCGAAAAGCCCGTATCGATTACGTACCTGCATTCTTTGACATTTGCATTCTTAAACACTCAGATTCGAATTCTGTTTAGGGAGTGTTTTCTTTAACTTTTTGTGAGTTCAAAGCTCAATAAACTGAACGAAATGAAGAATTGCCATTTCCATTCAAACTTTTGTCTTTTCAAAGATGGAATCTGTGTATTTTGTGGATTCTCTCGTCCTTTCATTGCTTAAGTGTTTTGCAAGAGATGTGCTAAGTTTTAGTAGCATAGAAATTGCAGCATTATATTAGACAAAAAGTCAAAATATTACGAGAAAATATTTGCTGTTCTAGTACCACCAATTGAATGATATTAGGCGTGAGTTAGGCAACAGAAAATATCACAAATTGCCTCGACATTAGATATGCTTCGAAATATTGTGTCGTTGATTGTCGGAAATGGAGGGATTCTTTTTGTTTGCACTCGCACACCGGAACGCGGAAGACGTAAAAGAAATTGCTCTCATTACATTTGAAAGAATGAACTTGTGGTGCAACAAAATATGACGTTCTGATGATACGACATAAATTGTGTAAATAACCTCCATTATTTCTTACGAAACTTTGTCAAGATATTGGAACATTCAGTAATACATAATTACAAAACATATTTTATAATTTTCGTTCATTTAAAATACGTAAACAAATATTGATGAAGCATTTGGGAAACTGTTTTTGCGCTAATCCAGTCAATCTGAATCATTTACGTACATTTTGGTAGAGAAGAAGCGAAGCGACCATTATGGGCCAAATATTTCTGTGGTGGTCACCACCGGAGCGGGCGAGGAAAACAACAAATTTCCCGGTGATTAGAGGCATGTTTTCTGCACTGAAGCGAACAAATCTTTCCTTCAACCATATATATGTTGGTACGGTTTTAATATTTCTTAATCTACAGAGAAACCGTGATCAAGCAGTACCACTGGTTATCAACTACTTTGAAAATGCTGTATCCATCAATGCACCGACGTCCATAACGACTTCTCTACCGCTATCTACCCTTCGTTGATTGATTGATTGATCGATTTTTGTGTTTTCGGGCGCGTCAACTGCTTTGGTTATTAGTCCCGTTAGTGTAGAGCATGATTTTTCATCGAGAGATGGCGGTGATCTTCCCCTGCTGGATGGCGAGATCCGGCGCCGACCTGATCCGGCGCCGACCTACCGTCGTCTAGCGGGGTTTCCCCCTAAGCAGATCAGAGGCGCTGCAGTGACATCAATTGATGCACTGAGCTACCGCTCCCTCTACCCTTCGTGTTCTAACCTGCCATCCTGCCTCCAAGAGAGACCTGCTTTTTTTTCATTACATTTTTTTCCACAGACAGAAGGGACTTAAAAGAATCGGTCGGGTTTAATTTTCGTTGAAATCATTGAATTTTCAAAAATTGCAAATTTATAAATAATGCGAGAAAGTATTTGCTGTTTTAGCATCACTAGTTTGGGAAGGTGGCAAACTCGTAGCATTCCAGGTAGCGCAGACTAGCGGAATCATAGCGACTTCTCAATGTGACGTGGCAATCATGCGTACATTTTTGAGGCGTTCCATGACCTGGCTCTCAGCTGCAACATGTTTAGACTAAAGATGGTCGTAATGCTGAGAAATGCTTTGTTTAAATAAATTCGTGTGGTGAGATTACTTTAAATTTTATTTTTTCCAACCAAAACATATTTCCTACATGCCTGCCTACTACTATCATCCTGTCCTTATTTTGATCTTACAAAATCAGGTTTGGGAGTACAACAGAAGCATCACTACCAGGCAAGCGCGAGAAGTAGAATCTAAGAAAATATAATGCACACATGCTGCACCAGACAGTTACACGACGGATCTTGCAGTTACACTTTGCAACTCGAGATAACGATAATTGTAGGCGTTAGTCTCGCCGACTTTTGCTAAAAATGGCTCGTTAAGTTCACGGATATGTACTTGTAATCTCTCATAACTCAAGGTGGGAGAGTGACGGACAGCAGTTATGTTCGAAATAAACACTCTCTAGATTATCTAGATTGTGTTCCTCTAATGTAAAAAAGATTAAATAAATATTACTATAGGTGAAATAAGTTAAGTGTACTTAAAAAGTACCATCATTTTACAAATTAAAAAAAAACTGTGTTACATTTTACAAATTAAAAACACCGAAGCCCAAATAAAAACTGGATATAAGTTAACGGGAAGCTTTCTGATAAACAAGGGTCTAAAACAAGGATGTGGGTTATCTCCCATTTTGTTCAATATCTACCTAGAACAAGCCCTCTATAACTGGTACAGAAAATGTTCTGGCATGGGAATAAAAATTGGAGACGACACCTTTCACTCCCTTCTATTTGCTGACGACCAGGTAATCTTTGCCCAAGAAGATGGTGTACATGCTAAGAAAGCTAATAGAAGAATATAATAAATGGGGATTAGAAATAAATTTTAATAAAACCGAATGTATGTGCATTGGACAAGGAATAACAGATATAGACGTGAATGGTAACAAAATTAAAAGCTGTAACACCTTCAAATATCTTGGATCTTTAATAAACAACTCGGGTACATGTGCTGCAGTTATAAACTCGAGAATAATTATGGGGAAGAAAGCAACCAAAGCTTTACACAGCATATTATGGAATAACAATATCCGCCAAGATGTCAAAAGAAGGATATTCCATTGTGTAGTAGAAAATATAGTACTCTATGGAGCGGAAATGTGCCCACAAACACAAAAAATAAGAGATAAGATAAGGACAGTGGAAATGGACTACATGAGACGATGCCTACAACTTACTCGCAAGGACAGATTGCGAAATGAAGAAATATGGAGAAGGATGAATATAATTTGTTCTGTTACGAAGACCTTGGAAAATAGAGCACTGCAGTGGTTTGGACATGTTCAGAGAATGTCAGAAAACAGATGGCCACACAAGATCTTAAAATGGCAACCACCTGAGAGGCGAAAAAGAGGAAGACCAGTTTTAGAATGGGAAAAATACATCCAGGAAGCTTTGAAGGATAGAGGCCTCAAACCACGAGATCGGGAGCATCGAGAGGTTTGGAGGGTGCAAACGGCAAGCTCCTAAGGGGAAAATGCCGAAGAAGAAGAAGAAGAAGAAGAAGAAAAATTTTGTATTTCGCTTACAAATGTTATTTTGAAATTATCAAGAGAAGGCCTCCAGTCATTAGAGTGTGGCATTCTATTATGGAATAATGGCGAAAGCTCCAATCACTGGAAACCTATAAAGCACTGTTTTATAGGCCGGCTTTTATTATTATTATTATTATTATTATTTTTATTATTATTATTGTTATAAAATATAACTATTATTCATACTTCTGCTTTACAACTCTTCTTTTCACATTGTATGTCTTTTACAATTTAGTATGCACTATTGAACATATGACGCATATTTCATGACCCGAAAGTGGGCGTATCTAGACGTGTTCAATTCTTTCGAGATATGTCAGATATATCTCTTTAAAACTTCATCACAAGTTATATATGAGCTTTTGAGTTTGACGTCCGCAACTCAATGGAGTTTCAGCCATCCATCTCTTACTCGCCGTCGATCGTCAACCTACCTTGAGGCGAAAATCTGTCTGTTGATACGTCATGTATTGAGGTGAATATATGAGTCTGTCAATCAACCGTGTTTGCATGTGGATGTTTGACAAATCTCTCTCTATCTTTATCTCTCTCTCTCTCTCTCTCTCTCTCTCTCTCTCTCTCTCTCTCTCTCACTCTCTCGTTTATGTGTGTGTATAGAGAGAGGCGATTTAATATAATTGAATTTGCTTATGAAAGGGTTACAACGATCGTAGTACAAGAATCTACATTGAGATGTTTTCAACAGGAGATTGAAAAGAAAGATAGAAAATGTAATTTATCTACTATATCTGTAACCTAACTTCGTACAATCAGAGAGCATCATCCATAGTGACAACCCAATCCGTGATGTGAGAGTGAACACACATCCTACTCACGACCCTGAGAGTTTCGGTTTGTGTACAAAAAAAATGACAATTTTATTTTGGACTATTTAGAATGGATATCGCTGGTAGCATTTTTTTAGAAATCAATTGATGATTTCGTAATTACCTAAATATCATTATCTTTAAGGGGATTCTTTGTAGATAAGGTATCTATTTAATAATTTGTAACGGATGTACACGTATTGTTATTGCTATTTCCATCAATGCAGAAAATGATACGATAATAAATGAGTTATGCGAACGGGGTGTAGAAAATTCATGCACAGTGTGTACGTTTTTTTAGTTAATTTTTTTTTCTGAAGGTTAATACATAGGTAGTTATTTCAGCTTTACATATGTAATTTTTATTACTTACTCACTAACTTATTCTAAACTTACATACTATACAATGGGGAGGTTGCCTACTATGGGTCCTCTAATCTGGTTCTATGTTAGTGAATTTGATTTGAAAGATATGAAAAGGCTATTTATTTTGAATTCTGGTTTTATGGGTTGGGTTTTTTGCGAGTCTGAAGTCGGTGAGTGCAGGGATTTAGTGTATGTTTCGATAGACGTTTGTAGCAAGGTATGCCATGTACAGTGTGTACGTGACCACCGTGGTTTTCTTGTTTACGAGAAAGTAGCTGTCCGCACCGTTCAGTCGAGGCGGTCCAACATCGTGTGCGTTGCCTACTTGCGGGTAGTTTAGCGGCGCGGTCTGAAGGCGCTGGCCCCTTGGGGGCGTCGTGCTTCGCTCGTTTGCGCTTCGCCCACCCCTCCCCGCGCCGCCCCGCCCCACCTCGCCCCGCCTCGCCCCGCCCCACCTCGCCCCGCCTCGCCCCGCCCCGCCCCTCCCCGCCCCCCGCCTCGCATTGCTCCGCTCCGTTCCGCGCCGGGTCGGCAACCGGGAGCGGTAGCTCAGTGCATCAACTGATGTCACTGCAGCGCCTCTGACCGGGAGGTCCTAGGTTCCCACTCCCCACGGCGCAGGATTTTCGACACTAGCTTTTCAGCTAGATCCAATTCAGTCGCTATCTGGAGGAGAATTCTAGCAGCCGGCTGCTCTGATCGGTAGTTTTCCGTGGTTTCTCCGATCAACACCAGGCGAATGCCGGAGCAGTACCCTACCAAACGGGCCACGGACCGCGCGATCTTTCCTTCCTCTTCATAGTCCTATCATCTTCCATTACACACACACACACACACTTACACTAACATACACTACACTAGCACATATTTCGGGAGACCGGTCGGGAGCTTAGAGCATGTCCCGGCTGGGGCAGTGCCCCGCTGGTGGGAGAGTCCTGTTTAGGGGGAAGCCCCACTAGCCGACAGTAGGTCGGCGCCGGATCTCGCCATCCAGTGGGGGAAGATCACCGCCATCTCCCGAGGGGAAAAATGCACTACACTAACGGGACTAATGACCAAGGCAGTTGACGCGCCCGGAAACACGAAAAAATCAATCAACCAATCAATCCGCGTCGGGTCGACTGAGGGCATCGCCCGCAAGGCGACTCGGGCACCGCCAAGGACCATTGAATGTTTAGGTCCGGCGTGGCAACTGATGAGGTCATTATTCCCGTACCTGTAGTGGATGCTTTCATTGCGGGAGGTGGCGGTGATCTTGCACCGCTGGCTGGCGAGATCCGGCACCGACCTACACGTCAACTTGCTGGATTTTTCTTCAACCTGGTATCTTCAATACGCAGGGTACCGCCCCATCCGGGACAAGCTCTAAGCTCTCGTCTGGTCTCCCGACATGAGAGATGTGCATGTGAGTGTGTGAGTGTGTAAGTAAGGGGAGAGGATAGAACAAGGAAGAAAAAGAAGGAAACATCGCGAGCGGTCCGTGGCCCGTTTGGGCTCTGGCATTCACCTGGTTTCCATTGGAGAAACAACGGATAACTACCAATCAGAGTAGTCTGCCGTTAGAATTATTCAAACTGACATCGGCTGAATTCGACCTAGCTGACAAGCTATAGGTGAAATCCTGCCAGCTTCGGGACTGGAACACTAGAACCTTCCGGTCATAGGAACTACAGGGGCCTTGGTCGAGGCAAGGTGCAGGGGTTAGAGACAGGAATACATCACCGCCAACAAAGCATCCATGTTTCTAAATATCGATGTTCAAAATTAAAACATAGCTGTTAATGAAACATCGTCCCCAAACCATCAATGTTTTTTAATAATCTATTTTTTTTATAAACTGGGTTAGTTACTCTTGTAGATTCACGCGGGGGAGGGATTCAATTAGAAAATGGTCCCGTTAACTACCAAAACTTGAATTATCTGATTAGATATGAAGAATAATATAGGCTTTTATATTGCCGAAAATTCGATTTTATTTATTTTTCATCCTTGATCACTTGCGTCCGAACAATGCGATTTAAGGATATTTGAAATTTATTATATAATTTTGTTATGAAGGTATTTTTTTCATTTAAAAATATCAACCACGTGAAAACAGAATACACACCTTCGATGTTAAAAAACATCGGCAAAAAATGGATGTTAAATACATTAGTGATTTTATAAAATCATCGATGTTTAGAAAACATCCCTAGTTAAGGGTCTGCTCATAGTTCAGGATCTTCTAGAATAAGTGAAATAAATAAATAAAAAAAACATGCAATTTAAATGAAGCAGCATGATTAGCATGGTGTTGGGACTGACAACAAGAATCCTAGCTAGAAAACTTTAGAAGATTTTTTATCAGTTAATAAAATAACGTTTTGCATTTAATTTAACATAAACATGACATGTTTCCTGAAGCCATTTCCTGGTAAAACTCTTAACGATGTCACTTCGTCCTTCATGTGTTCCTTTTACCCAGGAAGACAGGAAATGAAACCGAGATGATTGTCTTTGAGAGAGGGAAGTTGAAAATGGTCATAAATATCTTCTTCCCATCATTGTTTATGCGCTTATGAATGTATTTTATAATTTTTTTTTTAAATTTCGCCCCTTCTTTTACTTTTTCGAGTTCCAATTTTGCCGCATAACAATCAGAGAACAATAAATGAATTGAGAGTGTTCTTGTATACACTTTGCACGTGGAAATTAAAACTCCCATTTTCATGAGAGCGCTAGACCCAAGGCGTTTTATTTTTTCCTCGTGCTTACTTCCCTGAAAAACAGTATTCGTCTTTTGCCAACATGTGGAATAAATGGTTTGTCCTAATTTCTTTGTTAAATTTGATCAAATCAAATCGTTTAAAATTTACTTCTAGCTCATAACTCCCATCCAAAAATATTTCCTTTGAGTGTTAGAAAGAAGCGTTTCTTGTTAAAAACTAAAGTCGATCTATAAAAATGCGTTTGAATGTTTTGTTTTATTTCGTTGATTACATATACAATACATTGACGAAAGAATATATTACCAACACATATGAAAGAAGGACTACTATTTGCATTCTATTTTGGGAAATATGCGTTAAATATAATTAATTTAATTGAAACATAGTTTTTTATATTCGATAGGTCAAACATCTGGATCTTTAATCCTAAATTTCATTTTCTTTCTTTTTATACTTATTTAATTTGTTTAATGTGTTAAGAGTTTTTTCTTTGTGTACGATATGAGTACTTCACAAAACGTAGTATGTAATTTTAATAGTAAGATTTGCAGAATTGTAGTGTAATTAGTATATCATTTCCCCCTGGTAATTTATTAATTTCTCACAATATATGTTCACTTTCTTTGTTTTATTATCTAACCCTTTCATCGCGATTTCTACGCTTGGAGAACCCGTGGATGTGCAGCTCGTTTATGTTTTCCAATTCACCGCCTCCAGAGCACCTGTCTCAAGGAGATGAATGTGGCTTTTCTCTGCACGTTCTTCTTCGCTGCAGATCCTGTTAAATCGCTCATGTTCATTTGCGCTCGCATTCGCACTTTCAGTAAGAAGTCAAGAAGGGGACAGCCTATGGTCAACATCGTTACTCCCTTATTATTTTACTACCCATTTACTTCTGCTTGTAGAGCTTGGAATGTAGAGTATGTAAATGTTCTGATTGTAAAAACTATTTTTGTTTTTAAATTTCTATTATGAGTAGTGAATAGAGAGATGTTGCAAAAAATACAGACATTAACGGATATAGATATGTCTATGGCCCCTGACCTCATAAACGTTTTTTGGGGGGAGGGGGAATTTCCGTCCATCCGCCCGTCCGTCTGTCTGGCCGTCCGCCCGCTCGCTTTTCACATGACTCTCTGTGACCAACGGTTGCGCCTAAATTCTTCAAAACATTTTCTCCGATACGGATATTTTCAGATCGGTCTGCCCAAACTCGAGTCAAATCCTGACAATGTCCTAAATGTACCCCAAATCTATTTTCTAAACACGGTTCAAATTTTTATCTCTTAACTTTTTCTAAGGATAAAATACAAATCACTCAAATCTGTAGAATCAAGGTTCATATTCATGAACACTTTTGAAAATTTAAAAGTTAAAAATCTGTAAAAATATTTTTGTATTCTTCCCAGCGCTGTTTGTTGGAGTGACAGAATAGTACACTTGAATTTTTCAGATGAATCGAGCAATTTAAAGTGGATATAGATACACTTATTTTGTTAATTTATGCACGAGAAACCCCATGGAAAACATCAAATTTATTTTGCCGATTTTAGTATGTCAGGGCACATGACAAGAATTGGATGAAATCCAATGGCAGAGCATGTATTTTCCTCGACAGATTGCGCGACAGATCTTCTCCCGCTGGATGTCGAGGTCCGGCGCCTACTTACCGTCGGCTATTGGGGTTTCCCCCTAATCAGGACTCTCCCACCAGCGGGGCACCGCACCAGGCGGGACAAGCTCTAAGCTCCCGACCGGTCTCCCGGAATATGTGGTAGTGTAGTGCATGTTAGTGTATGTGAGTGTGTAAGGGGAGAGGATAGGACAAGGAAGGGGAAGGACAGATCGCGTGCGGTCCGTGGCCCGTTTGTTAGGGTACAGCTACGGCATTCACCTGGTGTTGATCGGAGAATCCACGGAAAACTACCGATCAGAGCCGCCAGCCGCTAGAATTCTCCTTTAGACAACGACTGAATTCGGCCTAGTTGAGAAGCTAGTGTCGAAAACCCGTCGCGGCAGAGCGGTCCCGCATAGCTAGTACCGGTGGGTGATGGAGGCGGCCGGTGGATGACCTCGCAGGCTCCGCCGCCACCGCCACCGTCGGCCGTGACCTAGGCCGCGCCGCCGGCAGACACGCGAGGCTGCGCCTCCGACTTCGTCAGAAAATGACGCAGCCGACATTTGTTTCTCTGCGCCAACGTCCTTGTGCTGCATTCCCAAACATGGGTTAAATTCCCTCATGAAATGTTGGTTTCTTACGAATATTTAGGTCAGGCGTTTTATACTGCATTCTGGTGTTTGAACGGGAAATAAAAGAAGACTTACATGAAACTGACTCCCACGGGTGAGAATTGCCCTTTAACTTCTGAATAATGTTAATTACGATTTAAACTTGTGTTAAATATTAAGTAATTTTATGTATGAATTCACCATACTACTTTTTTACTTAAAGTACGTTTAACACATGGATGAACAGCAAATTGAGATCGAGATAGCAGTTTGAGATGGAATATGGAGTATTGTAAACCAGTTTCATGGTAAAGAAAATTGATTTTCAATGCAATAGCGCATATTTATTGGAGTTAGTCGTGTTATCTAAGACAACGACGGTGCCCAAGAAAACTGACATTTGGCATGAAAACGGTTTATTCTCAATGGCGACGTTTATTCTGTGGCCAGAGCAAAGTATCTTTTTTTCGATATCTTGACAAATATCTTTGTAAAATTATGACTAATAAAAATACTATTATTTTCTGAAGATATTTCGTCATCTCTTTCAAAAATGTCGATTTTGTCCGTATTTCTCTTTTCTTGTGCATCAATGAATATGGGCTCATTAATTTTAAGTATACTGATTATGTCGTTATCGTAGAATATTATTTTCACAAAAATAGTAAATATGAAATTTTAGTTTAAGGAATTCTGAACGTATTTTTGGTGTTTGGCAGTTTAAAATGTATCTGTCAGAAATTGTGAGAAAGGAGAGGCAGTGAGAAGGAAATACACAAATTTGTGTCGTGTTTAAAATCGTTTAGTTTCGTAATTGTTTGAAGAGCGTCGAATATACACATAATCGATAATACACATTGGTATTTGCTTCCACTTTACCAAAAAATAAAAAAACTATAAATATAAAAGGTTTGCGCTTACAATTGTTTTTATTACATTGTGCATACTGCAATAACTCTCCATCATCTCATCACTTAAAGAAATGTGGGTGTATGGGCCAGGTCCTAAAATGAGGAAAATGTCGTTCGTGGAGATAGTATAAATGTGTTTCATCGTTGACTGCTCTGCAAACGAATCATGAACGCGGTCGTTGTGGGAAAAGTGCCTTCTAACTGAGAATAATGGCCGCCACTAGACCTTGGAGCTCGCGTTTTATTTCGCTTTGCGACCTGCTGTCGGATAGCGCTGCTCCGGTCGAATGCTGCGTTGCCAATGGTAGCGTCGCATCGATGAAGTGATCCAGACCGCTAGTTAAATGACTGCAACGCCATAGGTCTTGGGTTCCTAATGGGATCTTTATCAGCCCCTTCAGTGTCCATGAAATTTTAAGGGAGTCTACGTTGATCAAGATGATGATGTCGATGGGGCAACGATAGCCGAATATATTCTTCAGACAGGAAAAATCAAATTGCAATAGATTAGAAAAAAATACTAGTGAAGTTCATAGTTAATTTTTTTTATGTAAAACCTCAATACTAATTAATTACACATTTTCTTCTCGTTTCGAATTTTATATCATTTTCATTAATAAAAACCGAACGTTTGACCCATTAGAATACAAGATTCTGTTTCCGATAACTTTTTCCTTTCTCGGAGTACAGGGAAAGTTATGTAATGCTGCGCGAAAAAAGGTTAATTTTCGGCAGAAAAACTCTTATTATAGGGTCTTATTAACGAAAAGTTGGATAAATCCAGTTGCTAAATTTAAAAAAATTCACTAACGTGGTGGTTTTCCGGAAAATCGAATGACGGTGAAACGTCTGCCTATCAGTCTGTCTGTCTGTCTGTCTGTCTGTCTGTCTGTTGGTGCACAAACGCTAGCATATAAGGCGTTCAGCCGATTTTTTCCAAAATTGATATTCCCCTATCGATCTAGCTGATGTCGCGGTCCATTGAATTTGAAAGTGAAAATTTACTTTAGGAAGGTACATTACCTGAAGCCTCTGAGGTATTTTCCAAATTTAAAAAAAATGACTCCACGGTTTTTGATTATTTATTTTTTGTTGTTGTTGTTGTTGTTGTTGGGTGATGTTTAAGAGAATGCTGCAAGTCTTATGTATATTGAAAACCCAGATTCTTCGAAAATTGCAAAAGTTCAAAATATTTTCGGCGTCTTTCTGCAACTAAAATATTAAAGATAGAGATTTTTCCGTCAATGAAATCTGTTTCTTAAAGATAAATTTTCAAATAAGGTGATGTATAATTTTTCGAAACTTTCAGTATTTTCGCATAATATTGGTTGAAAATACAGACGAGAAAGTACGTGCTTTTTTAGCACCACTAGATTATATTTAAAAAATTAAAATAATGATACAAAAATCGTGAAATATAAAATCCAATAAATCATTTTGCAAAACTTTCATTCTTATTCTCTGTCATATTTTCCTTTCTAAGTAATTTAGGAGAAATGATGTATGTTAAGCTTAACTTTTATGCTGTACGTTATAGGCACAAATTGAAGGGAGTGGTGAAGTAAACTTTTTTTAAAGGGATCGATGCAAGGCAAGTGATGGAAATTACTGCTAGCATTTTGGTATCATGCGGGATAGTTTTCGCGACATCCCCGTCCCTTCACTTTTTCCCATTCTCGTCAACAAAACCTTCATTTATTTATTCATTTCTGCTTTTACGTCCGTCAGCGATTAACACAAGTAACAGAACTCTCGGGTCACATCCCTAGGCCAATGATTTACAACGGAGGTCATGATTCCCTGTGTCGCCGCTTCCTGATTGTACCTGGAGAAGTTGAAATAAAAAAAGAAATAATTAATTAAAACTTTGAGTTGAGCGAATACACTTACACGATTTGTATATACACAGCATACACTAGAAGTTTAAGCTACATTCGCGCATTGCTAGGTTCGAGATGCGAGACGGATAACTCAAGAAGTTAACAGAGATGCAGAAGTTGATAAAGAGAAGTTGATTTCCCCTCGCGAAAGCGCTTTCTGTTGCAAGCGTCTTGTTAGAAATGCGCATAATCAAAATAACACGGAAGAACATATGAGCAATTTCATGGTAATTAGCAATTTTAATGTTCACCCAAAACTCATGAATCGAAGAAATCGTCGTACGTTTTGTGTTCAGAACAGGGTTACGGGCAGCAAGTCAGTATTTTTAATAAAAATTACAAGACGATGTTTTCTTCATGAGTCCCGTGAAATGTGAAGAGTGATATCAAGAATGTCTCACTGACTAAAAGGTTTGGTGACGTTGCTTTAGACACCGAGAGAATATTTGAGGTCGAAAAGATCATTACAACGTGATGGCCTTCTTTTTTTTTTTTTTTGATAGGTTACTTTTTGTGATAGGTTACCTTTTTACTGTATTTATTGTTGAAATACTTTCCTTAGCCCCAATATTCAACTCGGAAAAAAATTACAACTCACTCTGCAAATACAAGTCATAAGTGAAATGTGTTCACTAAATTAATCTGAGTGAGACATCTTTTTAAAAATATTGTCTTCGCATTATAATATATTTTGAAAATATTAAGAAAATTACCACAGACAATAATTTTTTTCCTAGCTGCCTGAACAGGAAGTGCCAGTGTTTAGGCCATTTTGTGCTTTTAATAGCTGAACATTGTTCATCAGTCATAACCTAACATCAGATTTATGTTTGTGAAAAGATAAGATCCATTGACGCGTCCTGCACTTGTTTTCCCGTTCACGTCACCAATCGTGGAAGCAATTAGCACCGCTGTCGAAAGAGCTAATGCAGCCCAGCATAACAGGAAATCGTCTAAGGTGCATTCTCTACACTAGATAGCTACGAATTATCTTGTCTCTGGAGGCATTCCTTTGAAAACAACTCGGTATCTTTGACGCTATGCATGTAGTGTGCTTACCAGAGTTGGACGATGGGGTCAGTATATTATATATTATCACAACAAAAATTTACTAGAAGTTCACACTTGATAATAAAAGTTTTACTAAAAAATCGTTACCAGTTTTTCCTTGTCAATAAATAAAATTGTGTAGTAAGTTCTCTGTGTAGTAAGGAAAGTATATGATACTTTAAATTCGGTATATGATAAGCGTATGATATTTTAAATTGCATTGTAAAATAATTTCTCTGAAAGCTGAAAGATTTTATATCGTCATCACATCTCGATCACTATATTGTTTCGTTTATATTAATAAAACGAAAAGGTACGTATAAGAAATTGATTTGTAAAATATAATATGCCTCAATTAGTTCAAAGAATTGGTTTAGTGGTTAGAGTAGCTGGGCGTAAAGCAGAAGGTCCGGGTTTGAATCCCTGTCAGGGTGACCAATTCTTTGAACTAAGTTAATTATTAAAATACATTGTTACTCAGTAACATGGTCACAATTTGGATAGCTTGTACGTCTGCGGAACATATTCTCCGATCGTAAGTGCATCCAACAAAGTGACGAGTAAGGTGACATCTAATATACCTTCACACCGCTTTCATTCATTTTTTTCTGTCTAGAGCTCAAACCGGTATACCAAATACACGTGCACCTTTCTGCCTGCCTGAGCGCTAGGAAATCACGAAACGCTGACAGACTTCACGAGCAGGTGAGAATGCAGGTTAATGGCAGGCCAGGGTTTCCCACAACTTCAACCAGCGAACTTCCCCCTGCACTGTTGCCTAACTACATCTCATCTCGTGAGTGCTCCCTGGTGTAGCAGTTGTTTGTGCAGTAACTCATTCTGGGGTCTCTTTATCTCCCCCTGGGGAAACAGGCGCTCGCCTGGTTTCAATTAGTGCTCAACCTTGAAATTCAACCAAACACAATCCCAGACACAGTACGTAGATCAGTAGAGACGATAAACGCTGATTGAATTAAATAGAAATACCTATTATATTGTTTGCCATTATGAAATTGATGATACAGCTAACTTGCCCTGGTTTCTATCCTCATCAATAGAATGAATTGCAAATAGCTTATGCTTATTTACAACTCTGATTACCTCCACCATCAGTATGGAACAGAATTAGGAAAGAACCAGGTTGGTAATATCATTGGCAGTTTATGACCTCAACAGCTTCGTGTTTTGCGGGAAATTATATTTTCTCTTCGTATGTTTGATGGTGATCTGCGGTTAATGAAAATGGTCATTACTTATTTACAAGTATTCACCACTTCAAATATGATGTCACCGAAAACAATTGTAAATAAGAATGTGGAATGCGGATTCGATGGTATGGTGGATTTTTAAGGGCGAAAAAATCCTTCGTACGCCTTCCTTCGGAGGGGAAGTAAGCCGGCTGTCCCATGTAGTAGATTTACGGCATGTAAAATATCCTTAAGTTTAAAAGAAGTCTCTGAGTAAAATTGAGATCCGCCTGTTTCGTCGCCGAAGATAATACCTCCTTTCTCCGCTAGATGGTGAAAGGAGCGTAGCGAAATTTGCGTGGTCAGACGGAAAAGCGAGCCTGATGCCCCGAGTCTCGCTACGTAAAATAAGGCATTAACTAACTAAATAAATAAAGTATTCATGCGAAAGAAGATCAGCTCTGATCGTGAATTAGCAAAAAAAAAACCTTTTCAAGACACCATCCCACTTCACGTTCTGCTGTACGACAAAGCAGAATGATTAGTAAATCATCAAAATAATTTCAACGATCGTAACGCAACGCGTCCCTCTTCTATAAATAATATTTCATTACTAAAAATATCTTATGCCATTGCATGATGTTTCATTACATTTTAGGACCGGGAGCGGTACCTCAGTGCATGAACTGATGTCACTGCAGCGCCTCTGACCGGGAGGTCCAAGGTTCCCACTCCCCACGGCGGCAGGATTTTCGACACTGGCTTTTCAGCTAGGTCGAATTCAGTCACTGTCTGGAGGAGAATTCTAGCGGCCGGCTGCTCTGATGGGTAGTTTTTCGTGGTTTCTCCGATGAACACCAGGCGAATGCCGGAGCAGTACCTTACCAAACGGGCCACGGACCGCGCGCGATCTTTTCTTCCTCTTCCTTGTCCTATCCTCTCCCCTTACACACACACACTAAAATGCACTACACTACCACATATTCCGGGAGACCGGTCGGGAGCTTAGAGCTTGTCCCGGCTGTGGCGGTGCCCCGCTGGTGGGAGAGTCTTGGTGAGATGGAAACCCCACTAGCCGAAGGTCGGCGCCGGATCTCGCCATCCAGCGGGGGGAAGATCACCGCCATCTCCCGAAAAAACATGTACTACACTAACGGGACTAATGGCCACAGTAGTTGACGCGCCCGGAAACACGAAAAAATCAATCAATTTACATTTTAGTTACTCTCTTTCCTTGTATGGAGTCTTCAGAACAAACTTAGGAAGGTAAACATATGGGCAGACAAGCAACACTTAAAGAGGCATCTTTTTGGTATAAGTTGTCCGATGACCGCAGTTGTATTCCCCATATATGTTGGAGAATATTTGAGTGAATCTGTGCTAAGAAAGAAAAACGACAATGAGTGAATCCACGAATAAAAATTTTCCGTGTGGACTGGCATTACTCTTGGCCCATCCTCTTGCCAGCCGCTATCGTCGACCAAAGTACATTTTTTGACATTTTCTCATTGTTTCGGTTTCCTATAGTAGAAACGAAATATTACTTTAAGAATGTTAAAGAAGAGTAAAACCTCGTACGAAATACCAATTTTCATCGAGAAATTTGGAGTCGTTTTTATGAAAATGCAGTTTAACCGTTATTGTAAACACGAAATTTGAAGCTCGTTTTCACAGAAACTTTTTGAGTTTTCGAAAAACTTCATTTCAAGTCATTCGAGGCACTTTAACATACAAATGCAACAGTGTTTACAAATCGCTGGAAATGTGCATAACGACGTGAGAGATTTTTTAAATATCTACTTAAATAAATACATTTGTGTAATTTTTGGAGAAAACAAAATATTACAGCAAAATGAAATACAGCTACATGTACAGTTAATGTAAATATTTATGTCGCGAGAGAGAAGACAAAAATTATATATTTATAATTTTGGAAAAAAAAGGGGGAATAGAATGTCGTTTATGTCATCTTGTAGAGTGCATTTATCACTATCCCCACCAAAAGTTTACAGAAAAAAAGTGGAACCGTTTTTGAGAAAATCATGTTTTTGTAATTCACGCTTCAACTTTTATCTCCGGATTATTGTGAACTGCGGCCTCTAGAGCGCACTGTCGTCGGAAAAAAATCAATTTGTCTGCCCCATTAGCACAATTGCCAGAAACATACCTGTATCTGTAGTTCGGAGGAAAATCACACTATTCTTCGAAATTGAGGTTTTGGCTCCATCTTTCATAACAATTTCCTCTCTTTCTAGTGGAATGAAGCATTATATTCTATGTTAAATAATAACCGATTTAGACGTTTTTGCAAATCACTATGTTCCATCATAAAATAGAAGGAAACAGCACCAGAATTACTAGAAAACTCAGAGATAAAATTAAATAAATACGATGTGTCATTGGGAGTAATAAGAAAATTAATGAAAAGAAGTGAAGAAAACAGTGACATGAAAAAGTAAAGATAGATAAGATTGTAACCATAACATTCTTTTAGCTCTCCTGTAAAATTTTCTTTTTGTGACATAGTGCGCTTTTCTTCCGTGATACGATTTGCATTACATTATATACCTCGGTAGATTAGGTTCTTCCTAGGCCATGTCTCATTGTAGAAATGGCGAAAATGGCATGTGGGTAATCCTTTACCCACTAATAAACAAATAAAGTTATCTCCGTTTTCTACAGAATTAATGCCATCATCTTCGAAAATTAAAGATACGGGCATATCGTCACCTTCACCTTGGAGATTGGATTTGTCAACAAGAAAGTTTTTGACGCTTCCTCTGTTAAGTCTGCATACCCCCTACGTCTGCACTGAATCTCCATCTATGCCCTTGCCGAATGTTTTTCTATCACAATAATCTTTTTACAGAAATAACATGCGCAAAATCGATCGTTCATACTGTCGCCAAAAATCACGTAACCATCTGGATGTTCGTATCGCCTCAAAAATGCATCTTCCATCGCTAGCATACATCTTGCACCTCATCTTTGTAGCTTTTATGGTAGCTTTTCCTTGAGATTATTGGTCCTTTTATTGTTAGTTCTGAAAATACAGTGAACACATTCATCCTTCCGCTAAGTTGTAATGTCGCTGCCATAGAACGAATCTCTGGAAACATTCAAATAGCGAATATTATTTGTCGTGGAAAAGCATTTCCAGATTTCATGTCAATTAATATTAGGGGAAGTAGCCTTATTTGGACCTATTTTTAACATTTTTCTCTCCCGAGCTCTCAATAAACATTCAGTTAAAACAAAATAGATAACAAAACAATCTATAATCTACGAAGTTTCATTACAATATATGATATTTTAAATACCATGTTTCTGGTAAGTAGGGTTAAATTGAAAGTGAGCGATTGGGATACCGGCAGTCTAATTTGAACTCTCTTCAAAGTTGGACCGCAAAGAAGAGATTCGTGTATCAAATAGAACAGACACTTATTTAGTTTTTCTCATTCTCCCGAAATATCGTATCTTGCCCATTATATTATTCTCGTTGCTGTTAGGAAGGGCTGTCCGTTAATTCTGTCCTTTCCACTCTTTCAACGATGTATCTGACACTAGGAAAACTGGTCAGCCGTCTTGTGAAACATTTTAGATCCATTGTTTAAAGATAGTGTTTATAGATAGAATAGGTGACGGTCCAAATTTGGCAACATTCCTTTATTAGATATGATTCTATGCCTATCAGATAATTGCAATGGCCCAAAAGCCACACAATAGTCTCACGTTTAAATTGATACCTCATCGCCATTTCTTCATTGTCTTGAAAAAAATTCAGAAAGCAATTTGACCGTGATGTGTACTTGTTAAAGCATTGCACGTGTTTTATGAAGTGGAAATAGTGAATGAAACGGAAGTTCATGGCATTGCGTGACGATTTGATGGAATTTAAAGATGGCAACAGCTTTGATATTCTCATCAGATGTTTTGAGAGTTAGTTGTCGCTAGTCCGAAGTGTACTTTCTTCCAGGAGTTCGAGTTTCTCCATTTAAGACTTCTACTGAAGTCTGCATTGATTTTGCGTGTACATCATTGTCACAGCACACAGTGTTTGACGACTTTCTCCGCTTAGTTCAAATGTTTCCCTACATGTTGTTAGAGCTTGTTTTCAATGCAATGTCTATGGATGCGGCACGAAATTCCGTTTCCTATATTGCATCACTACTCTTACTACTCACACGTCTTCAAGATTCTTCTCTAACATTCTACTTGTAGTCTCACCTCTTCATTTTAAAAATGGTCAAGAACCTGGTTGTGCTGGGATTATTGTTCTGACTGAAATGCTGAGAAAAATGTGCCTTCTCGGTCTGACAAATTGCTTGCTTTTCTGAGTTCAGTGACAGTTATAAATGGTGATTCCGTTCGGGCGAAGATTTAATTTAGCCCAAGGGACATGAATGATAATATACCATTGCCACTTTAATAAGCTTGATTTATAATATAAAATATTTTTAATGAAGTGTTCATTCATAACTTCACAATGTATTTTGTGAGTTTCATATGCGACCTTTCATTTCATTATAACTCCGGGTCTGCATGTTGAAAATTCAGTTTAACGACCAAGTTATATGAAACCAAAAGATATATCAGTTGGGGCGTGTGAATTTGGTAATCCTCTAGCTTTTCTCTCTGGAACCTAATTCCGGGGGATTCACATCAAAGCACGTTTAAATAACTTCGTCTGAACATTGTTACTGTAGAGTAACAGACTCGCTTGAGTCAAGTTATATACCATATTTTAAAATTACTCTTTTTAAAAATTTCAACTTCAAACGTAGTGCCAGAGACATGGAACTTCAAACATTTTTCCTGGCCTAAATTACTTCTAGTACCTGACAGGATAATACCATGACTTCAAAAGAAATCATCAGAGGATTTTATTGAACACGGTTTTTATTGAACAGCGTAAAGCAGTTGCAATAAACTATGTGTCTCTCAGTCAAGAGAGTACGTGTGGGATTTGAATGCAACTGTTTGCAAACACTTCATCGTATAAATCTCTTTGATGAAACTGTAGCTGCCTCAGTACATCTTTCACATTTAATTTTTATAACTTTCTCGTATTTTTTTCGTTTATTATTTTTCTTTCTTATACGTATATACGTAGTAATATAGAGAAAGTTATGTATTGCTTCGGAAAATCGATTTGGAGATTTCAGCGGAAATACACGTTTTGCGGTACCCTGATACCGAAAAAGTGTTGGATTTTTTTTTTTTTTTTCAAATCGTCCGTCCGCCCGTCTATCTGTCTGTCCGTCTATCAGACTGTCCGTTTGTCTGTCCGTCCATTTGTCTGTCCGTCCATTTGTCTGTCCGTCTGTAAACACTACTAGCACCTTAAGCACACGTACGATCTTTTGCAAATTGCAGACACACCTGTCCATCTGGCTCGAGTTGAAGCTTTGAAATTTTGAAAAACATACTTTGAAATTTGGGGGTACTTTTCAAGAAGCCCCCCGGACATTTTCAAAATTTTCTCAAACTCTGCTCCAATTTTTTTAAATTTCTTGCAAGAATAGAGTAAAATTCACTTATAAAGGTCGCATAGATGCGATTTTCGCGGTTAACTCTGAATTTTCGAAAATTGCAAATGTTTGAATTGTTTTCGACGTCTTCCTACAAGTACAAAATTTAAGATAGAGATTTTTGCTTCAAATTAAATTTTTTGTCCAAAATCGTTCTTTCATTAAGGTCTAGTACATTGTTTTGGAAATTTTAGTAATTTTCGTGCAATATTTGCAATTTTAAAAAATTACAAAAACAATATTTTCTCAAAATCTCCAAATTTTTTCTTTAACTTTTTGGTAACGATAGTGCCAAACGAACCATATACTACGACATGAAAACCTATTGCTCTATTTTTTTGTTTTTTCAAAAATTACAAAAATGTATTTTTTTACTTGTCTCCCACGTCTGTAATATTTACATTCAAAGCTATTTCTTCGCATTATTGTACTTGTGCTTTAAATAATGTCAAATACAGTTTCTCAAAACCTCAAGAGTTTTCTGTGAAAATGTACTCAAAATTACACATTTTCAGAAACGCGATTTTCTCAAAAATGACTCCAAATTGTTTCTTCAAACTTTTGCAATAGATAGTGGTAATGGCACTGTTTAATGTAACGTATTATTAAAAATTACACAAATGTAATTTTTTTCAATATCTCTCACGGTGTTAATATGCACATTTCAATTGATACACTATTAAATTTTAGAGTGAGAGTTCTTCAAATCACTTTAAATAACGTTTTTCGAAAACTCAATGGGCTCCCGTGAAAAAGAGCTTCAAACTTCGCATTTACGCCATTTTCTTAAAGACGGCTCCAAATTTTTCAATGAAAATTGTTATTTAGGACAAGGTTTGTCTTCTTTAATATTCTTAAAATAATATGTCGTTTCTACTATTTGGAAACCAAAAAGTTGAGAAAATTTGAAAAAAAAATTACTTTGGCTGGCGATAGATGGTAACAGGCAAGAAGGAAGGGCAAGACTGTACACGAGCTCATAGCATTTGACGCGCCCGGAATCAATCACTTAATTGGCTAATACACCAAAATTACGAGGCCTTACATGAAGGGAAAACTGGGGAACCTTGAGGCCAATTAAAATAACCATTTTGTCCACAACAAATTTCACATGGATTAGCCGAGATTTCTACTTTGGTACCCCAGGGTACAAGGCGCTTAAGCTGACCGCAGCATCAAGAATTGTCTCTAATCGCTGGTAAATGACTATTTTTATGCGAGCCTTATGTATTGTCGGAAGACTGTGGGTATAAATTAAAAGGCCTTCGTACACAATTCCAGCCACATTACACATCTACATAAGTTTTAGATTCATTTCTGGAAAGCTTTTTATAATTCTTTATACCTCTGTACACTATTTCCTTATTTCCTAGAACAAAATGCACTTAATTAACTGCATACACTGCATAATTATCGCCATTCACATTCTTTCTATAGAATACGTGGAGGTGTGTGATTGAAATAGAGATTTCTTGAGAAAAGATAAGCTGAACGCAGTTGCCTGGAAACGCGGTACGTTAATAAATGTACGGAAAATTACTTCCGCCATAACGGTGAAATTAAGCGGTCATGAAAAGTGCATAACTATCCTTTTATAATAAAAACGTAAAATGCAATGTATAAAATAAATTAAAAGCAGAATATTCACAAAAATTAAAATAGATAATGGAATGTTTATTTAAAATGTGGATAAAAAGTTTTAATAAAATTATGTGATGGTGACCGTTTCACAGATTCATAAATATTATAAATTGGTGTATGAAATCGTTCGGAGAAGCTAGTTAAACGTAGGCATTTAAGAACTACGAAAGCAGAATAATTGATTGAGACCAATTATTACCAGAAACTTGTAACAACATTTCGTATAAAAATAGACTTTCTGTGTCAATAGTACGGCAAACAAGGAAACAGATAGCATGCAGTTAGAGCAACAAATGAGAGAAACAGTGGCTCCACCACGTCTCTTGTCCTTCTGTCTGCAAACGAAGTATCATTGCACAAAACGAGCACTGGCATATGCCGAGATGGCGTTGGAGGAGCCTATTGTGAGCAGAAGGCGTCTTAGGCGATGACGGAGAATTGCGAGGACTGACTTGACGGAAGAGAGAGGTCGCTGTGGTAGGAACAGGGGGAGATGGGCGTAGGCAGCAGGGTTAAGGGGTTGGCGCTGACATGTATTGAATTCTGTGCTGGTAGAAGATGTGTTTGGTTCCCAAAATGGTTCGTATGCATCCTGGAGATTCTTGGAACCGCTGAGGTGATTCATGACAAATTGAAATGAATGGGAGATGTATGGATAAGGTCTGGGGGTTCGCAGAAGTTTCAGTAGTGACATAATTGTGAGCCAATTTTCATTATTACAAGTGTTAAGAAAAAATAGTAGTACGTAAAGTTGTGGAAATATTTACCTCCTTCGTAAATATAAATTCGTAATGTATATTTCCGTTGAATATTACTTTGAACATCAAAATATGTTATTCATACTTTATTATCACTCGCATTTTATGTCACCATTGAAAACATCAAAATTAAATTTCTAACATGGCTATTATGAAGTTGTGTAAAATTATTGTACCTGTGAGTTCTTGGTCAAGTTTTTGCCGTGAGAAGATTCCGGACAGGTGGGTTTAAAAACCACTGGTTTAAACAGAAAGAAAATGGTCTGCGTGGGTTGGAATGAAGGCAGCCGATACCCAAATCACCTCCAAGGTTTACGCAGATTTCAGAATATCTGATATATCTCAATAGCTGATATTTATTTAAGTTTTCTGTTTTCGCCACAAATTTGTAAGAAAAAATCTGATGTAGGAGTTTGTGTTTTGAACAATAGTAATAGGGGCACTTTTATTAATTTTTAATTAGCGTATTATAATCAACATTTTACTCAAGTTTTGGCGGATGATTTCTGAATGTCAACAATATGAGATATTAGAAAGGCACCACTAATATTTGAGTGTTCAGAAAATTTACAAAAATTAAGTTTCAAGTAATAATAGCGTAGTTTATTTTTTTTAGTGTTCTTTTGAATTCTCTCAGGTGGGTACTTATTTTAGAGATAAAACGAACTTTTTGTGGAAACTTATTATTTTTTTTTATTTTTTACTTATTAATTACTCTGAAGTTTATGAAATTTCACTTGAGAGTTTAAATCTACCTAATGTTGAGTAGTTTCGATTTTAAATTGTTCATTTTTTGTTGATGTACCCCTTTGCAACAATATAAATTACATTTTGTTTTTCTATTTTGTTCTCTGAGTAAAAAACTCGTACATGAATCAATAGTTCATTAATAAGATTGACATAAGGTTCGTTAGCGTGAACAAGGAGTGTTGGATGGTGGCCGGTGGAGGCGTTTGTGTGAGTGTGAAAGGGTATCTGAGCAGGGAAGTCCGTAGGTGAGGAAAGGAACAGAAGAGGTGCGGGCGTTGGCGGTTGGAAGGGGCCTCAGAAGAGGCGAGGTGGTGCAAGGCGGTGGAATGGAGATAACATGCGAAAGAGAGCGCACGTTGGAGAATGCATCGGCTTTAAAAAAGAAGAGGAGGGATGGGTCAGGACGGAGCGGGACGAGATGGAGTGGGACGTTTCGGAGAGAGACGGAACGGAGTGGTTCGGGTGCGAGTAAGACGAAACTAATTGGGACGGGTCAGGCCGGAACGGTTCAGGCTGGAACGGGTCAGGGCGGAACGGCTCAAGTCGGGGCGGGTTAAGCCGGAACGTGTCAAGCCGGAACGGGTCAGGCCGGAACGAGTGAGGCCGGGGCAGGTCAAGCCGGAAAGGTTTACGCTGGAAAGGGTCAGGCCGGAACGTCTCAAGTCGGAGCGGGTCAGATCGGAACGGGGCAGGCCGGAACGAGTGAGGCAACAGGGCAGGTCAGACCGGGACGGGTCAGGTCGGGGTGGGTTAGGCCGGGACGGGTCAAGCCGGAACGGGCCAAGTCGGGACGGGTCGGGCCGAGACGGGTAGGTCGGAAGGACCAGGGCGGAACGGGTCGATCCGGGACGGGTTGGCTGGAACGAGTTGGAATGGGACGGAACAGATCGGAATGGATGGGTGGGAGTGGGACGGGTGCGGTGGCGCAACGGAGCTGGTCGGTTCGCAGCAAGATGGACGCAATGGAACGGGATGGAGTGTGAAGCCACGCACCGGGATGAAACGAGACGGGACTGAATAGAACGGAACGGGCGGGCAGAGCCTCCGCTCGGTGAGAGGCGGGACCGGAGTAGATCGCGCGTTTGCAGCGGAGTGAGTGGGAATGTTTGTGGGCGTGACCAGAGATCGTGGAAATCCGGGCGAGCGCTAGCGCGTGTGGCATTCCGCAGCGGGAGAGCGCCTGGGGCGCGTCTTCCCCCTCCCCCTGTCCACCCACCAACCGCGCGCGTTTCGCCGCCGAGTGCAGCAGCACTCGCTTTCGATTACTTTCCGCCTTACGCAAGCGGCAGCGGCTGTTGCGGCCACGTGGTAGCGCATCCTTTTCTTCCTAATGCCTATTGTGTACCTACCGGAGCGGTAGCTCAGTGCATCAACTGATGTCACTGCAGCGCCTCTGACCGGGAGGTCCTAGATTCGAGTTCCGACGGCGGCAAGATTTTCGACCCTAACTTTTCAGGTAGGTCGAATTCAGTCGCTGTCTAGAGGAGAATTCTAGCGGCCGCCTGATCTGATCGGTAGTTTGCCGTGGTTTCTCCGATCAACATCAGGCGAATGCCGGAGTAGTACCATAACAAACGGGCCACGGACCGCGCGCAATCCTTCCATCCTCTCCCCTTACACACACACTTATACTAATATTCACTACACTACCACCTATTCCGGGAGACCGGTCAGGAGCTTAGAGCTTGTCCCGGCTGGGGCGGTGCCCCGCTGGTGGGAGAGTCCTGGTTAGGGGGAAACCCAGCTAGCCGCCGGTCAATCGGCGCCGGATCTCGCCATGCAGCGGGGAAAGATCACCGCCATCTCCAGATGAAAAAACATGCACTAAACTTACGGGACTAATGACCTACGTTGTTGACGCGCCCGGAATCACCAACCAGCCAACCCATTGTGCGGGGCGCCTGCTCCCGCCGTGGGCAGACCGGCGCGGCGCACTTCGCCGTCTCATGCTGCCTGGCCGCCTCCAGATATCCTTCCAGGAAGGAGAGGGCGCCCGCAACAAGAGCGTGTTTCGCTGAATCACCACAAGTCATCAAAATTTTTAAAAAATGTACCAAAATTGCTATGAGGAAATAAACACGATATATTTGTTTTGACTGTATTACAAAACCATTCCGTTCTACAAGTGGCAGACACTCTACGAGTAAATGCCTACGAGAACATGACGGGTTGATTTTGCCCTGGAAACATAATTTTGTTTGTTCCTATTCATGCGGTCGGAAATTTTACTTCAACTCTATTACTGATTGTTTATTAATTCATTTCTTGGAATCCTGTGACTTAAAATGTAAATGTAACATAAATGTGACTTCATTATCTGTGCACGTCTTCTAGAATTCAGTGGGAAATATAGTGATTCAAATTATCGTTCTCCATGCTGTCGTGGCAGGAAGTATTGTTCCTTGAGGAAAGACATGATGAGGGATAACAGCCTAAAAGTATTACTGATTTACCCTTGAAAATAGGTTTTATTACATCGGAGCGAATACTTTTGTTAACAATTCTTTCAAAAACCGCGCATTTTCTTTCTGTATTCAAAATTCAATTAGTATATGGCTTAGGAATGGGATCACAGAATTTTGAAAAGAGCATAGAATTCACTTCTCTCCATAGTACGTCACACACAGTTTCTAACTGTTTTTGACGTAAAATAAATAAATAAGTAAATAAATCATATTATTTTGTGAAGTCTACGGGAATAAATGTGAACACATTTGAAATTTAACTTTTGAATTCATCGTCGACTTTATATTCAGGACTATGTTATGCTACATCATTGTACAAAAGTAAATAATCCATATATTTTTATGTATTGCATAACATCTCAATTGGAAGTAAATAATTTCTCAAATTTGATTAACCTTTTACGTTCATGAAATGTACAGTTCATTTTCAATACGAACAAATGGGTATGTTCTTCCACCTACATTCACGTGCAATTAGAAAAGTTTAAATGTTCCTTTGTACGCGTTCTGTACCGTTTTATAACAACCAAAAATGCAAAATGAGTAAAGAAAATAATTTGACGTTTATGGCAGCTCCTTGCCAAAAAATCTAAAAACATTATTTTAGTATTTTTTACAGTAGTAGCAGTATTATACATTGTCACAGATGTGTTTGATGTTATTAATATTTCTGTCTTCATGACTGATGAATCTGAGCAATATTCAACCACCATGGCATTTTCTTTCATTCAGCAACAAGTTAGGTCTCAAATTTCTTGAGACGATGAAATAGAAACACTTTCTGTAACAGAAACCCCATGTTGGTAATATTCGAAATGTGAATCTATGGTTCGCTTTTAAACGAAAGAAATGTTTTTTCCTGCAAGTTTTCCTCTAACATCTACTTCAGTCTCGTTTTTTTCCTGAATGTAATAGTATTCCAAATTTAATTAAGAATGATGTTTTTCTAATGACATTGATTTTTTGTTTTAATCTAGAGTGACGTATTAAAATAAACCCAATTCTAATAATTTATGTCAAAACCACTCTTTTAACCACATCATCTTATACACATAAGAGAAAACTTTGTTGTTATAAGTAAATGTTATCATCCTTTTTCAATATTGAAATGACATATCTCTCAATAGAAACCGTTTCCTTGTAAACATTGATGTAGAAAAACCTTGAACGTGAAATATTTTGAGTAATAAACGATACTAATATTAGTTTTCTTAGGGATTCATGAATTGATATTTACGTACTTCAATATCAATCAGAAATAATATTTTCATACACAACAATACGATGTTTATTATCAAAGTAGATATTTCACGTGAAGGAAGATTTTCTAAAGCGCTTGTCTAGCAATTTATGTTGTGGTGACCATTAAGAACATTGTGATATATTGTGCTCATGTAACCCGGTTTTTGGATATGGTTAAGGTTTTAATGACAATGCTTTCAGCGTCGTAAAAGTTCAACTGGGAATGCAACATAACAATTAATCTTCTTTATGGACGCACTAAAAAGGTGGTAGCCACTCTACATTATTACTCTATCCATTTTGAACGAGAACGCATTACCTGCCTTTGTTAAAAATGTAGCATGGGATCCTTTCTAATTCTCTTGAGTGCTTAAATGACTGTTAGCACATAATTGGTTCCTTTCGAGGAAACTCACAATTTCCATAATTGTTATTAATGCGTGTTTTGCAAACGGATTTGTTATTGATGGTTTTTTTCAGTTTTAAAATAAGAATAATATTTTAAATATGCATCCATTTCTTTTTTATTCTTGCATCTCTTGTGATTGCTAATATATTTGCTATACGTTGTATTATTCTGACAGAATGTTCTACAGGTACAAATTAGTGCGATATGACATCGAGGCCTCGATATTTTGACCGTTTTTCATCTCTAATGACAACAACCACTGATCGAATAAAACACATAACAATGTTAAACAATAAAGTTAATGAATGCAATTCGCTGGGAAAGGAGTAAATACCGCGAAACACGAGCCATCATTACCGCTCGCACACGCGATATCCCCCTTTCCATTGTGAGACGCCGCCTGCAATTTGCCCGCGAGTAAAAGTGACTTCCGCAAACGCTTCAGGAAATGCAGCTCAAAATCAACCAGAGTCAAAATGTTTTCACTACGACAAATTAAACCTCACACACAATTGAAAATAAATAAGATTCCTATCGAATGGGTGGATAATGCCCTACCTGTGAAATATCTGGGTGTACTTCTTGATACTCAACTCAAATGGAATAAACATTTGCAATCCGTAATCAAAAAAAACTAAAGCGAAAATGGTACAACTTTACCTACTAATCAATAAAAAATCTAATCTAAATTCAGATATTGGAAAATTAATTTAATTTAACCATGGTTCATTTCAAACACGGAAGTATATGGTGAATTACAAATCCCCAACATAACAGATTTTATAACAAATCAAGCCCAAAAATTTTAATTTACTTAAAAATTTAACTAATAACAAAAATTCAATTAATGTAACTATGGTTCATTTCAAACACGCAAATATATGGTGAATTACAAATACGGTATAAATGGGTTCAAACTTAATAATGGTCAAATGGATGACAACTAAAGCAATAACAGGTCGCAATAACAGTGAATGCGCTATCGGTGAATCAATATTTTGATAAAGCTGCTGTGTTGTTTGCGTTGGCGTCGAAGAGGAAACGGTCGGAAACGCCCACCGCAATGCAGGGAAGCGGAGGAGATAATTCTGCTGGCTGACCTTTGACCTGAATACAGTCTGCACCGCTTTTCCGATTGCTTCTGATTTTATAGAAACATGGGGATTGAGATGAAGGAAGTTATACGCCTCGTACATACTTTGGACGATATTAAATTCATGCAAAATAGTGCGCAGGAAATCACAAACTGTTTTAATATAAGTAAGGATAGATGTCGTGGATCGATTTATTGATGATTCCGGGCGCGTCAACTGCATTAGTCGCGTAAATCTCGATCAGGTTATTCGTCCAGTTTCCCTGATCCATTGAGCAAATGCTGAGATGGCCCCTTGATTTGCTTCTGGACATAAATGTAACTTCATTTTCTGTGCACGTCTTCTAGAATTCAGTGGGAAATACAATTATTCAAATTATCGTTTCCATGTTGTCGCGGCAGGAAGTAATAAGAGCCAAAATTTATTGCTTATTTATCCTTGAAAATAGATTTTATTACATGGGAGTTTTTTTTTGTTTGTTTTTTCTCCCTTTCAAAATTCAAAATTTATTGCTTATTTATCCTTGAAAATAGATTTTATTACATGGGAGTTTTTTTTTCTCCCTTTCAAAATTCAAAATTTAAGTAGTATATGACGTAGTGTAGGGATCACAGAATTTTGAAAATGTGCACACAATTCACTTTTCCCCATAGCACGTCATACGCAGTTTTTAACTGGTTTTTTTGACGTAAAATAAATAAATAAATAAATAAATGTAGGGCATGTTTTTATTTCGGAAGGTGACGGTGATCGTCTCCCGCTGCGTGATCAGATACGGCGCCGACATACATGTCGGCTTCCGGGATTTTCCATCCAAGTATCACCCACCAGCTGGGGTACCACCCCAGCCAGGACCATCTCCAAGCCCCCGACCGTACTCCCGGCTTGTGGGGTAGTGTAGTGCTTGTTTGTTTGTGTGTGTGTAAGGGGAGAGGATAGGACAAGAAAGAGGAAGGTCAGATCGCGCGCGGTCCGTGGCCCGTTTAGTAGGGTACTGCTCCGGCATTCGCCTGGTGTTGATCGGAGAAACCACGGAAAACTACCGATGAGAGCAGCCGGCCACTAGAATTCTCCACCAGACGACAGAACTCGACCTAGCTAGTGTATTGCCGTGGAAAGGTCACGTGAAAACGCACGTGTGGGATGAGCGAGTGTATCGTGGGTGGAAGCGACCCCCGGTGAGGAGAGGCAGCGCGAGCGCCCACGGCCACGCGAGCTATATTTGATTCCGGTTATAGTGAACTTCTGGGGACTAACATGCTTGGTTCACTATAACAGAAGTTCACTATATCCGATGGTGCCGGGAGCGGTAGCTCAGTGCATCAACTCATGTCACTGCAGCGCCTCTAACCGGGAGGTCCCAGGTTCGAGTCCTGACGGCGGCAGGATTTTCGACACTAGCGTTTCAGCTAGGTCGAATTCAGTCGCTGTCTGGAGGAGAATTCTAGCGGCCGGCTGCTCTGACCGGTAGTTTTCCGTGGTTTCTCCGATCAACACCAGGCGAATGCCGGAGAAGTACCCTAACAAACGGGCCACAGATCGCGCGCGATCTGTCTTTCCTCTTCCTTGTCCTATCCTCTCCCCTTACACACTCACACTAACATGCACTACACTACCACCTATTCCGGGAGACCGGTCGGGAGCTTAGAGCTTGTCCCGGCTGGGGCGGTGCCCCGCTGGTGGGAGAGTCCTGGTTAGGGGGAAGCCCCACTAGCCGACTGTAGGTCGGCGCCGGATCTCGCCATCCAGCGGGGGAAGATCACCGCCATCTCCCGAGAAAAACATGTACTACACTAACGGGATTAATGACCATAGCCGTTCACGCGCCCGGAAACACGAAAAAATCAACCGATGGTGTCAAAATTAAATGGAACTCTCCATAGGGATTGATTTTATTAATGTAGAGATACACCTACATTCATTATCAGCACAATTCAATATCTTTATCTGTACTTTAAAACATCTATTATTTTTATTATTTGCTTCGTACATTTTTCATTAGAAATTTCACTATATCCTTCTCTAGAGTTCGTGCTCTCTACATACTCGATTCTGCATTGTGCTTTGTCTCTAAGTATCGTGATGCAGACTTGACACTTTTCAATGCCTCTTGCATTGTTGGAACACGACCAACTCTCCGAAGGTCCTTTAAATCGGCCAATAACAAAAGAGATCCAATTCATTCCCAGGACTTATTTTCTATGTTCACTATATCTGAGATCCAGGTTCACTATAACCGAATCTTCTTATGCGTATTTGTAATGTATGTGAAACGGGACCAGTGACTTAAGTTCACTCTAGCCGATGGTTCACTATATCCGAGTTCGCTACAATAGAAACTTCTTATGCTTATTTGTAATGTAAGTGTAACGGGACCAGTGACGTTTGTTCACTCTAACCGTTGGTTCACTATATCCGAGTTCGCTACAATAGAATCTTCTTATGCTTATTTGTAATGTAAGTGTAACGGGACCAGTGACGTTTGTTCACTCTAACCGTTGGTTCACTATATCCGAGTTCACTATAATAGAATCTTCTTATGCTTATTTGTAATGTATGTGAAACGGGACCAGTGACTTAAGTTCACTCTAACCGTTGGTTCACTATATCCGAGTTCGCTACAATAGAATCTTCTTATGCTTATTTGTAATGTATGTGAAACGGGACCAGTGACTTAAGTTCACTCTAACCGATGGTTCACTATATCCGAGTTCGCTACAATAGAATCTTCTTATGCTTATTTGTAATGTATGTGAAACGGGACCAGTGACTTAAGTTCACTCTAACCGATGGTTCACTATATCCGAGTTCGCTACAATAGAATCTTCTTATGCTTATTTGTAATGTATGTGAAACGGGACCAGTGACTTAAGTTCACTCTAACCGATGGTTCACTATATCCGAGTTCGCTACAATAGAATCTTCTTATGCTTATTTGTAATGTAAGTGTAACGGGACCAGTGACGTTTGTTCACTCTAACCGTTGGTTCACTATATCCGAGTTCGCTATAATAGAATCTTCTTATGCTTATTTATAATGTAAGTGAAACGGGACCAGTGACTTAAGTTCACTCTAACCGTTGGTTCACTATATCCGAGTTCACTATAATAGAATCTTCTTAAGCTTATTTGTAATGTAAGTGAAACGGGACCAGTGACTTAAGTTCACTATAACCGAGGGTTCACTATATGCGAGATCACTATAATAGAATCTTCTTAAGCTTATTTGTAATGTAAGTGAAACGGGACCAGTGACTTAAGTTCACTCTAACCGTTGGTTCACTATATCCGAGTTCACTATAATAGAATCTTCTTAAGCTTATTTGTAATGTATGTGAAACGGGACCAGTGACTTAAGTTCACTCTAACCGTTGGTTCACTATATCCGAGTTCACTATAATAGAATCTTCTTATGCTTATTTATAATGTATGTGAAACGGGACCAGTGACTTAAGTTCACTCTAACCGTTGATTCACTATATCCGAGTTCACTATAATAGAATCTTCTTATGCTTATTGGTAATGTATGTGAAACGGGACCAGTGACTTAAATTCACTCTAACCGTTGGTTCACTATATCCGAGTTCACTATAATAGAATCTTCTTATGCTTATTTGTAATGTATGTGAAACGGGACCAGTGACTTAAGTTCACTCTAACCGATGGTTCACTATATCCGAGTTCGCTATAATAGAATCTTCTTATGCTTATTGGTAATGTATGTGAAACGGGACCAGTGACTTAAGTTCACTCTAACCGTTGGTTCACTATATCCGAGTTCACTATAATAGAATCTTCTTAAGCTTATTTGTAATGTATGTGAAACGGGACCAGTGACGTTTGTTCACTCTAACCGTTGGTTCGCTATATCCGAGTTCACTATAATAGAATCTTCTTAAGCTTATTTGTAATGTAAGTGAAACGGGACCAGTGACTTTTTTTCACTATAACCGAGGGTTCACTATATGCGAGTTCACTATAATAGAATCTTCTTAAGCTTATTTGTAATGTAAGTGAAACGGGACCAGTGACTTAAGTTCACTCTAACCGTTGGTTCACTATATCCGAGTTCACTATAATAGAATCTTCTTAAGCTTATTTGTAATGTAAGTGAAACGGGACCAGTGACGTTTGTTCACTATATGCGAGATCACTATAGCCGGAGTCGACTGTATTCCGGAGCGCTGCGGGGAATACCCGGCGCCCTGGCGGCTGGCGCTGTGGCTGGCCAGGCCGCGATTCAGGGCAGGGCCGACCGGTTCACCCGCTCTCATCCCGCTCGAGGTCACCGCTTTGTGCATTACGCTGCAGCGACCGGCAATAACGGACGACAACCACCGTGCAGGAGGATCGATTCCGAATAGTGCTGGAAAAAACTACGGCATATTGGGTTGGATTTCTTGCGAAGTTAGTGACATCCACAAAATGAATCATTTAGTTTTGTTTTTTTTTGTTATTTAAGGTCGCATGAACATCTAGGTTATTAGCGATCACTATTTGTGTTAACGTTATGATAACTGTGAAGATGAAACGATATGATGTTAAGGTAAAGGGGCGGGACTCGAACCCGCGACCCTTCGGTCCACCGGATCGGCCATTTAGTTCTTTGATCATCGAAATCCGCTCTTAAAAGTTAAGAGGACGAAGTATGAGGTTGGGGAAAAGAACATTAGAGAACCTCCAAAGCCCACAAAGAACGTAACCCTCAAACTTTGTGCAATCGGTTGAAATAGTAAATTTTTTTTGATTGATTTATTTTTTCGTGTTTCCAGGCGCGTCAACTGCTTTGGTCATTATTCCCGTTAGTGTAGTGCATGTTTTTCTCGGGAGATGGCGGTGATCTTCCCCCGCTGGATGGCGAGATCCGGCGCCGGCCTACCGTCGGTTAGTGGGGTTTCCCCCTAACCAGGACTCTCCCACCAGCAGGGCACCGCCCCAGCCGGGACAAGCTCTAAGTTCCTGACCGATCTCCCGGAATATGTGGTAGTGTAGTGCATGTTAGTGTAAGTGTGTGTGTAAGGGGAGAGGATAGGATAAGGTAGATGAAGGACAGATCGTGCGCGGTCCGTGACCCGTTTGGTAGGGTACTGCTCCGGCATTCGCCTGGTGTTGATCGGAGAAACCACGGAAAACTACCGATCAGAGCAGCTGGTCGGTAGAATTCTCCTCCAGACAGCATTTGAATTCGACCTAGCCGAAAAGCTAGTGTCGAAAATCCTGCCGCCGTGGGGAGTGGGAACCTAGGACCTCCCGGCCAGAGACGCTGCAGTGACATCAGTTGATGCACTGAGCTACCACTCACGGTTTGAAATAGTAAAACTCTAACTGGCTATTGTGAATAGAATTAAATAAAAATGTGTCCAGGAGAAATGCAAAGAATGTGCTATGTTTTCGTGCATTTTAGAAGTGTAGATGCGAAGAAATGGTGTTCCCTTGCGTCACCAATGAGAACACGAGAATAAACATAATTAAGTTGTTGCTTTTGTGGGTAGGGATGGCGCTCACAAACGTAACTCCTTGCTTCACACAGGTGTTGTGAAAGAGAAAAGCAGATACGTGATTAGTTCAGTGATTGTTCACAGCAAACTGGAAATCCCTGAACCTCAAACCTCATTTACGGGTACTCCCCATTCTCTCTTTTCCCGCTTCGCACTTCCATTCCGGGCATATAAACAGCTTTGTTACCAGCCCCTTTGGAGTCGACTCTTGACTTCCATACGAGACTGTCTTCCATACAACGAGTACCAAAAGACACTGGTCCCGTAAGTATGGGGACCAATGGGGCACTTGCCTTCAAAAAACGTTCTACCAAATTATCTAATTCTAGTCCACCCTCGGTATAGTTTATTAATTCTTTCATTTCATTCACAATTTCTTATATTCTGTCTTTCTTATAGTATCTTATGTCATCTTAAAATTTCTTATAGTATGCGTACCTTATTGCCTTTTGTACTACTTATAGATCTGAAAATAGTCACCAAGCCATTTGCCTACGAAAGTAAAAATATCGCTGCCAAATGTTGTTTAGGTATTCAGATGACCCACCAACTGTGAGCTACCCCCATAACTTCTAAACGGTTTGCGATATTGAAATGTAGATTCCACTCAATAAAATAGAATTATGGGGCAAGTAATATTCTATATAGACATTGTTCGTAATATTTTTTGATTTTGAAAAATTTAATCATCTTTGATTTCTTAAATGAAATGATGAATGTTGCTCGCCAGCAATTAATATATCATGAAAAGAGAAATACAATGATATGTTATATGTTAGTATTGTTTATTATATGTTAGAATTTTAGTATAAAAATAGACTTTCCGACATGTGATTTTAAATTAAACGGACAATATTTCCCCTTGCAACTGTCACTTTTGGGGAAAGTAGTCTTCGCGGCTCCGAGCTGTTTCGGCCGGCGGTGTCGTGTAGCGAAGGCCAGCTTCTCCAAAGTCGACAGTTGCAAGGGTTACTAAAGAAAATAAGGTTCGTTTAATTTAAAGTCACATGTCAGAAAGCCTACTTTTATACTAAAGTTTCTATCAAAACACTAACATATGATACATCATTGGATTCCTCTTATGATCTATTAATTGCTACCGGGAGGTCCTAGGTTCGAGTCCTGACGGCGGCAGGATTTTCGACACTAGCTTTTCAGCTGGGTTGAATTCAGTCGCTGTCTGGAGGAGAATTCTAGCGGCCGGCCGCTCTGATCGGTAGTTTTCCGTGGTTTCTCCGATCAACACCAGGCGAATGCCGGAGCAGTACCCTACAAAACGGGCCACGGACTGCGCGCGATCTGTCCTTCCTCTCTCCTTACACACACACTTACACTAACATGCACTATACTACCACATATTCCGGGAGACCGGTCGGGAGCTTAGAGTTTGTCCCGACTGGGGCGGGGCCCCGCTGGTGGAAGAGTCCTTGTTAGGGGGAAACCCCACTAGCCGGCGGTAGGTCGGCGCCGGATCTCACCATCCTGCGGAGGAAGATCACCATCTCCCGAGAGAAAAAACATGCACTACACTAACGGGACTAATGACCGAAGCAGTTGACGTGCCCGCAAACACGAAAAAATCAATCAATATTAATTGCTGGCGAAAAATGTGCTGCTGATGAGAAAAATATATACTAGTTCTATTTAAAAATTAAATTTATCAAAAACTAAAAATATTTCAAACAATACCTCTACGGCATATTACTTGCCTCAGGATTCCGCATTGTTGAGAGAAAACTACTTGTCAATACCGTGAACTGTTTAGAAGATATGGGGGTGACTCATATTTGGTGAGACACCCGGTGTATAAACTCATTTTTCTCGAAAGTATGAAAATGGCACTTCCTTTTTTATTTCAAGTCATCAATTGCGAAATATTTTTTGTAAGGATATTCCATTATGAATTATCGTTATGTACCACTCCTTACGGAGTTGAGTGCTGATTGACAATTCATCTTTGCACTTTGTGCACTGCTATTTATTAGCAGTCAGGTCGTATTTGACTTTCTAGGCATTCTAGATCCAGTAAACCTTGCGTCCCTTTCTCTTCCACATTGAGCGAGTTCTAGACTTCAATTCACGTAGTCGTGAAACTGGATTTTTAAATACTAGTGCACTTTTAAATACCACTTATTTAAAGATTTCGCTAAATGTTCACACATTTTCTGACAGGAAATAAAAAAGTCCATACATTTTTAATTAAAATCTCTTACTTCAAAATAATTCATAATATGAGTCATGTTCACTTCTTAGTATGGTATTTGTAACTTCTTATTATAAAAGATTTTGTAGATTACTGTTAAGTTTATATAAATTTTTCAATCTTCATATTTTTAATGGACTTCCTGGGTAATGGTTCAAGGAAATGCATAAACGCGATTCTCGTAGCTACAGAAATTCTAGGTAATCGTTTAGTATCCACTTATTTTTGTGTTAATCACCTGGAGGCGAACGATTGGGGTCAAGGCGGCGTCAGTGCATTAGGCCACTCAACTGTCTCGCCCGACAGGTTGCTTGGAGGCGGACACTGGAGTGTGACTATACGCGCGGTGTGTCAAGGACAGCGCGCGGGAGAAGCAGCACTTGATCCACAGCCCACGTGAGGCACTGAGTCGAGGAGTCATTTCCACAGGTTGTCGCAAAGGAATGTAAGCGACGAGGGTCTTCATTAATCCTAGTCATCTTCTGTTTCGGCCATTTGCTTGCAAAAAATTTCACTTGTTTTTTTTAACTTCCTTTAACGTGCTTATACTTTGGTTTGTATAACGTGGCGTGTCAAGGCTTGTCTTTACAATGGAACATGGTACGGCTTTTTGCGTCTTTCTCGGTCGTGCCACTAGATGTCGCTTGATCTGCAGGACAGCTTGATACGATTGCGATCATGCGACATCTAGCGGCAAGATTGAGAAAGACGGGAAAAGTCGTGCCATATTCCATCGTGAAGACAAGCCTTCTCGCACCACGTTCTAAAAACCAAAGTGTACTGGACAGTCATGTCAATGTCCGTGTTCTTATTGTGTATTAATTTATTCTTTTTTGTAACCTTATCACATTTTCATATCATTGTTTCCCATATGTATTTTTTTGTATGTATATCATTGTTTCCCGTATTGAGTCTATTTTATCTTTTTGAATTGCGTGCTGTAGTATCTTTTAGATTCACTTTAATTAATCTTGTTAACATTTTTAGGAAGTGCATTTAGACGCATTTGTTCTTTGTGCACTGATCCTCATTTCAGTCCCTTAGAGAAGCTTGAAATATTCTTTGGTTATTATCATCTAATTCATTTCTGATCAGATTTCTGATACGTCAGATATTTTCCCCGCAGAATTCCATTAAAAATGTGTTAATGTTATATCTTTTGGGGAAATGGAAACAGTTGCATGATTATTACCTTTAATCAAACATAATGTGATAGATAAGAAATATGGACAGTAATTGAAGCCTGTTCATTACATTAAAAACCCTTATCTTGAATATACATTATTTTGAAAGAGATCTAAAATGCGTACCTTATCATTTGGAAAATTATTTTGGTTCACATAGTTCCGTGATTTAAGCTGTAAACCAGCTAGGACGAGAAAAACCGACTGACATTCATGGAATATTTTGTTTCGTTTTCAGGAACGTGATCGCCCGCCACCATGTTGCCGGATCCCGACTCGAACCCGGAGCTCGTGGCGACTCCGGCGGAGCGCGGCACGTCAGCCGACCCCACGGTCCTCGCGGAAGCCTCCACCTCCCGCGACCGGCGCGCGGGCTGCCCGCTCGGGACCAAGCTCCCTTCCCAAGGCACGGCGCCTGCGCAGGCTCCCAACGCGGACACGCCCACCCCGCCGGCCAGCAGCGCATCCGTGCCAAGCGCCTGTCCCTACTCCGCCCACGCTCTCGTGACACAGGGACACGGCAGGCCTGTGATTAAGACCGACGTCCAGAAAGAGGCCCTTGAGGAACGCCAACAGCCCGGTCCACTGCCCGAACCGAACCGAAGGATCACTGGCGAAGTGTTTGGAAACAGTGCCGCCAACGCATCGATCGACGTCGAGAGCGTCTTTCTGGAGACGTGTCAGTCCTCTGACGCCAACTGCGTGCCAAGTAAAGAAGGGACGTCACCTACCGTCGGTTTCGCTTCTCCCACCGCTCCTGCTTCTCCAGACGACCGTCGGCCGACGGACGACTTTGTTGAGAGCGATCTGCAGTACCTGGAGGACGAAGGGCCTGACGTGGTGGACTTCTTTAAGGTGCTCATAGGAGAGGGTCGTCTGAAGCCAGGGGATTGTGGAGTGTCATTGGATTCGAAGTGAGTTGCTTGGATATGTCACTGGACATCTGGTGATATTAATACCAATCATTCCTCTAGGGTAGAGTTTCCCATCCGTTTTTTTTTCTTGCTTTGCACCCTTGTAAAAGAAGGATTTGCTTCATCGACTCGTTTGAGTTTTTTCTATAATATACAGAGTGCAAAATAATCGTAATACAAATAATTGCACATAAACGACTTGATAACATTTACATAGACAAAGAATATGAATAAAAGTTTTGAAAACAACTTTATTTATATTTTTATAATCGATAAAGCGTTGATTATGCAGATCATTGTCGGTGCATATGCGGCCATCGACTCCTTAATAATCATGGACATCGTTTAAAATTCCATTGTCCCCCAAAGGGTGATACTGACCCCTCTGCGAACCCCTTTCTCTAAGGTTTTCCTTCACGTTATTTCGACAGTTTGTCATTTGAAACGAGTTTAATCGTGTGAATCATAATTTGCACATTTTAAAACACAATTTAGGCTATAAAATAATCAGTTAATGTTGAAACGTTTAGTGAAATAGTTTCCCGCACGATTTACTCAATGTTCAAATATGAACAAATTGTAAATTTGCAGAAGAAAAACCCGGTGAACATAGGAAAATGTAACAAAACCTGCTTTTATTGGACTTTTACCAAGAAATTAAAGTCGTTGGGTCGAGTGAATATTATATAACCTATAAAAATATACAATGACAATGCTTTTAATTCATTGTTCATAAAGTCGTATCGTTTGTCAGAATAACATATTTCTACCTCCCATTGCACTTTTAGTCTCTATTAGTCTCTAAATCCTTTAAATTCTCTTGCGTAAAATGTTTGTGTGCTAAATGCTCGTGTGACATTCAACCGCCCGCTGCGAAAGATTATGAAGTAATTATACGTCTAAACAAGGCAAAAAACATTCCCGGGTATAGAGGGCTGGGAAACGCAATCTTGAGTGTCGATAGTGGGAACTCTCAGAAGAAATGGACGTATTGCGTGGGAGATATTCTGGTCTAACTTTCGTCCATTTGAATGTTTTTGTTTCGCCAACCTACTTGTCGACATCGTGTAATTATCATACCATCAGAGAGTTCTTTCGCAGATAAATTTAGTATACTTGTAATGACACTTCAACCAGTTACAGAATATAAATTACTAAAGGGAAACAAATCCAAATAATACATAGATTGTCCGAATAATAATGTGTGATTGGCCAAACTTGTCAGATAATGTCGTTTAATTTTTTTTATTCCTAAAGATTATGTATTTTACTAGCACTGTTTTCTCAAACTGCGTGAAGTTATCTCGATGTAAACTAGAGACTGTTGAACAATATTTCTCGTCGGAGCTGTTCATTTAAAAGATTTTTGTAGTCGTGTATATCCAATGTACTAAAGAGCGTGCAAACCGCTTTCGCACTAAGCAGAGCGTTTGTCACCTCTCTGAGTCCGATATTTTCTTTTAGTCCGTCGTTTTACGGAGATCTTTTGCGCCGCAGAACGTTCTGTGCTATGCCCTGTCTCTCCGCCGAACGTCTTGCAGAGACCGTTTGCCCCGCCGCGCGTTCTTTGCTATGCCATGTCCCTCCGCCGAACGTTTTGCGGAGACCGTTTGCACCGAAGCGCGTCCCGTCCTTTGCTACGCCATGTCTCTCTACCGAACGTCTTGCGGAGACCGTTTGCCCCGAAGTGCGTCATGTCTCTCCGCCGAACGTCTTGCGGAGACCGTTTGCCCCGAAGCGCGTCCTTTGCTACGCCATGTTTCTCCGCCGAACGTCTTGCGGAGAAACGTTTGCCCCGCAACACGTTCTTTGCTACTCCATGTCTCTCCCCTGAACGTCTTGTGGACCCCGTTGCCCCGAAGCGCGTCCTTTGCTACGCCATGTTTCTCCGCCGAACGTTTTGCGGAGACCGTTTGCTCGGCAGCACGTTCTGTGCTACGCCATGTCTCGTGCCCGCAGGCCTGCGTGGGTGGACGACGAGAAGGTGCGTCTGGGCCAACAGTTCGCGCAGAAGTACTTCTTCGGCCTGGTGTTTGCCGAGATGATCTCGCTGTTCCTGCTCTTCTCGTCACCAGGGTCTCTCCATTCTCTTATCTTCTCGGGCAACTCGGACACGCCCTTCAAGGTAATGTGACCATTGAGTGTGATTATATGTATATTGATGCGATTAGTTACATATTTGTGCTTTTACTTACGTCAACAGCAGTTAAATACTATAATTAAAGGAAAACTAACCTCCGATGGATTGTTCGAAAGCAACGTGCGAAATGTGTTCATTGAATCGATGCTCGTTAAAGCAACTGACTTGCAGTTTTCTGCATTTAAACTGACTCATGTAAGAACACGTGTTATGTTCGTCTTTTTTTAAAACGTGTGAATAAAATTATGTTTCGTATTTGCGTGAGTGCATTTACATAAAGTCTTCAAGTAACGCATGGGAGTGAGATTTAAAGATTTATATGTATTTGCGTAACTTGGAACTTTCACAATGTATTGACATGAAATGACATTGCAAGCTTTTATATGGCCTTGTGACATTCACATCCGAGATTTGAAGATATAATTTAAGTCTATTTCACGCTGTGTTCATAGTTTCAGCCAATCACAATCATTACCTTCTGCGAATGTCCACACTCAGTATGGGCTGCGTAATTATTTGAAGACTTTGCCTTAAAGAATTTACCAACAGAAATAAGTAATAGTACCGTCATTGTATTGATATATAGCAACTAAAGGACGCGTTTCAAGATTCTAAATCTAGGTGGTAGTTGAGGATAATAACACACCCAGTTAGATCGTTGTTATCCGCTGACAAATTGAGAGTGTTATCGATAGTGTCACGTTCCATACTTTTACATCCTTCTTATTATCATAATTCATTCAAATAAGGAATGTCTTTGCTTTGAAGAACGACTTTGCGACCGGATTTTCGTCACTAGCTTGTCAGTGAGGTCGAATTCAGCCGCTGTCTGGAGGAGAATTCGAGCGCCCGGCTGCTCTGATCGGTAGTTTCCCGTGGTTTCTCCGATCAACACCAGACGAATGCCGGAGCAATACCCCAACAAACGGACCGCGCGCGATCTTTCCTTCCTCTTCCTCGTCATATCCTCTCCCTTTACACACACTAACATGCATTCACACGTACGTGCGCGTGTGCCTTGATTGGTGAACTGTTACATTCACGTATAACATACGTTAAACCTGAGTCCCTAAAAATTACTCAAAAAATGCTTATCTATCAAGGCAATATGTATATCATTGGATACGTCTTATATATACATATATATATAAGATACATATATATACATATATATATATATAATAGTTCCATTTGAAAAACACAAAATTAAGTCAAAATTTCTTAAAATAAAAGAGGTAAAATCCAAACGAATACATGCATCAATTTGCCCCACACTTACACTAACATACCGGGAGACCGGTCGGGAGCTTAGAACTTGTCCCGACTGGGGCGGTGCCCCGCTGGTGGGAGAGACCTGGTTAGGGGGAAACCCCACTAGCCGACGGTAGGTCGGCGCCGGATCTCGCCATCCAGCGGGTGAAGATCACCGCCATCTCCCGATTAAAAAAGCACTACACTTACGGGACTAACGACCTAAGCTGTTGACGCGCCCGGACCGACGAAGACCTAAGCTGTTGACGCGCCCGGACCGACGAAGCAAGCAGTGCGTGTGGTGCGTGCGCAGGCGTTCCGTCGCTACCTGTCGACGGTGTGCCGCGTGCGCGCGTGGTACCGCGGCGACCTGTGGGCGTCGGGGGGCGAGGCGCGGCGCAACCTGCGCGCCGTGCGCCAGCTGCACGCCGTCTACCGGCGCCGCCTCAACGAGCTGAACGGCGCGCCGGCCGAGGAGCGCGCCCGCCGCACGGCGCTGCGCCCGCCGCTCTGGACGCGCGGCGCCGCCGACGCCGTGCGCCACGACTTCGCCTCCGCCGACGACCACGCTGCCGGCGCCTCCGCCTGCCCGTTCTTCGGGTGAGGCCCTGCTTCTCTCCTCCCCACGCGCCTTCTCCGTCTTTTTTGCTTCTGCTTCGTTCTCCGTCCTCTTCTATCCTCCACCTCCTCCTCCTCCTCCTCCACCACCTCCTCCTCCTTCTCCACTTCCTTCTCCTCCTCCTCCGCCTCCTCTTTCTCCTCCTCCCCCTCCGCCTCCTCCTTTTCCTTCTCCTCCTCCTCCTCCTCCGCCTCCTCCTCCTCCTCCGCCTCGTCCTCCTTCTCCTCCTCCTTCTCCTCCGCCTCCTACTTCTCCTCCGCCTCCTTCTCCACCTCCTCCTCCGCCTCCTCCTCCTTCTCCCCCTCCTCCTCCGCCTCCTCCTCCCTGCTTCTCCTTCCCTCCTCCGCCTCCTCCTTCCTCCTCCTCCTCCTTCTCCTTCTTCTCCTCCGCCTCCTCCTCCTCCGCCTCGTCCCTCCTTCTCTCCTCCTCCTCCGCCTCCTACTTCTCCGCCTCCTCCTCCGCCTCGTCCTCCTTCTCCTCCTCCTCCGCCTCCTCCTTCTCCTTCTCCGCCTCCGCCCTCCTCCCTCCTCCCTCCTCCTCCTCCTCCTCCTTCTCCTCCTCCTCCTTTCCTCCCTCCTCCTCCTCCACCTCCTCCCTCCACCTCCTCCTCCTCCTCCTCCTCCTCCTTCTCCTCCTCCCTCCTCCTCCTTCTCCTCCACCTTTTTCCAGATATTAATTGTTTGTACCTCCCTTCAGATAATCATAACTTAAAACATTATCTAGCAAGTCATATGGGAAACTCTTCAAAGCTGATCAAACAATTTATTTTGCAGTTAATATCGGAAAAGATTCACAGGTTGAAAATACGGTGCAAAATGATGGCGAGATTTTTGTGCGAAGCTGACTTTCCCCACAGTTCTGTTCTTATTCTTCTCCTTTTTCCTTTCCTTGTTTTCCATTTCCATCTCCTCCTTGTCTTTCTTCCTTTCCTTCTTCTTCTTTTCCCTCTCCTCCCTTTCTTGTTCCTTCTCCCTCTCCTTTCCCGTCTCGCCCATCTCTTTCTTCCTCTTCTCCCTGCAAATCTTCCTCTCTACCCTCTCCTCCGCCTTTTTGCCCTCTCATTTTTTCCCTCTCCTCTCTCTTCTTTCCCTCCTTTCCTTCTCATTTTCTTCTTCCCAGTTACGCCTTCTTCAATGTGCTATTCATCGTCTGTTATGCCGCCTTTTTTAACCTTTTTCTCTTCTTCTTCGTCTTCAACTTCGTCTCTTTCATCGCTTTTTTCTGCGACTTGGTTTTCTGGCATTTTCTTCTATTTTTCGTTTATTTCGACTTTGTCGCCTTCGTATCCTGTTTATTTGCATTCTTTCGTTACATTTTTCTTCTCTATTGTCTTCTTCGATTGCGTCATTTTCAGCGTCTTTTTATTCATCTTTTGTTGTTAGTAAGTAGACTTACCTATAAGAATGCTTTTGCTAGCGTCAGAGCCTTTTATATATCGTGTTACAAGACCACGTCGTCTCATCTAATTGAATATGTCTAATTCAATATGTATAATTTGGATATTGTTTATAATGGATAATATTAATTCTTATAAATTTTATCAATCCGCTTTACATTAAACTGTAATATAAAAAAATTTAATTACACTAAACCACAATACATGTGTCATGAATATTATGTGATAATACAAATGTGCAACTCTTAATTTCAGAAACCATCCGTGCAAAAGTAGTAACAGCATTTGATATTTTGAGCATTTCTTTGTTTCTAGTGTTTTAAAATTATTCAGTTGAATAGATGAAATTAATTGTTTGTATATCCCTTCAGATAATTATAATTTAAAACATTAACTAGCATGTAATATGGGGAACTCTTTAAAGCTGATCAAACAATTTATTTTGCGGTTAATATTGGAAAAGATTCACAGGTTGAAAATACGGTGGAAAAAGACGTGAGATTTTGGCGCGAAGCTGACTTTCCCCACAATTGTATCAATTAAAAAGTGGTGATTGAGTTTGAGAAGGCAGTTGGAAAAAGTGCACTATTGACCATGTTTAGCATAAAATTGTAAAAAGGTGTAGAATTTTATAAATAGTTCGCTTCTGCCATTCCCTTCATCCTTTCGTATGTCTCGAGCATAACCTGTATGCCACATTCTTTGCAGCTTTCTCTTCTGTCTTTATCTTCAACTTTGTTAAATACGTTATTGTGTTCTTGTCCTGCAGTGTCGTACTAACGAGGCCGTTTGCCTCTAGACGTCAATCGAACTTTTATCCGTGAATTTGGTTATGCTCCACTCACACTACTAGCAACCTATGTCAAAGACTCAGTGCCATCTGATAGTGATCTGATATACTAGAAAATGTTACTCAAGTGTGCCATTTTGGCTTGAGGCTCCTTTTCGTGCAGCAAATCCACACCATGCCGGTCTGGTGGCCGAAAACGCTAAGGTAGAAGTGTCGAAGTGATCTCTGACCAAAGGGTCGCGGGTTCGAGTCTCCCCTCGGGCTTGGTTGTATTTGTGTCCGTCCTTTCACCCTATATCATCATCATATCGTTTCATCTTCATAGTTACCATATCGTTAACTCCAATAGTGGTCGCCAATGACATAGATGTTGATGCGACCTTAAATAACAAAAAATAAAAATCTGCATCATGGGACCACCGGATTTACTTTCTTTCCACAGGCTAAGGAACGAATGATTTTTTTAACCCCTTCTAACACTAACTACATATTAATGGTTGTGTACGTGACATTTTCATAGCGCCCCGTTGACGTTGCGCAGCCTGATAGCGTCGCACCACGAGTGGATCAACCAGATGGAGATGTCGGTGACGCAGTTCGGCTTCGTGGCGCTGGCGGTGACGTACCCGGAGCGCTTCGGCGCGGGCGGGGCGTCGGAGGAGGAGCTGGACGCCTTCGTGCACCTGTGGCGGGTGCTGGGCCACCTGCTGGGCGTGGAGGAGCGCTTCAACTTCTGCGCCGGCGGGCTGCACGCCGTGCGCAAGCGCTCCAAGGCCCTGGTGCGCCGCTTCCTGGCGCCCGCGCTGGCGCAGGTCGACGCCTCCTGGGAGCACATGACGCGCTGCGTCGTCGAGGGCGTCAGCTACTACGTCGGCGGGATGACGTACGAGGTACGCGAAAGTTTCTTTATAATGAAGAGGAGCGAGCGATTGGGTTAAGATTTCATTATAATGAAAATGACCGAGCGATTGGGCAAAGGTTTCTAAGTAATGAAGAGGACCGAGCGATTGGGTTAAGGTTTCATTATAATGAAAATGACCGAGCGATTGGGCAAAAGATTCTTTATAATGAAGAGGAGCAAGCGATTGGGTTAAGATTTCATTATAATGAAAATGACCGAGCGATTGGGCAAAAGTTTCTTTATAATGAAGAGGAGCAGCGATTGGGTTAAGATTTCATTATAATGAAAATGACCGAGCGATTGGGCAAAAGTTTCTTTATAATGAAGAGGAGCAGCGATTGGGTTAAGATTTCATTATAATGAAAATGACCGAGCGATTGGGCAAAAGTTTCTTTATAATGAAGAGGAGCAAGCGATTGGGTTAAGATTTCATTATAATGAAAATGACCGAGCGATTGGGCAAAAGTTTCTTTATAATGAAGAGGAGCAAGCGATTGGGTTAAGATTTCATTATAATGAAAATGACCGAGCGATTGGGCAAAAGTTTCTTTATAATGAAGAGGAGCAAGCGATTAGGTTAAGATTTCATTATAATGAAAATGACCGAGCGATTGGGCAAAAGTTTCTTTATAATGAAGAGGAGCGAGCGATTGGGTTAAGATTTCATTATAATGAAAATGACCGAGCGATTGGGCAAAAGTTTCTTTATAATGAAGAGGAGCAAGCGATTGGGTTAAGATTTCATTATAATGAAAATGACCGAGCGATTGGGCAAAAGTTTCTTTATAATGAAGAGGAGCGAGCGATTAGGTTAAGATTTCATTATAATGAAAATGACCGAGCGATTGGGCAAAAGTTTCTTTATAATGAAGAGGAGCGAGCGATTGGGTTAAGATTTCATTATAATGAAAATGACCGAGCGATTGGATAAAAGTTTCTTTTTAATGAAGAGGAGCGAGCGATTGGGTTAAGATTTCATTATAATGAAAATGACCGAGCGATTGGGCAAAAGTTTCTTTATAATGAAGAGGAGCAAGCGATTGGGTTAAGATTTCATTATAATGAAAATGACCGATCGATTGGGCAAAAGTTTCTTTATAATGAAGAGGAGCGAGCGATTGGGTTAAGATTTCATTATAATGAAAATGACCGAGCGATTGGGTAAAAGTTTCATTATAATGAGGAGTGAGCGATTTGGTTAAGGTTTCATTAAAATGAGAAGGAGGGAGCGGTTGGATAACAGTTTCATTATAATGAAGTGGAGCGAGCGATTGGGTTCAAGTTTCAATATGATGAAAAGGAGAGAGCGATTGGGTAAAAGTTTCATTAAAATGAAGGGGAGTAAGCGGCACGGTCGGGTAAACGTTTCATTGTAATAAAAAGGGTCGAGCGATTGGTTAAAAGTTTCATTGTAATGAAGAGGAGCAAGTGATTGGGTAAATGTTTTATCATAATGAAAAGGAACGAATGATTGGGTAAAAGTTGCATTATAATAAAAAGGACCGAGCGATTGGGTAAAAGTTTCGTTATAATGAAAAAGAGCGAGAGATTGGGTAAAAGTTTCATTGTAATGAACAGGAGCAAGTGATTAGGTAAAATTTTCATTATAATGATCGAGCGATTGGTTAAAAATTTTATTGTAATGAAAAGGGTCGAGCGATCGGATGAAAATTTCATTAAAATGAAAAGGATAAATTCTGAGGTAGCAGAAGAGACATTGTGGTAATCCTTAGTCATAATGAAAATGGGTGGTCCTGATGTGCAAATATTTTGTCCCTCCGGCATCTACGCTCGGGATCTTGTGTTAACCAGACATGCTCCAAGCGAAAGAGCTATGAAATTAGCAAATATTTGAACACTGCGGAATCCCATCCAGGGACCTTCTGTTATTCAGAGAGATGCTCTAACCATATATACCAAAGATCAGTTGGTTAAAGCATCTATGTGGATAACAGAAGATCCCGTGCTCGGATCCTGATGGGATCAAATATTTGCGCGTTGTGACAATCCATTATCGCTATGACTGCGCGGTGCATGAGCATTATTTCAAAGTCTTGCAACGATTGTTTTTGAAGACGAACCTCGTCTAATTCAATTCTGACCCTACAATGTCTGAATTATTCCATTTCGTTAATCTTTACCCTTCTTGCCAATCCTTTACTAATAACGTACGCTTCCCAGACTAGGAGAATTACAAAAATAATTGCTATCAGCAGGTTGTATCAGAGTTGTTCAGTTTCCGATCTGGAAACGACTTGTGGTTAGGCGGAAGAGCAGGCCTTAAGTCCTGAGCCTCGCCACAAATAAAGACAATTTTATTATTATTATTATTATTATTATTATTATTATTATTATTATTATTATTATTATTATTATGGAAACTTTTATAAGTTAAACTTTTATATTGAACCATTTCGTGGCAATCGACACGCAGGATTCAGCTAAGGCCACCTGGCGGATAACTCCCTACCCTGCCACAAGTGGCTTTTGTTTACCATTGCGCTAGTCAAATAGGATCAAAGCGAAATTACCATCCAATGTATTTTAAAAATTTTCCAATTAAAAAATTATTAATAATAAAAGAAATTAAAACTATCTAGTATAAATACTAAATGCAATTTTATTGTACACAATCGAACGAAACATTTACTAGGACGCTTCCCCCATTTCTTCGTCATTATTTACCTTATCGATATCGCTGCCATCTACTCATTTGATCACTCATGGATTTCTACGACCACAGACGTTGTTTTGGGTTTTAGGTAGCTACAACACGATTTTGGTGCTTACAAACGTGATCAGTAAGTCACTTCATTCTTCTTCACAAGAGAAATTGATAGGCGCTAATTGTAGTCCCATTCTTGTAGAATATTCTGAAAGAATTCTAGAAAAACAACGTATTTGGAGGATTTCAAGGCACCTAGAATGGAAAAACGCTTTTTATTACTATACTCTTCCCATGTATGAATGGGGTTACGAATTTTTTTTATCAGATTGACGATAAGTTTGTAATGAAACGGTTTTTTGTATTTCCATGGGTACTTTTTAAAGTATATTTCTATTTCGGATGATGGACGAGCCGAGCCAACTTATTTTAATCTACTTGACAGTATGGGAGACGTCGGACAGTGTGAACGTTTCGGCCGCTATGCTGTGTCCTTCCTCAGGGCGAAATGCGCTGCATGAGTAACAAAATGATGGCGGAACGTTGACATGTGTGCCTAGGACGAGGCGTCCCCGAATCAGTCAAGTAGAAATTGACTCCAGACGCGGATGCCTAAGCTTTCAACTGTATTTAAATGTGCATTTGTTTAGGCCAAAATAACTGTTATAAAAATGAAATTACCGTAGTGGTGGGATACGCTAAGCAACCAATTAATAGTACATAATGAAACGATTATGTATTACCCATTACATCGAGTTTCATACGAGTTAAACTTTTACATTGAATCATTTCATGTCAATCGACATGCAGGATTCAGCCAAGGCCACTTGGCGGACAGCTCCGTACAGGTGGCTTTTGTTTACCACTGCGCAAGTCAAACTGAGTCCTAGCCTCTACCACTGAGTCCTATTTTAATGTACTTGTACACAATGGAACAAAACTTTACTAGAATGATTGTCAATGATTAATGAAATGGCAATACTTGGTTTGTAAACTTCTCTGTGATTGGTCAAGAACCTGTATCATACTGAAATCTGTATCGAAATGAGTATCATTATGCAACGCGAGTAGCAAAGGAAACGGAGTAACCCGTGGGGCGCGTGTGTGTGTGTGTGTGGTGGTGGCAGGTGGCGCTGCTGTACCTGTGCGAGACGGTGGACGTGCCGGCGCCGCGCGTGCTGCGCACGCTGAGCGCGCAGCAGCGGCGCATGCACCGCGTGGCGGCGTTCCTGCTGCGCTGGGCGCTGCGCGTGGCGCCGCTGCGCGCGCTCTTCAACTGGCTGCTGGAGCTGGGCATCAAGCGCGCGCTCGCCGCCTCGCCCGAGTGGCTGCGCCGCCGCGAGGCGCGCGTCTACGACTACGAGCGCGGCCACGCCCACCCGGCGGGGCCCATCTAGCGGCGCCCTGCGCCAGGTGAGACGCACGCCACGCACACCCCTCTTCAGATTGAGTGATAAGTGTTAGCGGGAGGTGGCTCAGGTCATCTACTGGAGAGGTTCCAGGGCTCCAACCCCGACGGTTACATTGCAAGGTTGAATTCAGCGGCCGACTGCTCTGATCGGTAGTTTTCCGTGGTGCCTCCCATTAACACCAAGCGAATGCCGGAGTAGTACCCTGACAAACGGGCCACGGATCCCACGCTGCATTTCCTTCCCATTCTTTGTCCCACCATACCCCTTACTTACACACACGCTAACATGCGTCTACGACTACGAGCGCGGCCCCGACGCCCGCGGCCACGCTTACCCGGCGGGGCCCATCTAGCGGCGCCCCGCGCCAGGTGAGACGCACGCCACGCACACACCCTCTTCACATTGATTGATAAGTGTTAGCGGGAGAGGTGGCTCAGGTCATCTACTGGGGAGGTTCCAGGGCTCCAGCCCCGACAGGCCTTCACATTGGTTACATAGCTAGGTCGAATTCAGCGGCCGGCTGCTCTGATCGGTAGTTTTCCATGGTTTCTCCGATTAACACCATGCGAATGCCGGAATAATACCCAAACAATCGGGCTACGGATCCCAATCGACATTTCCTTCCCATTCTTTGTCCCACCATACCTCTTACTTACACACACTTACACTAACATGCGTCTACGACTACGAGCGCGCCCCCGACGCCCGCGGCCACACCCACCCGGCGGGGCCCATCTAGCGGGGCCCTGCGCCAGGTGAGACGCACGCCACGCACACACCCCTCTTCAGATTGAGTGATAAGTGTTAGCGGGAGGTGGCTCAGGTCATCTACTGGAGAGGTTCCAGGGCTCCAGCCCCGACGGGACTTCACATTGATTACGTAGCTAGGTTGAATTCAGCGGCCGGCTGCTCTCATCGGTAGTTTTCCGTGGTTTCTCCGATTAATACCAAGCGAATGCCGGAGTAGTACCCTGATAAACGGGCCACGGAACCCACGCTGCATTTCCTTCCCATTCTTTGTCCCATCATACCCCCCTACTTACACACACTTACGCTAACATGCGTCTACGACTACGAGCGCGGCCACGCCCACCCGGCGGGGCCCATCTAGCGGGGCCCTGCGCCAGGTGAGACGCACGCCACACACCCCTCTTCAGATTGAGTGATTGCTCATAAGTAGACATCGGATGTTTAGGCACTAAGAAATCGTCTTTTAGGCGCCAAAAAGGCACTGAAAAAGTGAAGAATAAGGAGGAAAAAGGCACTGTCATAAGTTACTTACACAATAAAATGGAAAATTGTAATTTTTGTATATATTATTTTGTAAACTTAAATGCACAAAACCAGTTCGTATATTTTAATGTAAAACTAGATTTACATATTTACAACTCTTCTACATTTTATTCTTAATAGTTTCCATTAACCAGTAATATTTACATATTACCAGTAAATTTTCAAGGATCACAATTTCAAATTTGCGACGACTGGGAGACAAAATCAGTTTGAATGCGGAGAAGGATATCTGAACGATGTGACTGGCATATATTTTAGCAATCCAACACTAGCAACACTATAAAACCTTCTGGGAATTTATATTTATTTCCACTTAAAATTTCGGTTCCCTCGGCGTATTGTGAATCGTCCGTGTTCTCAGATCATGGCTAGTATTTGTGAAATTGGGAAATGGAGAAAAATCAGTTGGTACACTTTCAGGAATTCTCTCGTAATTTTTAATTTCAAGACGTGATTTGAAGGTTTCGTAATGAATGGTCACGTTGGATCATCGCCGATTTTTCGATATCTCAGCATTGTATATAAATACAATAAATAAAAGGCAAAAAAAGTCCTAAAAAAGGTATTTATGCAAAAGAATAGGCATTTATGCTAAAATAAGCAAAAATAAGCATTATAAAATTCCGCCAAATGTCATCATTTGTCATGATTCGTGAACATATATTATCAGCCTTTAAATAAGTTCTCTAGAAAAAATAGGCATTTCCTTAAACATGAAGAGGATGGAAAGATCGCGTGCGGTCCGTGGGTACTGCTCCCGCATTCGCCTAGTGTTGATGAAGAAACGATGGAAAACTTCCGATCAGAGAGGCCGGCCGCTAGAATTCTCCTCCAGATAGAAATTGAACTCGACATAGCTATAAAGCGTGACGTAAAATTCGGAAAGTCGAGCTTAAGGAAGAAATGAGCACGTATTTTATCAAATTAAAGCTGATTTTATAACATTTAATTCAAACTCGTGTCATTAAGATTTCTTCCACGTGCTGAACTGGGTGCACGTGCAAGAAGTTTCTCTCATCTAATGTAATTTGAATCGAAAAGTGGGGGTGGCAAGCGAATATTGAAACTAAGGAGCTAAAGATGATCGGTGGTGCGCATATTGGTTGGGACCAGTCGCGGCTCGTGGTTTTCTATATGGGGAAGGCTGCGAATGCATTATATGACATTGCATTTCTATGCATAATATCTTTCGATCACGAAGACTACAGTCATATAATGCTTCACGCATCTTATAAATCTTCAGCGTATCGGACTGTCATACCCAAGTTTGCGGGTTCGAACCCGATCGAAGCCGTGGATTTTTAAGGGCGAAAAAATCCTTCGCACGCCTTCCTTCGGAGGGGAAGTAAAGCCGGCTGTCCCATGTTAGTAGATTTACTGCATGTAAAAGATCCTCAAGCCTAAATGACGCCTCTGAGCTAAATTCAAATCGCCTGTTTCGTCGCCCAAGTAATACCTTCTTTCTCCCATGGTTGGTGAAAGGAGCGTCGCGGAATTTGCGTGGTCAGACGGAAGAGGCCTCATGGCCTGAGTCTCGCCACGTAAAATAAGGCACATTCAATTCAATTCAATTCAATTCAATAAATGCTTAAGGGAGTAGCGCTCCAATTCATATTGGGAAAACTAGAGATGCTAATCGCTGAGCTGCATAGTAATGCTATCTAGTGAGCACGCCCTTCTTCAGACCCTCCGCCCCACCCTTGAAGGCTGCCTGGCCGCAGCCTTCGTCCGCCGGTAAGCCTGTGCAGTGAATGGATGACGTCACGCCTCCTGGTTTTACACAGGCCTTATGGCGGAATGAAGTGGGAGATTAACGCTTTTCTCTTCCCTGTCAACAGCTTCAAATGCGTTTCAGACGGCCGTTATCGAACTGGCAAACAAAATTTTAATATGATTGTTACATAATATAACTCAGAAAGCCATTATTAATAAATGTATACATTTATAAATACGTGTTTAAATTTCTTTTGGGTGGCGATTTCTATAGAAGAGGCTCCGCCTTACAGCCTTTAGTGACGAGCCGCGCCTGGTTGGGAGCCTTCCAACGCCGCGCCGTTGGAAGGATTAGTACGGCGCGTCGCACTAATAAAAGAAACTTGTCAATCACTGACTATGTTTCCAGACGACAAAATAATTGCGGAAATGATCGAATAAAAAAAAACTTCTAATGGTTTCGTCTTGCCGTTACAACCAGTAGCTTCTGTGTTCAGACACTCATCATATCTCCCTAATTACTGCATTCCATTGGGTTCGTAATAGGCCGTATAACTCTTTATAGGTCTGCCCCCCCCCCCCCATGCAAAAAAATAAGACCTTTTCCTTCCAAAATCGTCATAAACAGGCCTTTTGTCTTAATATCTGTCCAAAAAATGTTTCTTTCCTCCAAGACTTGTTAACGTTTGTTTCATGTATCTTCTTCAACCCTTCCACATTGATTTTCTTCTCCATCCAGTTTATTCATATTATTCTCATCCATACGTCCAGTTTCTGGTTGCATTGTGTCTCTTTTGCTTTCATATGCTCAAACCATGATTTGGAAAATTTTATTCTTATTTTATTATTTAAATGTGTCTAGTTAATACAGGTAATTCAGAATAAATGTTAAAAAATTCTAGGGTCTGTAGGGATGTTGAAGATAATCATGTTTTGCTACAGAATATGTGGTTGAAAATCTCAGATGAAGTTACAATACTTTGAAATAGTATAGATGAAGTTACAATACATGAAGTTACACTACAATTAAGATACTTTTGACCGTTCTGGCCTGAGTGGTCAGCAACTCATTTTGCTGTGTTGTTAGGCTGGTCGTGAATTGTCAAGGGAGAATCTGCTCACTGGAAAAGAAAATATCAAGATTTGGTCTTTATTGTTCAGTTTTTACTACAATAGAGTGTGCATTGCATTTGCAGTTGAATTCAGAAGTTTACCATTGCCTAACCATTCTCATAAATTGTATATGACCATTACTTAAATCATCAAATTATGAAATCATAATTATGACCTAATTTGCAGAAACATAATTCATAGTTTTTCATGATTTTAAAATGTCCAAAATCAATTATATAACCTTAAATTATATTTATTTACTTATTACACAATTTATTTCATTTGAGTTAGATGAATGATTGAATGCATTTGAATTTCTGATATTTTTTATATATGGTGATGATTTTTCTGAATATACCAGTGCAATTGTGAATATCAAGAATTAGCTTCTGCTCGATGACTTCTTCTTTTGTCAGTTATTTCTTGAAGATCAGCGTCAAATATCTAGTCTTACGGATACTAGATCCTATTGGATTTTAAACAAACAAACAATTTCTTAGTCATTAACTATTAAACACATTTCAAATAAAATGTTAGGACTTTCACATAGTAATCTACTTTTGTGTAGTGTAATCAATTAAGTATTTAAAAAACATGTAAATATTTTTTCTTAAATGAGATATTTGGGTTTAAATAAAGGTACCGGTATATGACATTTTGCATGAAAGAGTGATTATTAGCTTTTATGAAGGACAGAGAGCAGCTCTATATTCCAATTGGATTGAAGAATGAACAATATACAACAATGATAATTCTTTCACACACTATGTCTTATGCAAGTCATTTTGTGTAGAGCTATCATGTTGCATTTTCCAACAAAATGTTAATTATCAGAACCATTATTTTCACTTGAATGCCTCAAATATAACATGTACCACACTCAAAAATACTAATTCATGTATTTTAAACCCCCCCGAATATCTTATTATAAAAATACCCCTCACTTTTTATTGTCATTTTGTGAATAAATTAGCCTACATATTTAATAAATTTTAGCCTTCTAGAAATAGGCAGAATATAGCAACTAAAAGGTAATTTTTGTTGCTTAAATAAATGCACAATAAAAACCATAAAATTGGTCTTTCATCAATTATTAATTAATTAATATCATATCTTTCTTAGTTATGTATAAAAAAAATAGGTTGCACAGATTCTAAATTACTTTTTCATCTATTAACCCTCCAGCTCTTACAATTTTGCTTGGCTTCGTTTATTATAACAGGCAAATTCTTCTATCTTCTGCCTTTCTTTGCCATCTTTTAATACCTAGGTTTCTCAAATCTTCCTCCACCTTGTCATTCCATCTTAAACTAGTACCACCTTTTCCTTTCTTATCGGCTACGGTAAGAACGGTACTACATTCACTTTTCTAATGGTTCTCTTCATTCATTTGAATTAGGTGACCCAACCATTCCAGTCTTTTCACCTTAATACATGTAACTATTTTGGGTGTTGTAAATAGTTTTTCCAATTCTATGATTTCAATGTGGTTTGACTTCTCCAGATTTAATTTTCTTTGATCGGGCCAAATATTCTTTGCAAGATTTTTCTCTCCCATACGGCGAGTATGTTTGGTGTTTTCTTTGTTAGAGTCCATGTTTCACTCCCATCCAATACCACCGGCTTAATGATGGTGTTATATAATTTCAACTTAGCGTTCTTCAAGATTCTTCAGCTTTTAAAAATTTGGTAGAGACTTCCATAACATCTATTCCCTTGCCAGTATTCTCTTCTTAATGTCCTACTAAAGAGTAGGACACCAATAGAGCGCTATTTACTGTGATTAGAAAGCTGAAGTATTCGATGGCATTCACCCATTCAATATTTCTGTTTCATAGCTTCATATATTTTGGTTTACTAATACTTCTTCTTGTTGTTCTCATATATTTTGCTTTCTCTTCATTTATTTCCAAACCCATTCCTTGAGCTCCTTCCATCACTTGCTGTAATGTTTCTTCCTTGTCTTTCTGTGTTCTACTAATTATCACCAAGTCATCTGCATGCGCCAAAATTTGCGCTGTTCCATTCAAAATTTTTCCATCAGGTTCATACATCCAATGGCGAATATATGAACTTACATATTTTTAAATCATTAGAAAAGTTTTAAAAAATCTATATTTCGTAGTTTACTACACAAATTATTGATAAATATAAGAAACATGCAGGGACCTAGATGTTATCTTCTGGAACATTAGAAATGGCAGAAATATTTGATGATATAGAATTTTGAATTTTAACAAAAGGATTTCTGTTGTTAAAAAAACATTGAAACTAATCCAGTATGGAACCTAAGAACCTGAAGGATTTCAATTTGTGAACCAGCAAGAAATGATTTGAGAATTAAAAGCTTTGATAGAATTTGTCCAAAAAATATGAGCTTGTATTTTTTTTATCAAGAGAATTGAAAATGTTATTGGGTGTAACACTATAAATTTGATTCAACAGTTCTACTTCTTGTAAATCCATGATTGGAAGTTAGATATAATGAGATAAATTGTTTAATTGTATTTATCTCTAACGATAGATTGAAGAAGATTTGGAATGGCATTCATCATAGAATGTGGTTAGTGATAAACAATAAAGATTTTCTATCTATCTTTAAATATTTGGCTGATACTGATTTGGTCACTAAAGTGTTGGAGCAGTTCCCTTATAGACTGACTTTCTCAACAAAATATTAAACAACGGCATAGAAATATTTTACCCCTCCGAAGTCAAGTCTACTACACCAATTTCATTGGATTAAAAAAAAATCTTTGTAATCTAACAAATTCAATGAAAAATTGATGAAAAAATAATTTTGTTTACTATAAAAATCTGTACATCATAACATTTTTATTTATTCATATTTTTTCATTTAATTTGGTAATATTTTAATGCTTTAATACAAAACAGCATAAAAGGAATTATTTCAGCAAATGTTGAAAATTTTTAAAAATAAATACCAGCATTACATAACACTAAACCATGGCCCCCCAAACCCCTATGTAAAGCTGCCTCAACCCCCCCCCCTTAGTGTTACGTAATTAATGAACAATCCCTATGATAAAAAATCAAGCATTTTTGTAATAAAATCGATATTTCCTGGTTAATTTTAATTTGTTTCTTCAAAGAATACCCCAGACCCTCAATTAGTGTAAACCCCCATTTTACATAAAAACGTTAGGCCCCCCTGAGTTGACACTAAATAAGTGATCTACTATGTATTAACTGTACGGAGACTTATTGGAGAGTTTGTTAAGTATTCTAAAATAGCTTGCAAATATTTTTACTCTTAAATCTTAATCAAAGAAAAATTCTGAATGATAAAAGATTTCAATTAAGTAGCCTCCAATAAAATATTTTGTATTAATATATTTCCAGAAATGTTTTGGTTCCAAATTCATGGATTTCCTCTTTAACATGCCTTCTTAACATGCAACAAAGTTGTTGCTTGCCTGATTTCTTAAATATTTGTGTTACATCAAAGGATTTTAAATAAAATTCTGAGATGTTATTGTGTTTATAATTTCTATCTGTCCTCAATTTAAGATAATTGAGTTTTTCAATTCCTCATAATTAATACCAAATTGAAAATTTCAATTACATTTGGTTAGGTAATATAAATACCTGGGTATTTATCAAATCATTCATTCATTGTAGTTATCAGTCACTTATCAAATCAAAGTAGTAAAACAAATGACAATAAAACTTATCTGTACAGTCATCTAACAATTCCATTATTATCCAAGTATACAAGATGACCTAAAAACTCATTTATATGTTTGTATGTCAAAATTTGACAACATAAAGTGAAAGTTAATCACATAATCAAAACTTTTTTCTATTCTTATATTACAGTCAAATGATAGAAAAGGGCATGGGTGTCACTTGCTCCAAATTATTTTGGGGAAGCTTTTGAGTCCCCTCCAAATATATCCTATACATCAGTTATGGGGGTGGAGGTGTTTTCCCCCCCACATCGGGAACACCTAAAGATAACAGAAGTATATCTCCCTGTGACAGGTATTAGTACCACTCAATGTAGGGACACTTGAATACCGGTACTTGTCATCAGACCAGAGTATATTGCACGTGTTAAAATCACCAAACAAGAATAAATTTATATCTGGGAACAACAAATCAAAAGATTTTAAAGCTGAATAATCAAGTAGAATCAATCATCATTAATAATAAGCTCATTTTTCCCTGTACTCATGTGTACAAATATATGATCCACATCATTTAGAGTTTCTAATTTAATACTTTGTTACTTCTTTTTCCAGCTATATGAAATCCATTACCTTTATGAAAGTTACTAGTGAATTTGTTTCTATCAACACTAAATATTACAAATTCATTAAGTTTTAATTCAGATCTTAAAGTGAAGGCAAGTTTCTGAAAATACAAGGCCATCCTATTAATTCAAAACAAATATACTTTTCTAGACTAAATTCTTATGCAATTCTCTGATACTCTGGTAATAGAACTTTCCTCCATTAGCTGCATTGAGTCACTTTCTGAATCTAAATTTGTTCTTTTAACACCAACACTTGATTTATATTTACTTTGAAAAAAATCCTAGTTGTATAAACAATAAACAATATAAACAATTTTTAGTTTGATCATTAACGCATCGCATTCATTGGGACATATGTTTAATTTTTATGTAATTTTATTTGAATGTAATTTTATTTTGAGTACAAATAGGTAAAGGTAAATTTTATGTCAAATTCAGGCTGACATAGTAATTTTTAAGATTAGTCTTGATTTGTTCAGAATTAATGTTTACATGTTTTAACATTCATGCAGAAAAAATTTTAAGTAATGCTAAATACAGTATCAACTGCAAATTTGGTTTATTTATCAGATAAATTATGAGAAATCTAAATGTTTATTTCCTTTTAAAATAACATTACACATAAAATAGTAAACCTCGGTTGTTGAAACAGTCTCATAGTGTTTCCACTGACCTTTTTTTCTGGAAGGCTTTAGAAGACATTGACAACTCACTAAAGAAACATTCTTTTGAAAAATACTCATTGAATATATTTTTTATTTATTTAATAAATACAATCATCAAAATATATTTAATTATGAAATGTACCTGAAATTCATAACACTAATTTTTCTTTTATAGTATAAAATTAACAAATAATAAAGGAAATATTGTTCAGACAGAGTGAGAATGGGTAAATTGCATTTACAATGAAAAATTGAGAGCATTTTCTAATGTCATTTGAAAAACTTAGGATCATGGAGATCGTTTTGTAAAATATATCTCTTTTGTATACATCATTTAAAGGATTCTCTTACATGTCATTTCCAATCTTTTTAAAATCCTGAAATTTTGGTGGAATAAATCTCATATATTGAAATTAATTATTTACAGCATCATTCTGCTGAGCAGCAGATTGGATAAGTGGCTGAAAGTGCCACAATGACTGGATGAATAGCAGAGACTGCAGTCAGAGCCCTGGGAGTGCAGGGGTCAAACAACGCTTCTCTTACCATCATCCTGATTGCAACGGTAGCTAATGGTTCTTCTTTGTAATTCAATGAAGTTCCAACTTGTCCAATGATATTAAAAACTACAATATGCAACACTAAAGTAGTTGAATCCATCACTGAGGATATGGAATTATGTTATAAGTTGCATAGGTTGTCAGCACATACTCATATGGACAGTTGCCTCAAGATTGCCTGGTCATGATTTGACAAAGTTCTTTGTCGACAACAAGGGTCATCAGTGTTAAGTGTAGACAACAGGGACTGCTCATTAGATTAATCTATCTCTTTTAGTATTTGCCATATAAATTGCAGAGTCCAATTTTTATAGGCAGTTATAACAGTTATCCAGCTATGCTCATGACTACCTCGCGAAAATTTGTGTAAACTGATTCTGTACTCACTTAATAAATGTACATGCCAATATTGCTTTTTTTTCTTAAAATGTTGTTTTCTTGAGGGCAGAGAACTCTTACTTTCATACAATTTCCTTCTCCTGTCATTTATCATACTCAAATCATAGAAAAAGATTGTTAGTGTTTTTGACAACAAAAACTCTCTTTACTTGTTTTACTTGTGAAAAACATGTTATTCTCTATTTTTATAGATCCTGCAATAGCAACTTCAGCAAATAATGGGGGATCAATTTTTCAAAATTCAAGGAACCACATTTTTTTAAACTGAATTGATGATATTAACGTAAGGCTTATATAATTCTTTATTTTTTAAATAAAACTAAGTTAGAAATGGTAATAATTGAAATATTCCGCCCTTTGAAACAAGAGATTTTAAAAATACATTAATTGTTGCTCATATTAAAATAAATTCAGAATAATGCTGAAAGATATTAATAACTCTTTTTTTTTAACTTTAATGGCCGCTCAGTGGCATAGCTGGGGGAGGGGGGGCAGGGAGGGGCATCCTGGGTTACACCATTTTAGGGGTGACACCAATTATAAAATTTTATATTTCAAGTTATATAATTTTAATGATTTATGGCACTATCCGGGTATATTATGATTCCCACAATTTTCTTTTGTGTAAGGAAAATCTTTTAATATTCTTTATTTTGTTATGATTTAAAAACACAATATTCATGAAAAATATATTTAAGATTTTTTAATTACTTTCTACTTCCAATAAATTTAAAAAAATAATCTAAATATGCAGCATACAAACACCTGAAATATACTGTATTTCTTTCACATTTAAGTGGTTTAAAAATTAAAATTTTCCCCAAAAGTAACAAAATAATGTTTGGTTTTCATTTGTGCTTCGGTTGTCACACTGTTCGGTCGTATGACAAGCGCTTTCGTCTTTATTTCATTTCGTGGTGATTTCTCCTTATAGTGATAAATTGTGGAAAATTATACTGCTGTGTGAAGATAGTTGTGCGGAGTGGAGAAGACTTCTGAGTATAGGAGTTGTCTCAGCTAGCAACCGTCAAAATAGCCATCTCAACACAAGCAACTGAACGTTATTTGTCAGCTGTCAAACAAGACATTCTCTACCAAAGACCAAGGAATTGTAATTGATGCTATTTATGGAGTACCTGTTAAAGAATATATATATGCTGTTGGCCAACAGATTTGTCTCAAGAATCATAAATCCTGACCTAATACCATCAGATTTGTCTCAAGAATCTCGGACAATTGTATATGCATGCTCCTTGCAACAAAAGGCATTGCTAAAAAGATACTGATAAAAGTACATACACACAGACTGGTGAAAAGAAAGTCTCACTCAGACCTTTAATTTCCAAATACAAAAGGATAATATTATTGAATGTTTGTCCTGTAACCACCACGTAATATAAAGAGAACTAAAAAATCTTAGACATCAAGCTTGAATCTCCTGTATCGTTCCTCTGAGCAGGCATTTCTGAACCTGGCTATAAGGTAAGTTGGGGTAACTGGGCCATGATTTTATAACATCAGCATGGTTGCAACATCAGCAATTTTTTACTGACCTGGGAACCTCCAATATTCAAATTCAATATTCAAAGTATTTTTTATTTATAATTCAATGTACAATCTTTAAATATTTATAGACAGATCCAAAGTTGCATTTAATTTTCATTGCATTTAAAAATTGAAGGCAAAATCAGCCTGATGGGCCCAGTTACCTCTAGAAATCAGAGCAACTGGACAATAGAGGTCTTGGATTAAGTTAGTACATACTAATACAGTATAATTTTAGGTAGGTAAGTAGGTAACAAAATCATAATAAAAGTTTGATAAGTCACTCAAATCATTAGTGAAGCTGATCATATATTTAAATCTACCAGAACTATGTTTCTACCATCAGGCTTAGAAATGCTCTTCTTTCCCTTTTTTTTCTTTCTTTCTTTCTTTCTTTCCTGCTCAGAATTCTTCCTGTTAGCATTCTCCTGTTTTTATTTCCATTCATTTTCTTTCATTAATAAATATTCTTTGGATGTAATAATCTCACTGTTTGTCATAAGTCTTTTACACTTTTTACCAGCTGTTTAAGGTTTCTGATCTTTCTTTAAAATTTCTAACAATAATTATGGTAATTAATGTGCTTGGGATAACTGGGTGCGAGGCGGGCCCAGTCACCCCAAGCACCTGCACTACTTACATTTTAAAAATATTTTAGGGGTAACTGGGCCATCCACACAAGCTTTTAACTTAAAAAAAGAACAGGTTCTGGTAGTACATTTCAGGGTTCTATTATGCATCTAATACATGCTGAATTAATTATAATATTGATAACACTGTTTCATAAACTCAAGATGACACTACGTTGTTATGGACAACTTTCACTATAAAATAAAAAAAATTGTACATGAAAGCCACAAGACTCATGCACACAAGGCACATTGTTGAAGGAAGACACTGTTGTCCTTCAGTACTACCCATTGCTCAAAGTGAAATTCCTGTCACAAGTTTTCTGGAAAAATCCTACGGCCCATTTTACCTGGGCCCAGTTACCCCAACTTACCTTACACATATCATAAGCTTTCTAAGAAGAGTATACATCAATCCTAATTATGCTAATAAAGTAGTACCTGAAACAATTAGCATTGAATACAATGACACAAGATATTGGATCTAACCATCAGCTGACAATGTAGCATGTTTTATCTCGAAAAAAAGTCAACCCACAACTCAAAGTTCATATAAACCTAATGAAAATGCTCCTACAAAAACTCCCTCTGAAACCCTTACACCCCTAAAACACCTGAAACATCCTTTCCTCTACTTCTAACTTCAAAACGACCTCTATCCAACACAACCACTAAATCCAGCACATCCTCAACTCAGAGCAAGGAAGAAGAAGGAACCAAACAAGGTAATGACTAGGGAACAGACTTTATTGTAATAAAAACAGCAAAATATGTACATATATATGCATTTATTTTTTCTAAAATATGTAGGAAAAAATATAAAATATGTGAAATAAAAATTCGTTATAATGCTTAAAATTCCATTCTTGAAGCGTTTTCCGAGCATACTTGTTTATCAGATCTTAACATGGTTTCAGAGAGGCTGAAAAAAAGTTCTACAACTACAGAAGCAATTATTTGCTAGTTTCATCCAAAATATATAATACTTTCATAGTATACACAATGTTGTTTACGAGGAGCCGGCGCTCAAGTGAATAGTACCGTGTACCCTGTGATAGAAAGAGGGTGGGTAAAGGAAGAATATGCCCCTCCCCCCTGCCTGACTCCAGAAAAGATATAAAATAATGACCTGAAAAATATTTATTTTATCGAGTTACGCATGGGGTCTTTGAAACATGTGTAAGCATGCGGTTGAAGTTACTTCTGCTTCACATTCATCCGCTCCTCCTTGATCCCGAGTATGTGGTTTCCAAGAAGCAGAAGGCACGGAGGGGGGGGGGGGGCAGAGGAGTAAGTTTGACAATTAATAGTGAAGGTCCGGCATTAATAAAAGAGCATGGCATGGCTTTGCAAATATTTCAGTAACAAAGTTAGTTTCCTAGTAAAAAATTTCGAACACGCAAGTGAAATGTTAATTTTCCGCTTATAAATATATTAAAATGTAATGAAATATGTAGCAGTAGATAGAATATGTAAAAACATGTAATTATACCAAAATATGTAAAATGAAAATGGTTCCAATTCGTTCAGAGTGTCGTGTTAAGTCTAAAAAATATTAGTGAATGCAGGTATCTTGTCCCTGTAAAAATATGTATTTACATGAAAATCCATTCCTTAGTAATGACAAAAGACCTGATATTATGCCTAATATAAAACCCATTAAAATTAAAAAAAGTAACATCTGATAACAATGAAGATACTCTTCAAAAAAACTTGAAACTGTCAGAGAACTTCTATCATCAGTGTGGTGAACCGTTAGCAATTGAAATGATTTCTTGAAAAAACAAAAGGCCATCCTAATGTACAGCAAACTGCCCTTGAACTTCACAAAACCCCCTCTTAGATAATTGAATGTTTGCAGAAGATTTATCCAGATTTTACCGAGCGAAGCATCAAAAATAGAATAATGAGAATATCAAAAAACTAATAAGAAATACTGTAAATAAAGAGGAAGATTCATTACAAAACTATAGTGAAAGTGAAGAATTATTAGCAGGGGAATGATAAATAACAATTTAAAACCCATCTTTTGAGTTAAACATTATCTCAATAACTGAGATAATTATTATTTCAGTTAACTTAGACTTAATAAAAAATTGGAAGATTTATTAATCCAATGGAATGTGAATAGCTTTTATGCACAACAAGAATAAGCTAAAATTATTAGCAAATGATCTGTCATATGTCTTCAGGAAACTAATTTCCAAAATAATGACTGTGATAAACTAAATCAATACTCCCATCTTTTCTAAAACAGAATGATCAACAATCATGCTTGTGAAGGTGAAACTAGATACATCCACAACAAAATCATCAATGATGAAATTCATTTACTTACAAATTGAGAAGCAGTGGCAGCATAAGAGACTGTTCTCTTCTGGATACATATCTATTTGAAACTTGTATTTTCCACACAGTTATGACTTTCCAATGCAAGAAATACTTGAATTTATTGACCAACTTCCCAAATCTTTATAATGGTGATTGGGTCTTTATAATGGTAATTTTAATGCACATAGTCAAACATGGGGATCGCATAAACTTTGCAATAGATGTAAAAATTTGAAATCAATCTTACTATTAAGTTAACTAATAGTTAACATTATTATTAACTATTAAGTTATAAAACCTTATCTGCCATTGATCTTTCTATCTCTATATTGCCCATAAACTAGACTGGACAATCTTCAACAATTCATTTGGTTGCGACCACATACCAATAAAAATAGAGGTGATTCTCAGCAATTATATTTTGAACCTAAGTGCAGACTGGATCAAATTTCACAAGATCAATTAAATGACCATTCATGGATATCACAGCAAGAAGATGCTACTCTAGATCGAACTAGAGGTGCTACAGAATGACACAGACTTTCTCATAGTAAAGTTTTCTGATTTCCACACCAATGTGGATCCACACCAATGCCTTTACGGTCTTGCACATCCTCTTGCCAGCTACCATCTATTGCCATCCAAAGTAAATTTTTTTAAATTTTTCTCAATTTTTCAGTTTCCTATTTGGAGAAATGAAATATTTCGTTAAGAAAATTAAAGAAGAATAAAACCTTGTCCCTGCTGGGACGATGCCCTGCTGATGGGAGGAACCTGATTGAGGGAAACCCCGCTAGCCGACGGTAGGTCGGCGCCGGATCTCGCCATCCAGTGGGGGAAGATCACCGCCACCTCCGGATGAAAATACATGCACTACATTTACGGGACGAATAACCTAAGCTGTTGATGGGCCCGGATTCACCAACCACCAACCAACCAATTGTAGTTGGACGGGCAAAGACTTCAAAACTAGTCTTTCTTCAACAGTCGTGCATAATCAGTTCTGGAGTCGTATTAACTGACAAGTGTAACGCATATGCGGAGAAAGAAGAATGACAGTCTTGGCTGCAGAGGCATGTCATCCAGTGATGATGATGATGGCAACAAGCTGTGTGGTCCTCCTGCTCCATCTGCTGTTACTGAGGGCTGAGCTCCGCTATTCTTGAAATGCAGGTCGTGTATGGCAACATACGTTAGATCTCTGCAACAGTTAAAACCTCGTGACATAATGAGACCATAACTCGAAGCTTTTCTTCAGTTAATAGAATGTGATGTTCAAAGTGGCCAATAAAAAGTGTGATAAAGTTTTGTTCTTTTTTATGAATAAGTAGGAAGGGGGGAAAGGTGGCGTATAAGGGAAATGTAAATGTGTGATGTGGGAGTAAAGGGGAGAAGTAGTAAGATATATGAAGAAACTTATAATTTATTACAAATTTAATAATTGTAAAGAAAGGGGAATGGTTAGGTGCAATATGAGGAAGTGAAAGATGTGAAAGTGTGGTAAGTAAACTCTAGTATTGGCAAAGAAAAGATAAATAAAAGAGTTGAGAGATGTTAGGCATGTATTTGCCACACCTGGTTGAAGTTTGTAATTTTGCTAATGTAAGAATGGAAACTAAAGAAAAAAGGGGACATTGTAACACGTAGAATGACAGTAATAAGAAAAATGTGATGTGATGTGGTTGCGATTCCAAGTCGAGAAATGAAATTTGTATTTATTTATTTATTTATTTATTTATTTATTTACGTCAAAAAACAGTTAAAAACTGCGTATGACGGGCTATGGGGAAAAGTGAATTGTGTGCACATTTTCTGTGATCCCTACACTAAATCATATACTATTTAAGTTTTGAATTTTGAAAGGGAGAAAAAAAAAAAAAAAAAAACTCCCATGTAATAAAATCGATTTTCAAGGATAAATAAGCAATAAATTTTGAATTTTGAAAGGGAGAAAAAAAACAAAAAAACTCCCATGTAATAAAATCGATTTTCAAGGATAAATAAGCAATAAATTTTTAATTTTGAAAGGGAGAAAAAAAACAAAAAAACTCCCATGTAATAAAATCTATTTTCAAGGATAAATAAGCAATAAATTTTGGCTCTTATTACTTCCTGCCACGACAACGTGGAAACGATAATTTGAATAATTGTATTTCCCACTGAATTCTAGAAGACGTGCACAGAAAATGAAGTTACATTTATGTCCAGAAGCAAAACAAGGGGCCATCTCAGCATTTGTAAGAAACTATTTTTCTTTACATGTATTTCTCTTCCAGGTTTTCTCTATTTGTTTTCAATTGCATGAACTCACCTCAAGAGACAAGAAAATAATATATTGTAAAATTATTCTAGAGTTGAACGTTTCATTTGTTTGGCACAAATTGTGATTCCAAGCCTCGAAGTGAAAATTGTACATATTTCTCTTTCAGGTTTTCTCTACTTTGTGTTTTAATTACATACATTCATGTGAAGAAGTAAGGAAGCAATTTATTTTAAAATTATTCAAGAGATGAATATTTTATATGGTTTTGGTACAAAGTTTATTTTCTCTGATAAAAGGAAAGAGCCAATAAAGTGATGGTTATTCTATTCTAAATCAAACACTAAAAAAAAAATTTAGTCACATCAATCTATGTGGTTATTAGTGACCACACGATAATGTTTCATTAAGTTACATTGCATACACATAAACAAGTTTAAATTTCATCCTACAATTTTAATTCTTTTAATAATATTATAATATTTTTAACAGTGTTTAGTGAATTAAGATTTCTTTTGAAATCACCAGTAATTTTAGATCTTTTCTTCTCTTTACCATACTTGAACATTCCAGTAGCACACGACAAATTGTGTACGGGAAATGCATGAGATGTAAATGTTCGAATTTGATTTATTTAATATGTGACTACGGGTAAGTCTACTGAGACCAACTGTGAGTCATGTAATGATTGCTTTCTTTTGTTAGTCTCACAGGTTGGTTGCGGTTGGTTCTCATTTGATGTAGTTTTGTTGGTGTTGTCTGTAACCATTTTATATTCCAGTTTTCTTTTATTTTAAGTTCATACATTTTGATAACATCATCATGGAATTTTGGATGGTTTCATCAATTGGGTAGTAAGGCTGCAGCTTTAGCAGCATGGTCAGCCGTTTCATTACCTGGAATATTTACATGGGAAGGAATCCACACGTACTTATGTCACAGTCTTTCCAGATGAAATTATTTGCAAGTTCACAGAGATAATGTCCAGGTTATTTTTATTTTGTAGGACTTCATTGATTGCAATCATAATTAGGGTTATGCAGAGAAAAGATCCTTGAAGTATTCCGTTTTGGATTGATATCTCATCTGATAAATGTCGATTGATTTACATTTTGATTGTGTAGTTTGTCATGAAATTACTAATGAATTGCAGTAGTTTACCATTGATGTCCAGTTTTTTAAGTATACGTTCTCTCCATGTCATGTCATAGGCTTTTTGTATGTCAAGGTATACTGCTGCAAGGTGTTCGAGATGAAATCATTGCAAATGTAATGTTGGATATTGCCTAAATGATCAGTTGTAGACCGATATTTCATGAATCCACTTGGTAGGGGGATATAAAGTTAAATTTTTCGGGTCAATGTTCAATTTACTTTTAAAATTATCCTTGCTTGCCAGTGTGATGTGCTGGAAATAATGCAATCAATTACAAATAATGGGAGAAACTATGTGCTGTTGGGAGTTAAAATGGAATTTTCCCTTCGTTTGAGGTGGCGTCAATGCATAATAATGCGGTAAAAAATTAACTTAATAATACAAATCATAGAACATTAGTAATTTAATTACTTTATTAGTATTAGAATTAGTTAGATATTTAGATATTTATTGAGTCAAAAACAGTAAAAAACTGTATGTGACGTATGGGGGAGAAAATCATCTGCGCACGCTTTCTCGAGTTTCAGAATCCCTTCCCAATAACTTAATTATTAATAGTGGAAAGAAAAAAATAAATAAATAATAATAATAATAATAATAATAATAATAATAATAATAATAATAATAATAATAATAATAATAATAATAATAATAATAATAATAATAATAATAATAATAATAATAATAATAATAATAATAATAATAATAATAATAATAATAATAATAATAATAATAATAATAATAATAATAATAATAATAATAATAAATTTAAAATGCAAGAGATTAACATTTCAAAAAAAAATATTTTCGTTTCCAAGTTATAGAAAATTTATTTGCAACGGTAAACGAACTGCAGATTTGATTTTTCTGTATTGCTAACTAAATAGAAATTCACCCTAAGCTCTACTACCACTACAAGCAAAAGGAAAGCTCAACAAAACGTGCGCATAGTGAAGCTACATTTACGTCCAGAAGCAAATCAAGGGGTCATCTCAGCATTGCTCAATGGATCAGGAAAACTGGACAAAAACCCGATGAAGATGGGGTTCATTGACCCGGAAGTTGAAGTACATTACTTGTTACAGGCACATTAAGGCTTTTCTAAAAATTATACAATACAAATGTAAACTAATTATTTATGCTAGATCATTGTTTTCAGTAAACATTATTTGAATTGGATCTAAATAACTCCTAAACAAAGTGTTTTACGGCCTTAAAAACTAAAATTTTGAGGCAAGAAACCTCATCTTCACATCTTAATCTAGGATGAGGTCTTCTTGAACATACTGTTACGTTTTTGCTGGTTCGACGCTTCTCGATTCTACCCCATCTGTTCAGAACCTGTAGAATCTGCAACTGTATGTGGAAATTAAACTAATTAAGCGATTGAATTATACGGGTGTGCCTCTCTGCTCGGTAATAACATCAAATAAAAATAGTTTGTATTGACAAGGATTATTTTATTGTTATTAATTACAAAGAGACATATAGAAGTGACGGGGCATAAGAAGGTCTTGAAGAAAAAGATATATTAACAGGCTTAATATGGAAATGGAAAAATAGGAAAGAGCGTTGGGGTTTAACATGCGAGAGTTCTCGCACGGGTACGCTAGTCACTGTCTTATTTGTTGGGTCGAAGGAAAATGCGACGTTCATTTTCAGTGTCTGCGTCTTCCTTCGCATGTTTGCAAGTCATTCCTGTTAATAAAAACTTGGAAATGAAATTGCTATTCACTCTTCATTATTCATGTTAGCAAGAAACTTTTCCTTGAACGTCGTATAGATCATGTGCGCAAGTTTTATAGACCTTTTACTTCGCTATGCACTTCAGATAAAAACCCTCATTTATGACGCATTGAACTTGAACACAGAATTGCTTGTTTTTATTATTTTTAATGATTTAAAGAGACTTAAGATTTTCCTAGAAACACGTATTTTACGCAAAAAGGTGTACAAGTCATGACTTTTTTCGGTTGTTTTCAAAATAATTCAAAATCCATCCAGTAATTAAAAAAACACTAATGCCATTTCTATTATATAAATGTCCACGAAAAGCATAGCTTTCGAAACCTACACATCGGGGAAGATGTAATCCTTCGTCTTCCAAAATATTAATGTTCTTTTTCACATTATTAATTGCAAACTTTTCTTTTCGAATTAAATTGTAAACTGATTCACAAGGCGCCATATTTATTTGTACACAACTTTATTGGATGTAAATTACATACAATTGTGAGTGAGGGAGTACCCTTTGAGAATAAACTTGTAACTCGTATATCTTGTAATCCTGGTATTGACGACATCCAGGCATATTTTCCACAAAAACTGCGATACCATTGATCCTAGAACCAAACTCTGAACCCCAAAATGCAGGAAATTTTACCTTTTTCATTTCATATCATGGTAATATTTACGAAAAATTGGATAGATTTTAAGTTATATTGAGATAAAGTGGGATAATTCCCGTTTTTCTTTCTAGTATCTTCTTCTTCTTCTTCACTTCACGGATTAGGGAAATTCCCTGTTCCGGCTTCATTACACCATCTCTGTCGTGGACGGCCAATGTCCCTTCTTCCTCGTGGTCTGTACAGAAAGGCATGTTTGGGAATCCTTTCGTGAGACATTCTTCCTAAGTGCTGTACCCACCGTGATCTGTATTCATTTACTTTTTCATTGATAGAAAATATATTAAGTTCCTTTCTTATATCTTCGTTTTTTATTTTGTCCATTAGGGTGCAGCGTTTTACTCTCCGGAGGAATTTCATTTCCGAGGCTTGTATCTTCATTTTATCTTGTTTTCTTAATGTCCATGATTCACACCCGTAAAGCAGTTGTGGTACTGCCATGACTTTATAAAATTTTAACAGTGTCTCTTTTCTGGTCTTATTGCGAAGATACTTGTTTATTGTTCCACAAGTATGTTGGAAACGTTGTAATTTTGTTTTCATATCATCACTGTAATCGTATGTGATATCACAGCCCAAATAATTGAAATGTTTCACTTGCTCTATTACTTTGTCTTCTATTATTATTTTAGTTCTGATAGGATACTTGCCTCTGAATGCCATCACTTTAGTTTTAGAGACAGATATTGAGAGACAATATAATTTGCATATTCTATTTAGCTGGTACAAGGACTTTTGCAGACTTATTTCGTTCTCTTCTATAATTATATGATCGTCAGCATACAGAAGTGATTGTAGAGGTGTATTTGGATTTATCCAAATACTTGGTTTATTTAAAATTTTCCATTCTCTTAGAATGTTGTCAATATAAATATTAAACAATGTGGGGGACAAGCTACACCCTTGTCGTACCCCTCTGTTTACTTCTAACTCTTCTAACATTTTGTTCTGAACTTGTAAATTAATGCTTGTTTTGTGATAGAGGGATTTAATAACTTCTATCAAGTGGAAAGGATAGCCCCTTTTTCGAAGAATCTGCCAGAGAAGTTCACGATTAACTCTATCAAACGCTTTTTCATAATCTATAAAAGCTATGTGGGTCTCTAAATTGAACTCTCGTCTCTTTTCTATTATTTGGTTTATGGTAAACACATTGTCTGTACACGATCTTCCTTGCCTGAAACCACTTTGTTCTTCCAATAAGAGTGAATCTGAGATTGTTGTGAGCCGTTTATTTATTATTTTTGTGTAAACTTTATAAGCGTTGATCAACAAGCTTATTCCTCTGTAATTCTGTGGCTGGCTTCTATTTCCTTTTTTAAAAAGAGAGATGACTTTTGCTTTCTTCCATGCATCAGGTATTCGGCATTTTCTCCAACAATTATTAAATAGTTCAAGAAGTCTGTTCTTCAGTTCTTCACCTCCATATTTTAGGAGTTCTGCATTGATACCATCTACCCCAGGAGCTTTTCTATTTTTCATGCTTGACAGTGCATATTCCATTTCTTGTTTGCTCAAAGGGTCTATCTGAGGGTTGTTGTATTGTGACTTATCTTCATCGATTACAGTTGGGTCATATAAGAGATCTTTATAATATTTTATCCAGTCATCTTTCTTTATTACATTTAGTTCTGCTTTGTCATTTTCCTCTGATTTTAGATGTTTCATGATTTTGTAAGCCAGATTCTGCCTACCATGGACATCATTTTCAATTGTGCTGATAAAAAGGTCCCACGATTCTTCGTGAGCTTTTTTCACTAATTGCTTTGCACGATTCCTTTTTCGTATGTAGTTTTCTTTCCTCTCTTGTGTTGTTTTCTGAAGTAATTCTTGATAGGCTTTTTTCTTTTCACGTATGGCTGCAGCTATCTCATCGTTCCAGATTTTCAAGCCTTTTCTTTTTCTGTGTTTATTCCTTTTTCCAATAGCTTCATATGCTGCAGTGTTTATAATATTTTCAATATTGCTCCACTCTAAATTAATGTCATCATCTGAAGGCGTCTGTCCATTTATTTGCTTCAGACGTGTTTGATAGAGATTTCTTATGCTTTCTTCTCTTAAGAGATGGACTTTGTAAATATCTCTCCTCAGAGATTCCTCGTTTTGGGGCTGTTTTGTCATAATTTTCTTCCATCGGGCTATAATTGAGATCTTTGAAACTACTAAGTAGTGATCGGATGATATATCACTGCCTCTGTAAACATGAATATTTCTAATTTGGGGTGCTAATTTTCTGTTTGCTATAACATAATCTATCAGTGATCTTGTGGTGCCATTGCTCCAGGTAAATTTATTTATATCCTTTTTCCTAAAGAAGGTATTCATTATTTTGAAGTCATTAGTAGTAGCAAATTCCCTAAGTTCTTGCCCATTTTTATTGATAGTTTCTTCTCCAAAGCATCCAACAACATTTGGAATTATCTGTTTTCCTATTCGGGCGTTTAGGTCTCCTGCAATTATTATATAATCATTTTTGTTACATTTATCTAAACTCCTTTGAAGAGTTTCATAAAATGCGTCAGTGTCCTCTGTTCTGCCTTCTTCTGGTGCGTACACTGCTAGTACGGTTAGATGTCCTCTTGGAATTTGGAATTTGGAATTTGGAATTTGGAATTTCAAGTATCCTGTCACTGTAATATGTATAGTGTAAGAGTTTATTTTTCCATTTCGAATCCATTAATAAAGCAACCCCACTGCATGCTCTTTTATTGGTGTCTACTCCACTGTATATTTAATGTGTAGTCATAGAGATCTTTTGTTCCTTTACCCTTCTTTTTTGTTTCAGATATAACTGCAATATTTACATTCCTTGCTTTTAGCTCTCTCTCCAATTCTGCCTCTTTATTATTTAGCCCTCTCACATTCCATGTACCTAAAATTAGTGTATCCGTTATTCCCAATCGTTTTTCCTTATTCTTGCTAGAGTTGTTATAGTGGCCGTCATGCTGTTTCACTTGAAGCTTTCGAGTAAGAATATTTCCCGGTAAGGTTACCAGCCTTTCGCGGGATTGTGATCTGACAGGGCTGCTGTCTTATGGCTTGATCACAAACCACCATGCGAACTAACCCCACATGGGGGGCTGCTCCTTCTGCCCTTTTCTGGCCATTAGAGACTTTATCCTTGTTACCCTGGACATGGGTTACAGCTGTTTGTGCGGAGGTCTTTATCGCGGGACTGCCGTCGAGGTCCTCTTCTGGAGTACTTTTTCGTCTGATCCCTCTCCTTCGACCTGTCCGGCAAGGGAGGCCCTACCAGTAGCTACGCTACCGCCGGCATAGCACTCAGGATCATGGGGATACTCAAGCTCCACCACCAACTTCAAGGTCATGTACTCCCTAGGTGGAGTTCTTTCTAGTATACATACGTTATTACTCCGTAGGAGTAATATATGTAGCGTTGAGAAAGTTATGTAATGCTCGGAAAATCGATTTCGAGATTTCAACAGAAATACACATTTTGGGATCCCCTGAAATGGAAAAAGTGTTTTTTGTCCTTCAAAACCTCCGTTTGTGGACAACACTAGCACCAAAACTAATCATAGGATTTTTTCCAAAATGAATATTCCCCCGACGATCTGTCCTGACACGAACAACGATTTTGCAATTTTCTGCAATTTTGAAACACTATTTAAATTGTGAAAGGGGCATACGACCCATTTGCAATACGACAAAAGGGGCATACGACCCCTCTATATGCAACACTTTTCACATAAAAAAAAATCTTGAATTTCAATTTTTCTTTAAATTTTTTGTAAGAATATAATGACATACACTAATAAAGTTATTGGTCTGTACCTGTGAAAGGGAGTTCAAAATTCCGATTTTTAGAAACGATCAAAGGTCATTTTTCAAAAACGACTTCATTTTTTCTTCAAACATTTTTTGTTAGTGCTAAAGGCACTGCATAATTTCACAAAAAGTCATTTAGCTATATTGTTGTTTTTCAAAAATAACGCAAATGTGTTTTTTTTAAATAACTCTCAGGCCATTAACATGCACATTTCCACCAATTATATTATTTTATTAGCGAGTGGAAGTGCTTCAAGTGACTTAACGTGTTAGAGGGAATAATTTGCTACACAGTAGAACAGGATTTAATCCGCTTTTTCTGTATCAGGGACCCGAAAGTTCTTCAGTCAAGAACACACCGATTCAGCATTTCATAACTGCAGTATCCAAACAAAGGCAAAACTTCATAAAATGGTTTTTTATTCATTATCCAGGTACAATAATGAGAATCCCGTGTACAATAGCCAAGGTTCCGAATAACCTGTAGAGTGTGCCAATTGCGAAGCCGTTTCACCGTAGTCCAGTAGAAGTTCCATACACAGCCGAGTCGTAGAATATCCACCAGAGAGTTCCGTTTCCGTAGCACAGGTTGTCGTTATCACTAATCACCACTCTACACTCCGTACACCACTCTACACTCCGTACACCGTTGCCAACACCGTCGATATCAGTCTGCCCTGGCGTCGGGTCGGGGCCCTCTTATACCCCGCTGGGGTTAGCGGCCCGCCAACTAGCTGCGGAGTAGGGGGGGTGGCGAGTCCCAACCCGCTTGTTCAGGCGGGACGGCCGCGCGCGATCAGCCCCGGTCGGCCCGCAACGGTCGCCTTCCCCTCCGCCCGAGGGCGGCGACGCCCCGCTGACGTAGCTCGGCGGCGGGTCTTTCAACCGCGCACGGGCGGTCACGACAATAACTTTTTCTATTCTATGTATATTATTGTATGTACGTACATGTACGAGAAAATTAAAATGTACATTGAGCGACGAAATATGGCAGTTGCAACAGGATGGGGCAAGATCGAAAAGCCAGCCCAGATCAAAGAAATTAGACAACTAAGTAGAAAATCTGTGATATTCAGTCGCACCACTAGGTAACTTTCTCGCCCTTACTGCATAAGAAGGAAAGGCGAAATGCTAAGAAGGAAGTGTTGTAATCGTACGCTGGAAAACGGCGAATTTTCGAGAGAACAACTCTTATTGTTGAGCCTTGTTAATGAAACAGTGTTACTTCCTTTAACACTTGGTATAGCCAGTGGTGTCGTGGGAACTTCATGAATATAACAGTAACTGTCCAACGCGGATACGGAACAGTTTTTCATGTCTTGCGGCGAAAAAAACCCTTATAAAACGGAGGTTCTGTAAATTTAATGCAATTGGCAGAAAGACACGAGAAGTGGAATGAATGCATTTGCAAGTTTGCTTTAATTTCTCTGTCGCTATGATAAGCGTTTCAGTCTTGGCAGCCGCATAGTGAACGGAAAGGGCTTTAACTGCCAGCGTAGAATTCAACCTTGGGGCAGTTTGTTTCTCAAGAAGTACGCCGTAGGGGAATTCCCTCCATCCTGGCACTCTGTGCATGGGAAGGCGTGCGGGCACAGCTTCTATTCACACATCTCCCGGCCCCGCGTTAAGAGTCGCCCAGAGTTGCATTGGTCAGGTATCAGAAAGACATAGAATTCTGGGCAGTGATGCATTGTGCGTATAAAGAGTCAGCAAACAGTGCTGCTGAAGCCATTAGGCAGAGAATTTTTTTTTTTTTTTTTTTTTTTTTTTTGCGAGTTACACAACGAGTTTCCAACCATGGTTGGAAAATCCATAAAAACTCCGAATAGCGCCCGTAGGAGCGACGTGCTCCCCAGGCGGGCAAGTAACTCGTGCGGACGCGATTTGACATGCCTGCTCTAGGATCTTCAGTACGAAAAGTTTGAAAATCGGTTTCAAATTCGCAGTGCTTGGAGTTGGGCCAGATCAACTTGGGAATACCCTTGTGGGGCATAAACTGTGTACGGTTTAGACGCCAGTGTTGTTTACAGACACGGATTTAAAAAAATACTTTTTTGGTATCAAGGATTCTCCATACATTTAATTTTGCCAACATCTCGACATATTAATGTTTTTGAAAATTACTTTACTTTCTCGGAATGCGAAAAGTACTGTTATAATGAAGCGTGAGAAACGACGAGACCTACCAGGGCTGGGAAACACATTTACTTGCACCTACAACAGTTGAATACAAAAGATAGATCAGACAATCACAAATTAAAAAAGTCAAGTTGCAAACCCTTCAAGTTGATCTATGCCTTGACACGTGACTGTGTGAAGGTGACTCGCGAAGCTACAAATGCCTGGGAATTTGACACGCATTGTAGACTCTGGTAATCAGATACGCGAAAGGAAATAAGTCGTCCACTTAAAAAATCTGTTAAACGCCAATTTAAACTAGAGGTGCTACAGAATGGCACAGACTTCCTCGTAGCAAATTTGTCTAATTTTCTTGGTGTGGTCTGGCTTTAAGATCTTGCTCCACTGGCCAGCTGCCATCTATCGTCGCCCAAAGTACATTTTTTTAATATTTTCTCAAGTTTTTGCTTTCCTAATAGTAGAAACGAAATATTACCTCAATAATATTAAAGAAGAGTAAAAAACGCGTCCTAAATAGCAATTTTTATTGAAAATTTAAAATTTTTTTAAAATAAAATGGCGTTAAGCTGTACTGTAAATGCGAAATTGGAAGCTCTATTTCAACAAGAATAGAAAGTAAAAAGTAAGTATTCATGAGCTCAATAGAACTTGTAAAGATATAAGAATATATGTTCAATGTTTGTTGTTGAGAAATGCGGATAATTTGTAATAGTTGCCATCACTCTAATCTTTTATTTTAATCAATAGAACCTCCAGGAATCGTGATTCTGTATAGAATTACACGTCCACATGCAACAGGTAAGGAGTAAAATGTTGTAAGTCGAAATCCATGATTATATTGAAAGTAATTTAATAAATTAGTGTTAACATTGAGAGAATTTATGAACATAGCAAAGCAACGCATTGTAGACGAAAATAACAATATTACAAATTTAGCAATAGTAAAAATATTTCAAGCGAAATATTTCACACTATGAACATTTGAACTCGTGTGTAATAATTGCGAGTAATAGACAAGCGACACGTAGTTGTATAAGTCTGCGACTTTGGGCATGAGAAAGGATTATTCCCACAGCGTCATACGACAAGTTATGATCTGTCTTATTGAACAGTGATAATCGTGGAACAGTCTGATATAGTGCAACTGCAAGTGCCAGTGATATGTTCACGGGCATGCGCAGTAATGGGTGCGTAGACAACTGAACGCTGTCACGGACGAATCAAGTTATATTTCATTAGACTGTGCATGAAGTGGTAACATGATGAAAGGAAGACGGGACGCGTGACTCGGGAATCCAGTTATGGAGAGGCCTCATTCACAATGCAAACTTAAACGTAAACGTAACGTAGCCACAAAACCTACAAATGAGTTACTAAGCGAGACCATTCACAATACCTTGACGAAACCGTAGACGTATCCGTAAAATTAAGAGTTCACAAGCTCCAAGCTTTTACGTTAAGTTTACGTCGGAATTCTACCGAACACCAATCAGAGAGCAGCGTGGAAGGTAATCTAGACAACTAGTTTGCGAATAGTTTTGATGCGTGTAGTGAATTCAAAGTAAGAATTTGGGCAATTTTTATTGTGACTTTGACTTGACATGGCGAATAAATTAATTATGTTCGACGAATTATTCGTGAATTTGGTACGAGAGAATCTTTGTTTATACGATGAAGGAAATGTGAGCACAACTACAACAGCTACTCGCATGTATATAAAGAAAAATCGATAGAAATGTCGAAGAAAAAGCTCGAAACTATGGTGCTATCCGTGCTAGAAACGAGATTTCAGTACGTTGAATTCTGATTGGTTCAGACGAAATTTACGTTTCAGCTTACGTCCGTCATTGTGAATGTTTGTTTTTACGTGTAAATTTTACGGCTAAGATTACAGCATTGCGTTACGTTTAAGTTTGGATTGTGAATGAGGCCTAACTAACTAAAATGCAAAATAGTTTTACGCGCAGTAGAAAAGGGACAGCTAAGTATTTGCTTGCGGGTAAGATAATTCCACAGGTAACTAGTTGTAAATATCTGGGGGTGATAATTAATGAACAACTTGGGTGGTAGGAGGACGTCAATTTTACTGTTGGGAAGGTATGGAAATCTTTACACTTTGTAATGTGAGTGTTAAGGAAGGGAAGCAGTAAATCAAGAGAACTAGCATATACAACCATTGTGCGCCCGGTGTTAGAGTATGGAGTAGCGTGTTGGGATCATATAGAAAGAGACAAATAAACTCCATCGAAAGAGTTCAGAAAGTAGCAGCAAAATTTGTTGAAAGGGGAAATTCGTTAGGAAATATTTCCAATGAAATATCGTCATGGAAATCATTGGCGAGCCGTAGGGAGAAAGCAAGGTTGTGTATATTTTACAAAGCGTTAGGGAAAAATCCAGCATGGAGGGAAATTCAGGAAAGAATGTATGAACCCGTCTACTTAGCACGTCACGACCATATTAGAAAAATACGTCCATGGAAACAGAGAACTGATGTTGAAAAATACTCTTTTGTAAATAGGACTATTGAGTCATGGAATAGCTTGCCAGCAGTACTAATGGGACTTTTCCCAGAAACATCAACACTTTTAGGTTAAGATTAAATTCTAATAATCGTGTAAGCGATAGGATCAGTAGTCTGTGAAGGGCCTCTGCATTTAGTAGGCATGCCTTAAATGGAGTAATTTTGTTCTGTGCATTTAATTGTATGTATTTTTAGTATTCATTATATTATGGTACTAGATGTATAGTAAGTGTAAAGAATTTGCCACCGGGCTTAATGCCCGAAGCAAATTAAATTATCTATCAATCAATCAATGAATCTATCTATCTATCTATCTATCTATCTATCTATCTATCTATCTATCTATCTATCTATCTATCTATCTATCTATCTATCTATCTATCTATCTATCTATCTATCTATCTATCTATCTATCTATCTATCAATATATCTACCAATCAATCTATCTATCTATCAATCTATCAAATCTATCTATCTATCAATCTATCTACCAATCAATCCATCTACCTATCAATCCATCTACCTATCAATCCATCTACCTATCAATCTATTTATTGTGGCGTCATGCGGTTGCAATTGAAACACAGACGAGAGTAGGTTTAAATAATTGAAGGTATTGCTAAGTTCCACCACCTTATTATACAATTATTTAATTTACTAAATCCCACTACACGGAGTAATCTTTCGCTGCGGCTACCACACTTCTACACTCGAATCTACACTGATCGGTAGTTATCCGACGGATGCCGGAGCAGTACACTAAAAAAACGGGCCATGGACCGCACACAATTTTCCCTTCCTCTTCCTGGTCCTATCCTCACCTTTTTTACACACACTGACATGCACTACACTAACATAAATGTCTGGAGGCTATTCGTGCGTTTAGAGCTTTTTCGGGATGGGACGGTTCCGCGCAGGTGGGAAATACCTGGTTGGGGAAACCCCCGCAAGCCGACGTGCAGATTGGCTCCAGATCTCGCCATCCAGCGGAAGATCACCGTCACCTCCCATAATAAGAAAAAGGAATTACAGTATGGGAGTAATGACGTTAGTTGGCGCGCCCGGAAACACCAATCAATTAATGTAGCCATGCGCAACATTGGCATGGCGAGAAGGCATCCGTTTCTCCCTGAGCCATTCACATGGGCACATCGGGCATGTATCATGCACATGCGCTTCGTAGAATTCCCTAAAATATGAGATTTTTTTAAAATCGTATTTTATCAAGGTTATAAAAGTCAAGTTTATAAAAATAATTGTATGTGGTCAAGGTATTGATGCAATGAATAGGTTATTGTACATTTATAAAATCAATTAATTTTCAACATTAATCTTAACCAAGATATCGAAATATTTTTGTGTTCTGTGTACGCTAATGGATTAGAACTCTTAATATATTTTATTTTTTTCCGATACGTTTTAGCTTGTTATTGCCTTCGATACGTAGCTTAATATACAGTGCATAACTTACTTGAATCGAGAGGATTGTGGGTACGGGGGAAATATGAAAACAGTTGAATGATGCTACATGTTCTCTCATGGAGGGCATTGTGGGAGGGAAATATGAAGACAAACTGAGTCAAGTTAACATCTAGTCTATTAGTCAATTAATACATCTGATTCGAGTCCTGACAGCGGCAGGATTTTCGACACTAGCTTTTCAGCTAGGTCGAATTCAGTCGCTGTCTGGAGGAGAATTCTAGCGGCCGGCTGCTCTGATCGGTAGTTTTCCGTGGTTTCTCCGATCAACACCAGGCGAATGCCGGCGCAGTACCCTAACAAACGGGCCACGGACCGCGCGCGATCTGTCCTTCCTCTTTCTTGTCATCTCCTCTCCTCTTACACACACACTTACACTAACATGCACTACACTACCACATATTCCGGGAGACCGGTCGGGAGCTTAGAGCTTGTCCCGGCTGGGGCGGTGCCCCGCTGGTGGGAGAGTCCTGGTTAGGGGGAAACCCCACTAGCCGACGGCAGGTCGGCGCCGGATCTGGCCATCCAGCGGGGGAAGATCACAGCCATCTCTGGAGAAAAAATATGCACCACACTAACGGGACTAATGACCAAATCAGTTGACGCGCCCGGAAACACGAAAAAATCAATCAATCAATCAATCTGATGATCTCGAGCTAGAGAATGTCGCCGCTCAACCATTAGAACCCTTAAAGCCCTTGGTGCGTAAATAACTATTGCTGCCAGTTTTGTTAGTAAGACAGTTTAGTAGTAACAAACATTAATAGTAACAAATAATTTGGGGAATAATTATTATGGTGACAAGTTATCAAACATTTATACAATATTTAGCTGCATGTACTACACGCGCACATTTTCTTTTTATTCTACAGCGAGGGGTGCGAGGAGAGGAAAGCTTTGCTTCCCTTAAAAGGGCTATAGCGTCGTGCGCACAAACAGAGATTTTCCAACAGGGCGGCCGCGTGGCTTAGGCGAGACGTTTAGGCTGTCCACGTGCCAGCTTTTGTTAAGGTGGGAGCAGGATGTGACTTAAGCCTGTTTTACACGGTCATGTTTTCATCCTTTCCCGTCGGTACAGACAAGTTACTGAGCAGACTGGTTGTAATTTGTACGAAAAAATGATGCATGCTTCATTGTTCCGTACAGATTTCATCCAGTTTGACTACGGCGCCCCTAGTGTCATTTTATGGAACTTTCTTCGATTGCGTGCGTTCTCCGGACAGAGTACACACGCGGCAGCAGATGCCACAATAATGCTTGCTGCCGCCGTAGCAATTATTGTTTTCTTTTCCATCTCGCAAATAAAACCACAATACCTCACTCGTCTTTCTACTCTTTACACTGTGAATTCGTAACTATGATCATTCTTCCCGTTAATTTCATTTGTTTCCGTAAATTCGATGTTCAATTGTTAAACTTCCAGCGCTTTTTGCGGCGTTCGGAGGAAGTATTTTCATCACGATTACGTACAGACCAGAAAAGACCGTGTAAAACGGTGGAATCACGTTCATCTAGTTTCAGTACGCATAGAACCGAACGTCCTTCATCCATCCAGTTTCTGTACAGAAAAATGATGAAAAAAGGATGAAATAATGACCGTGTAAAACAGGCTTTAGAGGAAAGTCCGAGGGGGTAGCGTGGAGGGCCGCGGAGACTACCCGGGCGCTCCCCGACGCTCTTTCCGCCTTTTTTGCTACGAGAGTTTCAAGTCCATCATTTTAAGTTTCATCAGTAACAGGACCTTTTACGTAAATGTAAACAACCACCATTCCAACCCAAGACGAATTTTAGCAGGACTACCACAAGAATCACCTCTATCACCTACTTTATTTACTTTATATGTTGCAGACATTCCCAAACTTAACGACATCCACATTGCACAATTCGCTGTTGATACAGCCTTCTATAACTCCGGTCTTTCACTTACTGATTGCAGCAACAAAGTTCAATTGTACCTTAACCTAATAGACAGCTGGGCTTCAAAATATAAAATCCAACTCAACCCAACCAAAACGTCCGCCAAGATATTCACACTCCGTCCACACTCACCCCCTCACACTCATGCTAAACAATACACTCATCAACTGGCTCCCTCTTAATACATCAATCAAATACTTAGGGCTGAACATGGACACAAAACTCAATTGGAAGCAGCATATAGATGACAAAATATTCCAAGCCAAAATCAAATAAATACAACTAAAGCCATTAATACACAGATCCAGCCCATTATCATATAATTCAGCATTATTAATATTTAAAACAATAATAAGACCCTTGCTACTATACGCCTCCCCAATCTGGTTAAATGCAGCAAAAACCAACCAAAGGAAATTACAAATAATACAAAACCAATTCGTCAGAATTATCTCAAACGCTCCCTGGGATGTCACCAACAAACAGTTACATAATGAATTCGACCTAGAGACTATAGACCATCACATCACATATCTAGCAGGGACCGAAAAGGTATTGAATACCGGTAAAAAACCGGTATAATACCGGTATTTTTCCATACCTTTTTCAAATACCTTTATTCTTTTATACCGGTAAAATACCTCTATAGGACGTCTATACCGGTATGGACGTCCATAAAGGTTATACCGGTATTATACCGGTATTTTCAATGAAGAAATATAGCTTACCATCCATACATATTGAAAAAATAGGTTACTTTAGTTAATAATATCTCACAAAATGTTTATTAATCAAATATCATTTCATAATTGTTATTTATTGTTTAAATTATTATATATATATATATATATATATATATATAATTTAAACAATAAATAACAATTATTTTTTGTTTTAATTTAATTAATTAATATATATATATAATTTAATTAATATATATATATATATATATATATATATATATATATATATATATATATATATATGTATATCAAAACAACTGTATTAAATTATTTGATATATATATCAAAATATATTATTTGATTCATATCATTATTTGATATATATCAAAACAACTATATTAAATTATATTCTTATTATTGTAAATGCTTTGTGTTCGGGCGTTTACGTTTTGCATACGTTGTATGTATTGAAAACCTCCCTTAATTTAAACTTCGGAAAATTGAAATATGAAATAATAATTATTGATTCCATTGAAGAGAACCTTTTCTTAGTGTCCTTCATCGAGCTATCTCCCATCTGACCTGAGAGATGACCTAAGTCTGTCTATGTATTTCGCTCATGGAGAGGCTGTCAACGTATGCGCCGGCCGTAGGCGTAGGACCGTTTCTTCCTTCCCCGACCCCTCCTTCGGCGAACTGAGGAAGCGTTGACACCTTGAGATAATCACGAACGCTCAGGCATAGACTAAAGAGATACATCTTTACTCTATGGCTCAGGCTTTCAGGCCCAGTTTTGTTATTGTTAAAAAATGATTTCCTTTTACTTCATTTCACAATTAAATCTTAATTATACATTAATAAATTAGGCTAAAATAAATTGTTATTTTCCTAGTTTATACTATGGGTTTAATATATTTTGACATTAACTGCAAATATTGAGAAAAATTGTAATTAAAGTAAACTATTATGTTATTATTATTATTATTATTATTATTATTATTATTATTATTATTATTATTATTATTATTAGCTATTAATATTGCATGTGGGCAAGGGTTCCCTTCTACGCGGGTAGCTTACATTGTAAAATGCATCTGGAGGAGCCCACTTCGAGAAGACTGTTTCTTCCTTAATAATAAGAAATATATACTAACATTATTAATTAATATAAAAGAGTTTATTAATATTAACATTTTTACTTTTTAATTAAAATTAACATTTAATTTAAATAAATTTATAAATTAACAAACAAAATAATAAATTAATTTACACAAATTTAATGCAAACATTTAAAATTTAATTAGTATTAATATTTTAAAATATTTATTAAAATTAATTAATATTATATAGTACAATTAATATTTTTTCTTAATGAAATTTCTGAAATAATACATGGGTTTAAATTAAACACGTTTCAATCATTAATTTTGAATTAAACATAACGCTTCTGTTTCCTCACGTAAGAATAGTTAATATGTTTATTAGCGTTCAATGTCAATTTTTAATATTGTTTTAGTTATAATTATGGTGCAGAATAAGGAAACCAGGCCAACTGAAAAAATTATTTTCGGGAATGTTAGTGATACGATCAATTTAAGCAAATAATCGTATTTAGTGATAAACACAGTCGTGCAAGAAGGAAGTTTGGTATGCGTGGGAAGACTCATTTATGGATAAGAAGACATGTTTCTCCATTTTTTATCGCTACTAGAAAGGACAAGATTTATACGGAGAAATTCGATAAATTTTCAACACTCTATCACGTGTCGCCAAGCTCTGCGTCCGGACGTGAGGTCCAAGGTCAGCGAACGAGCTCGTGTTGATGTCTGCGAAAGACCGTTGGCTGGTCCCTCCGTCTGACGACAGAACTCGACTTCCCAGTCAACGGCAGAACTCGACCTAGCTAGAATATGTGTCGAAGATCCGCCACCCTCGGGACTCGAACCCTAGGACCTCCCGGTCAGAAACTCTGCCGTGTAAATAGTTGTTTCCTCTGAGCCATCTCAGCGGAAAAAATCACAATGAATTTCCCCCAAACACCTGTATGATTCTTCTGAAATACCGGTATTTTCTTATGAAAATACCGGTATTTTGATGAGAGAATACCGGTATAATACCTTTAAATAGAGGTATTTTACCGGTATAGACGTCGGATAAAGGTAAAATACCTCTAAAAATACCGGTATTTGACGTCTTATACCGGTATTTTTAAAGGTATTTTGAATAAAGGTATAATAGAGGTAAAGGTATTTCTATACCAGTATAAATACCTTTACCGCTATTATTTCGGTATTCGGTCCCTGATATCTAGCCACCAACTTCTTCTCAAACATATCCCAAATCCCTTCATTATCAGTTCACAGACTCGACAAAAACCCATCACATAGAACCCGAATGCAAAATAAGTATCCATTCCACATTTTTCTCAAAAAATTCTCTGATCTAGAACCCGACTAGAGGAGCCCCATGGGTAACCTCAACCCTTGTATTAGTTTTAAGTTTGAATTTAAGTTGGTATTAAGCCATCGTTCGGATTGGCGGAGGAGCCGGTCGCCAGAAGCCTGGGTGGGTGCGGGCCGCGAGCGTGGCTAATAGGGCAGGCAATGAATTTGCCGTAATGCAGGGAGACTTCAAGTGACAAGTTACGTAAGGAGGATGCGGCGCTTCACCCCCTCGAATTTATTTGATAATCGAGTGTAGTGGGTGTGGTAGCCGCAGAGAATTATTACTCCTAGTAGTGGGATCGATTTAGTTCGTTAATTTAAATATTGTAAATACGGTTTATAACAGGTGGTGGATCTTAGTATTTAATAAACCAACAATAATTTAAACCCACTCTCGTCTGAGTTTATTGCAACCGCATGACGCCACAGGGTGTACCAACTATTGGTATGAACTAGGGATTGCAACCCAGCACTGTTTTCAATCCCGTGGGATTTTTGCTGGATTGACTTCAATCCAGATCCCGCATATGTTAAAGTATTTTATGGACTTAAAAGAAAATTATTTTCTATGGTAATAATCAAATATTTATTAAAAATTGCAAAAATCAACACCACCTTATTGTACTTAATTGACTAATTATTTCGTAGTAGATAGTTCGGCTACTTATCTACTTTTGTATTAATAAAAAGTCCAAATCAATAACAAATATCAACATTTGGTATTACTTTGTTGTAGTTTTTGTAATCTAGTTAACTAAAACTATTAATTCTGATCTGTATTTCAGTTATTATCAGATCACTCTTCTTTATTCACAAAGAGTATCATATACCATAAGAGTAAATATAACTTAATTTTACTAATAGTCTTTTAATTTTATTTCCTAATTATTCAATAAATTAAATAACGCAACAAATTTAGAAATGTAAAATAAAAAGTCACTCCAGTTTTTAAAAGTATATTCGAAAGAAATAGTCTTAATTGTGTTATCTCCCAACCTACTTCTTATGGAACTACATATGTAGCCAGCGGCCGAAAAGTCTCTTTCTATCTCCACACTTGTTGGTTTGATACTGAATACAACAAAATCAAATACTCCCCTTTAACTCCATCACTTCTAAATTATGCCATTTCTTTATCGTATGTCTCTTTGAAGTCTTTCTCTTGTTTACTTTCTGTCTTTTCAGTGTAATCTTAATTGATGCTGTATTCATTGCTGTTCAGCGGTGTGGAAGAACTAGGGGGTCGTGTATCAAGAAAACTTGCGAAAACAATAAGCATTTACTAGATTATATTTATAACTTGTGGACTGAGAGTTGATTCTTTTTCGTTGACTTTCAATGAAGAAAGTAGTGGAATAGGAAAATAGGTGCAATAGAATTTTCTTCATTCTCGACCTCTAAAATACAATAATATGGAAATTATTTTAACTGCACAATTTAAGCAGCGGGGTAGAATGGGGTATACAAGAAGCAAATAAAGATGCATGCATTTGCTTTGCATTGTAATATGGTTATGTGGAATTACTCTGAAGTTTTACCTCTCGCTCTATTACATATTTTAAATTTTAAAAATATATTTATTCAATGTGTAAATAAATTTTCAGATACTACTTACAGCACTAGTTATTCAGCTATATTTATAGTATGATTGCAACTTTTATTTTTTATTACAAATTATCTATATCTATACTAATATATAAAGACAGAAGTGCGTTGTCTTACAGCGCGGTAATCTCTGAATCTAGAGAACCAATGCCGATAAAACTTTTGTGCTAGCATCCTTTAAAGGCCTGGAGTAATATAGGCTATGATTTACAAACATAAACAGTAATATAGTTTCAAAATAATTACTTTTCTGGACAATTTTCGCCTAGCTTTACATTACAGATTCAAGAGTGCATCAATGCCAATAGTTTAACTGCGCGCCACTAGAGGATGACGTCTGAGATCTACTGATTTCATCAATGTCCAGAGTAATTACGAAATTCATTGGTGTTTGAATAAGGTTATGTAATGTTCCTATGTGAACATTTGAAAGAAAGCCGTAACTGAAGTAAAGAATGTGGATGTTCGTGCATTGCTCTTTGTCCGTGTTATTTACAAAGTGGCAAGAAATCATTGTGGGTTTGAGTGTGGTTAATAATTGAGGTAGGTTGAGAGAATAAAAAGTACAATAATATACAGCACAGAATATACAGTAATGTACAATGTATAATAGATAGATATCTTATACAATCTAAACAACGTCGTCTTTTACAGAAATTTGTGACAGCTAAATTGTTTGACGAAACGAGTGTCACAATTGTCAAAACAGATTACAAATGACAAGAAATGGGCAGTCTACTAAAATTTTGAATCGGCTACTCAAGAGGGAAGATGGACTTGCTGAAGTACTGACTCACCCCATTGAAAGTAATACTACAAGAAGGGGAGAAATGTGAATAATTCTCTAAGTAGAAGGGCAGCTGTTCATTACGACTCTAAATTTCACTATTCACAATGTTCTTAAGTTAAAAATGGTAAAATGGAAAATGTGTACATATTTTCAGTCCATCCAGTAAATTTTTTTCTTCAATATGCGAAAGAATTTTGAACAGTGGTGTGTAATTTAGGAATTATCATTTGCATAATAAGACTAATCAGTTGTTAGTCATATTAATTCCAGTTGCATTAACTACTGTTGTATTACAGCTTTCTTCTTCTGTATGTGAAGTTTAGTGCAGTGGTTGGTAATTAAGCAATGATCATTTACATATTAAGACTAATCTGTGCTGTTATTTTGCACATCGATGGCTGCCAATGAATTATTTCATTCATATTTTTCATAAAATGTAAGCAAAACTTAATTAAAAAAAACAAAAACGTTTGTCTGAGCAAATAAATTAATCTGGGAGTTCTTCGTTTCTATTATTCAGCTCTTTTTTTTAAAATTTGTTGCGTCCTTAATCTTATCACATTATTTACCGACGCAACGCGTCTCTTCGCCCCTTGTCGAGCGTTGAGCGCGGAGTAATCCTCCATTAACGTAGCGTATTTTACGTATGTCTCGCCTCGTCTGTCGGTTGACAAGAGGACCGCCAGGTAGAATCTCCGCGTACGCGCCTCCTACTACGCGCTCCTGCGTCACTACCCAGCGGCCAGAAATGGGAAGGAATCTCTGTACTAACTCTCCTGTACTAACTGGAAAATGTAAATTAATTTATGTTTTTGTAAACCCAGTAAATTTTTTTTCAATATGAGATGGTTTTTTTGTGCAGTGGTATGTAATTTTGGAATGATCATTTACATATTAACATTAATATGTAAAATTGTTTTGCATATCATTTGCTCCCAATGAATGAGTTCATATTTTTCTTAAAAAAATTAGCAAAAATTAATTTGTCTAAAAATAATTTTGTGTAAGCAAATAATATCTGGGAGTCCTTGGTTTCTATTATTCATATTTCAGGATTTATAATCACTAGCTGAACTCGTGGCTTATTGCAAAGTCGCAAGCCTTTCACCACTGAGATCCGGGTTCGATTCCCGTCGAATCTCATGTGAAATTTGTTCCAACAAAACGAGTTCGGCTGCTTCACAAGGGCTAGTCCAACCCCTGTGAAGTGTCATAAACCCTACCCCTATTCCTTCCTAATTCTGGCCGCCGGGTAGTGACGCAGGAGCGCGCGGTAGGAGGCGCGTACGCGGAGATGCTACCTGGCGGTCCTCTTGACAACCGACTACGACGAGACGCGACAGACAATGTAAACGGAGGATTACTCCATAAAACAAGCGCAGTAATAGGAGGATTGCTCCGAGAAGCGCAAAGGGCTCAACGCCCCCCAAGGGGCTTGGAGACGCGTTGCGTCGAAGTAGACGCAATTATCACTTGAGATAAACAATGATGGTTGAATTGTTTTCTCATGTGGCTCGGTGCATTGTCAATTTATTATTTACACATAATGTAATGGTGGTGGATCATTAGTATTCTAATGTATCAGTGTGTTATTAGCACGTGTTATCACATGTTACTTTACATCACATGTTACTAGCACATAGGACATTAAACATAAATTTTTGTCGTATTCAGAATTATAAAAACTGGTAATTATGTTTCAGAATAGATACAAGTATTTTCATTTATTTCTATGATTATGATTTATCAATAACGTTATGACATCTATAACTATTACTCTGGATCTACCTACTACCATACCCGTGCATGAACTTCCGCATGTTATACTCAGCTGAAAACTAAGTCCCTTCAAGGTCACGAGTTGACAGATCAATTTCAAAACTTGCTTTATGAATACAATAAAAGAAAAAATATAAAAATTGGATAAATTTTATAACGTGACAATCTATTGATAGTGTTGGAATATTACATAAAACTCTAGAAAAATTATATATGTGAGTCTACAAGTATTTTATTTTGTAATTTAGATTTGTTTATTGTTTTAGTTTTAAAGTAAATGTTTAGAAGCTGGAACTTTAAATAAGAAAATGTAATCATTTGCGGGAAAGTGAGCGAGGTAATCCTGAAATTTTCTAATGGGGGTCAAGAGAAGACAGCTATCCTAGCGTGGCCTGGCAGAGCATGGCAGGGCGGAGAAGGGATACAATGGAAGAGATAGAGGTACGTCCCGCCGCAGGGCATGAAAATATTGAATTCCTCTTCGTGTATAATAATTTACTGTAATAAATGCCCGAGCAACGCCGGGTACTTCAGCTAGTCTTACATAAACTCCATTTTTGCAACATTTGCTCTTACTTTTTGTTGAAAAATGTAATTTATTTGCAATATAAATTTAAAAATACATGATTAAAACAAACTACACGAGAATAATTAATACCATTAGTTTTAGAAAAACAGAATATGTGAAATGAATATCCTTTATTATTATTTTGTTAAAACTTATAACATTCTGATTGACAAAATAAGCAACATGAGTAAATTTTATTTAATAAAAATCAATATAATTCCATTAAAAATCATCAAAAAATTGTATACCGCGGATTAAATTATTGAATGTTCCATAAAATTTAGATATAACATTTTTTTGTCTGTCAAAGTATTAGTAGCGAAACACAAACAGATAATTCCAGCAATAATAGTGAAATAATATTTCCTCTTATTTTACTATTAACAAGATTAAATCAAAATTTATCGTATCGCTTGTAAATACTTATGTTATCATCTACGATGAGCTTTCAATTGATGAATTCTGACATAAACTTCCCTTTTCTGATCCCTGTGACCATCGATTTTTGTTTTGTTATTTGGTCCTTTTTTATAATAAAATAACGCTAAGGTTAATTTTAGACAACAATTTTTTACTGAATCAATAAGTAATTCTCAAGTTATGACATTATCTCTTGTCCTTGAACCTTGTATTCCTCGTAGTTTCTCTAATAAATAGTGTTTCTCTAGAAACGAGATCTTGCAAATATCCCTTTATTTCTCACAACTTAGCAAAACGAGAAAATAATAATTATCTGAAAGAAGTTGCAGCGCCAAGTTATGCTTGCGTCAGTCAGGATTATCGCTGAATTTTCGGATATTGCGAAAGTATGAATTTTTATCGGCAACTCCTTACAGCTACAATATTGAAGATAGAGACTTTACCCTCAAATAAAATTTGTGTTGTCCATAAATAGTTCTTTCATTAAAGTCATGTAGATTTTTTTGTAAATTTTAGTAGTTTTCGTGCAATAGTGCGAGCAATATTTGCAATTTTAAAAAATTACAAAAGCAAGCTTTTTTCAAAAACGGCTCCAAATTTTTTTCTTTAAAATTATGGTACAGTTAGTACCAACCGAGCCCTATACGACGACATAAACGCCATATTTCTCTATTCTTTTGTTTTTTCAAAAATTACAAAAATGTATATTTTATGACTTGTCTCTCACGTCGGTAATACTTATTTTAGAGGCGATTTCTTCACAGTATTATATTTATGAGTATATGTGCTTTAAATAATGTGAAATAAAGTTTCACAAAAAACACAACAGTTTTCTGTTAAAATGCTCTGAAAATTCCACATTTTCAGAAACACTCAAAAGCCATTTTCTCGAACACGGGTCCAAATTGTTTCTTCAAATTTTTCCAATGGATAGTGCTTATTGTACTGTTTAATATGACGTTCATTTTATTTTGGTATTTAATTTTGTTTTTGCAAAAATTACACAAATGTAACTCTTTTCAAATATCTCTTACGCCATTAATTTGCACATTTATGACTTTATGTATCTTGTTTGTTAACTTTGTTTTCCTCATCAGTAACGAGTTCTCGCAAATATTCTTTTATTTCCCACAAGTCAGCAAACCGCGAAGGTAATTATGTGAAAGATTTGGCAGTGGCAAATTTTGCTTGTGTCAGTCAGGGACGCCGTCGACGTGCCTGTCATAAGTATTTCTCTCGTACACTTGTTCAATGAACATCGCGCAGGTAAGTTCTTATATTTTACTAACTCTATTTTATAGAAAAAAATTCGCCTTTTTCGATATTAGTTGTGTGGGACTCATTTACCATTTTTACAAGAAGTTAGCGACAAAATTGCAGCAATTTTTGAGTCATTTGGAGGACTTTGCTGTGTTTTTTGCATTTCATAAGAACTCTTTTTTTTTCGTTTATGTGTGTGTGTGAGTGAGTGTAAATGTTTTCACAGGTGCGTGCGCCCGCACACGCGCGCGTTTGCGCGTTAGTATACATGTGTGTGTGTGTGCGTGCGTGCGTGCGCGTGTGTGCGTGCGCGTGCGATCTCTGGTCCGGGGAGCTTTGAAGTGTGATTGTGTGTAGTATGTGGTTTGAAATTTATCCTATTTGGGGTGCAATGTATAACTCTCTTCGGCTGAAAAAACACGGAAGAAAAACTGGATTAAAAACAAGTTAATTAGTTTTGGTAAATGAAAGTAATTTTAAATACAGCTAAAAATTTAGGGGAATTAAATGGCAGGGCAGTGCAAAGTTAGTTCGAAGCGTGGACTGATGCTTTGTAGGTGGTATGTTAAGAAAATAAACTTCACTGATGTCATAGCGAATTTGTTAAGTGTGTTTTGCGTTTCATACGTGACTACATCCCAAGCAAAGAGGAGAAAGATAATTATTCAAATTTATATTCTCCAATGAGTTGTGACAAACAGACGCATACTTCGAGTGAACTTCGTTTAATTTCAATTGATGGTCGATACACAAAAAACTAGAGGTGCTACATAGAATGGCACCTTTAACACTAACATTGGGTAAGAGTGGCCAAATTAATTAATAAATTATATTTTTAAATATACTATCATTTTTAATAAGCTCACTAACAACAATGACAACATTGCTTGCCAACATGACGGAAAGATTACTGTTTTATCTAGATTGTGTACATCCGTCAAACCAACAATTTGGTGTGAAAAATTACCATAAATGGGTTTTCTATTCCACACTTAACAAAAATCCCAAAACAAATTGAACTAGTGCTGCTAAAACATCACGTACTTTCTCGCCTTTATTAATGGTTATGTAATTCTTATTTATACCACAATTTCTCTCCAGATTAACACATCTGTTTTGTCATCATTTCTGTAAAACAAACGCAGAACATTTGGTGTGAAAAGTAAATATTGTCAAAAAAATATCAACACATTTGACATTTATAACTACTTTTGCAGCTAAAACATGTCCCAACAATGAGATGCTATTCACAGAAATTCAGCTGCCGAGTCGCGTCAAGGCATTGTTGCATTCCAATCTGATATTCCCTGAAGGCTAGCAATTTTAATTTCATATATTTTAAATAGGTTTTAAATTATTTCTAAAAGATTAATTTGTAAACGTATAACAAATCTCGAATGTAAGAATCGAACAAAGAGATTTGAAATAATATACAAATTCTAACTTCCTTAGCATCTAATTGCCTGGAAGCAATTACGTACACGAAGTGCAGGATAATCAGATCGCGCGACTAGGTTTGACGCCAAATTACTCAAAAAATACTCATATTTCCGAATATTTCAACATGACCGTATTTAAAGATTTGGTTTTCGTGAACACATTTCATTAGGGAAAAATATATCTTCACAATTGTAGTTGTAGGAAGACACTAGATTTTTTTTATTTTTAAGATGTTCGACAAATGAGGGATTTCAACGAACAGGACAATTGCACCATTCTCTTAAGCGGCCATTACGCCATCTAAGGTTCAAATTTAATAAAAATTACAGCTGTTAAAAAAATGCTTTAATGAAAAAATGGCCTATGTTTGACACAAAATTTTCGAATAAAACTCATATTTTCGAAAAATTGAACATGATATTATTTCTAGGCGTTTTTCATGAACACATTTCATTAAGAAAATGTTTTTCTTCATAATTGTAGTTGTAGGAAGACGCCGAAAAAAATTAATTTTTGTAATTTCCAAAAATAAGAATTTTCAACAAACATGAGACTTGCACTATTCTCTTCAAGTAAATATAATACAACATGTGACTAACAAAAACAAAATTTTAGACTACTACGTTTATCTTCTCTTCTTCATATCTTTGAAAAAATTAAAAGACCTTTCTTTTTTCGTTTAACTTTCAGTACATTCACCATCAACTTTCTTAAATATTTCTGTTCATACACTTTTCCTTAACTTTGTCTTCAAGTGAAGTCAATATCAAATTACTTCATATTAATCAGACAACTCCATTTGTTACTCCAAATTTATTTCAAAATATTAATTTCCCGTTTGCATTCTAGAAGGTCCTTTTCCCGCCAGCATATCATGTCAACTTCTCGTCTGTATTTTAGAATGTCCATTTCCCGTCTGTTTTTCAGAATGTGTACTTTTCTTCTGGTTGTTGATTTCGTTTCTTCTTCTTCTTCTTCTTCTTTTTCTTCTTGCCTCAACCGTCTCCAAGATATCTAAACCATTGCCAACATGTGTTCCCATCCCAAGTCGACCGAGCATATACATCTTGATATCCAAATACGTTTCAAATGAACACGTTGAATTTCGACTCGTTTCAACACAGTCGGGCGAATAGACGGACGGACTTAAATAGAGAAGAACGGAGGACAAAGAGACGGACGAACTAATGGACGGAGAGATGCACGGAAAGTTAGGAGGACGAAGGAATCAACAGACGGAGAGGACCGACGGATGTACAGACGATTGGACAGACGGACGAACCGATGAACGGACAGGAGGACGGAGACGGTCAGCCAAACCAACGAACGGACGATTTGGTGGATGGACCAAATTAAGATGTCTAAACTGCACCGTAAATAATTGGAGCTAATGAAAGGAAACTAGTAGTTTTATTATGTAAATTGAAACGGGCAATCTATGAATAAATGAAAGTTTTTAGAAATATTTATTTTATATATGACATTGTTGTATCACATAATTGAGATTTGAAATTGAAATTGGAATTTTGTAATGTAGAATGTAATTGAAATTTGGGAATTGTAATTTAAGATTTGGAATTATTTTAATTAACATAACTTATTCAAATGAAAAGAAATGGTTTCGTATTTCAGGAAGTCGACATGCTTCCCGAAGAAGAGAGAACTACTGCTGTAACTGACGCCACGCAACCACCTGTTGTGGGTGGTTGCAGGGCATCTGCAGAGACTGGTGACGAGGACTTCGATGACAGCGTGCTTGATTTCGCGCGCGACAAAATGGAACCTGACGTTGCGGACTTCTACCGCCTGCTACTGAAAGAAGGACGGAACCAACCCGGAGATTCTGGTGTCTCCTTGGACTCAAAGTAATGTGAGGTCGATGCGAATCTGCAAACCTTGAACCTGCATATGTACACGTGCCATGCGTGTATGTTTGTCCCTTACTGATGGGTCCATTGAACCTGTTTCCTTCCACAATTCCGTACAAGTGAGATGTCATTCAAAGCATCTAGATATTTTGGTGGAAAAATTACTGTTTGTTGGTTTCTTCTTCAATGTTCTGAAAGAATTCTGGAAAATAAGAGGTTCCAAATAAACTACTGAGGATGAGACACATAGCAACCGTATCAATGATTTATTATAAAATAACTACATTAATTAATTGTATTGAGATATTTTATATAAAATGGCAAAATTATTTTCCTAATTAATCTGCCTCACGATGAGCATGCCAATATGATAAGTTTTAAGAAATAGGTCAATATTGTTTGTCTAATCTGTCCCGCGTTGGGCACCAATGGTATATGTTTTAAATAATATATTTTTACATTGATTGTCTAAATAATCTGCCTCACGTTGGGCATGGTAATGTGATATGTCATTATCTTTCCTATTCTAATTTAATTTTGTTACCTTGACGTATTGTGGGTTCATACGAATGGCAAATTCCTGGAGATTCCCCTGTCAAATTTTGTATTATTTTACACACAATCTTCCTGCCTTTTTATATAGAAAATACCAGCCTTTTTTAATAGAAAATAAAATTTAATATTTTATTTAAATAAATTAACAATCGTCTTTGCCATGAACAAAAAAATTAAGTTTAAAACATTTAATCTCAACTATTTTCAACTTCATCTTATTTTTTGTCAGATCTAAAACGTCATACTTGATGTCTTCGCGTGCATTATCCTTCCTCGGCACTCCCGCGTTGTCCTTCCGCGCTGTGACAATTCATTCTTCCTCCAAATGTTATTTCGTGCCTTGGTGTACAAAGTACGCACTATCTTTATATTCGCAATTGCCGGGCGCCTAATCGTTCATCTAAATTCCACTTTATTTTATAACTCCAGCCTTCGTTCGGTCTACATCCCCCCGAATTCTCGTCTCGTTTGCCTCCTTTTTTCTCATCGTTCATGTCTCTGCCACTCGTATAGTGCCTATGGCAACTGTACTTCTCATATCGCTGAATTATAAACGTTCCTTGACTACCTACAGTAATTGAGAAATCTTTGATATCACAGTATCATTAAACTTATAATTTCATTCTCTTTGAAGTATGTATTATTCGTGTACTAATATCCGTGCTCTTCACTTATTCGTGCACAGCTTCACCCGCCCTGTTTTCGTTGCAGGCCTTCCTGGGTGGACGACGAGAAAATCCGCTTGGGCCAGCAGTTCGCGGAGAATTTTCTCTTTGGCGTGATGACGGCGGAGATGGCGTCTCTCTTCCTGCTGTTCGCCGTGGCTCACACGCTGAAACCGCTCATCTTCACTGGCAACTCGGATTCGTCCCTCAAAGCCTTCCGCCGCTACCTCTCCACCGTGGCCAGCGTGCGCTCCTGGTTCAGCGGAGACCTGTGGGCGGAGGGCGGCAAGGCCAGGCAACACCTGCAGTACGTGCGCAGAATACACGACAGGTACTTGAAAAATTGATTGATTCACTGATTAGTGATCTCCCACTAGCAGGGCGCCACCCCAGTCGGGATAACCATAACTGGTGTTCCGGCATGAGAGATAGTGTAGCACATTTAAGTAAGGGATGAGGATAGGGCAAGGAACAGGAAGAAAATATAGCGCGCTGTCTGTGAGCCGTTTCTTAGGGTACTGCTCCGGTATTCGCCACGTTTTAAACGGAGAAACCACGGGAAATTACCGATCAGAGCAGCCGGCCGATAGAATTCTTCTCCAGATAGCAACTGAATTCGACGTAGCTATCTGGCTAGAGTCGAAACTTCTGCCATCGTCGACACTCGAACCTTGGGCTCTCCGGTCAAAGATACTACAGTGACATCAGTGGATGCCCTGAGCCACATCTCTAGGTAGAATTAACAGAGAATCAGGTGGAAAGACGGTCAGAAAACATAGGTAATACAGGAGTTAGGGAAGAAGCGGTACTGGAAGAATGCAAATAGTCTGATAATAGATGATAAAAATGTGTAAATATAAGTATTGATTTTATGTGAAAAAATAATGTGTTTTGTTGTTCTTATGTAATTTGTTAAGTTGAAGTGAAATGTAACTATGATGATACAAGAAAAATATATAATGTTGCATAAACGGTTTAGCAGAAAAAATGTAAAATCACAGTAGGGTACTGTTATTGTTTAAACGAGAGGTTAAAATTTGGTTGAATGAGGTGAGTGAATGTTGTCACTTTTTGAAGCTTTGAAGGAGATAAAACTAATATAAGTATGTCATGTAGACGTAAGAAGTGTGTCAATGAAAGTAATAATTAATGTATACATTTAAAAATAAGGTTAAGTAATTTAAAAGAAAAGAGGTAAGTAGGACACGGCAGAGGAAATTTAAGTAAGAAGTGAACGAGAATACTTAATTTCTCATAAGTATGTGAAAGGGGAGGGAATTTGTAAGAAAACCTATGCAATTCAGAAAGCTGATATGTTAAGAATGAAGTGAACTGAAGTGGAGCGAGCGCACGCCAGGTACCGCCGCCGCCTCAACGCCCTCAACAGCGCGCCGGCCGAGGAGCAGGAGCGGCGCACGGCGCTGCAGGTGGCGCCGTGGACGGAAGGCACCGCCGCCGCCATGCGACAGGACTTCGCTGCGCAAGGAGCCGCTGCAGGGGAAGCCATGTGCTCCTTCTTCAGGTAAGCGCACAGCTACACAATCGCACTCACTTTCTCACACCCGTGGACGGAAGGCACCGCCGCCGCCATGCGACAGGACTTCGCTGCGCAAGGAGCCGCTGCAGGGGAAGCCATTTGCTCCTTCTTCAGGTAAGCGCACAGCTACACAATCGCACTCACTTTCTCACACCCGTGGACGGAAGGCACCGCCGCCGCCATGCGACAGGACTTCGCTGCGCAAGGAGCCGCTGCAGGGGAAGCCATTTGCTCCTTCTTCAGGTAAGCGCACACGGGCCAGGCACAGCTACACAATCGCACTTACTTTCTCACACCAGTGGACGGAAGGCACCGCCGCCGCCATGCGACAGGACTTCGCGGCGCAAGGGGCCGCTGCAGGGGAAGCCATTTGCTCCTTCTTCAGGTAAGCGCACAGCACAAGCATACTACACAATCGCATTCACTTTCTCACAGCCGTGGACGGAAGGCACCGCCGCCGCCATGCGACAGGACTTGGCGGCGCAAGGGGCCGCTGCAGTGGAAGCCATTTGCTCCTTCTTCAGGTAAGCGCACACGGGCCAGGCACAGCTACACAATCGCACTCACTTTCTCACACCCGTGGACGGAAGGCACCGCCGCCGCCATGCGACAGGACTTGGCGGCGCAAGGGGCCGCTGCAGGGGAAGCCATTTGCTCCTTCTTCAGGTAAGCGCACACGGGCCAGGCACAGCTACACAATCGCACTCACTTTCTCACAGCCGTGGACGGAAGGCACCGCCGCCGCCATGCGACAGGACTTCGCGGCGCAAGGGGCCGCTGCAGGGGAAGCCATTTGCTCCTTCTTCAGGTAAGCGCACACGGGCCAGGCACAGCTACACAATCGCACTCACTTTCTCACACCGTGGACGGAAGGCACCGCCGCCGCCATGCGACAGGACTTCGCGGCGCAAGGGGCCGCTGCAGGGGAAGCCATTTGCTCCTTCTTCAGGTAAGCGCACACGGGCCAGGCACAGCTACACAATCGCACTCACTTTCTCACACCCGTGGACGGAAGGCACCGCCGCCGCCATGCGACAGGACTTCGCGGCGCAAGGGGCCGCTGCAGGGGAAGCCATTTGCTCCTTCTTCAGGTAAGCGCACACGGGCCAGGCACAGCTACACAATCGCACTCACATTCTCATAGCCGCGGACAGAAGGCAGCGCGACCGCCATACGCATGACTTTCTCGTACTGGTATGACCGTGCCTCCGGGCTAGCTTTTAGTGTTTGGCCAATCTTCCCAGTCTCCAACTATTGACGTATCTACTTCATAGAAAGAGAAAACGTTGCAATAGAGTTACGGAATTTGCGGACCCTGGTAACGAAAATGCAGGTAATTTTTCCCCTATTTGTATTAAATTAAATCGTCTAACATTTTGTGTTGTGGTAATCCAAGTTTTCGGATCCTTGATACCTAAAATCAATTGACAGAAAGGAGTCTGCTGGGAAACGAATATTTTGATTTTGAAGCATTTTTTTACATGAAGAATCGATTACGTTTTTAAACTTTTCTCAAAAATGTCTCCAATTTTTTATTAAACGTTGCACTCGGATATTGCAAATAACTGAGTTCTAGTGGTGCTAAAACAGCACGTGCTTTCTCGAATTTTTGTAAATTTTGAAATTTGCGAAAATTTGGAGTTCAACGAAAATAAGACTTGTATCAATCTTTTATACGTTTCGTCTTCTATCAATAAAAAAATTAAAGATTAAATTTAGAGCAGACATTGAGAAAATGTATTTTTATAAAATGAATTTATTTCAAATAGAAATTACGCAAAAACAATGCGTTTTTTCTAAAATTCTAATGCAATTTGTTCTAAAAACGGCTCCAAATTTTAAAATGAAAATAAGCTTATTAGATCGAATTTTACACTTGAGTAATATGTTTGAAGTCATATTTCAATTCTACTATTATGAGTTCGAAAAATTGAGGACACGTGCAAAAATGACTAAGGCGTCAATAGATTGAAGTGGAGAAGGCGTTGGGGCAAATCTGAAAAGATAACCAAGACTGAAGAATAAGGAAAGCCATTCTGGAGCACTACTACTCGATTTCCTCGTGTACGTGCGAATATTGCGAGCGATATGTTGTAGAGAGGAAATTTTTTATGCAGTAGAAAATGCATCATTACTGAAAATTATGCAAATTTAAAATTTTCGAAAAATTGTATATGACCTTATTTCATGATCTGTCTTTGAATCACAAATTTCATTAAGTAACTAGTGGTGCTCCAACAGCACATACATTCTCTCATTATATCTAATTTGAAATTTTCAAAAAATTCAGAGAGCTAAACAAAAATGACACATGAGTCAGTCAGTCTTTTAAGCATTTCTTGTTCTATACGTACGAAAAATTGAAGAAGAAAATGTAGTGATTTTGAAGAAATGCTAAAATCCCTGATTTTTTGAAAATTGAAAAATTGTAACAACAATGGGACCTTTTCCATTCTCTTAAGGGGAGTATGTGGTGGAGTTTTGACGAAAATTTGAAAAGTTTTTTTTTTTCAATTTTTGTATCTTGAGAGTGTGCTAAATGTAGCTGTTGTCGCCGTGTGGCCGTAATCTCAAATTTAAGCCTTTTTCTCGAGTATTTAAATTTGCTATACCCCTTGTCATGACATACTTGAACGCACATGTTTATAAAAATACTCTTGCAATTCTGAGTTAAAAGTTAGATTTCGAGTGGATGAAGCTAATAAATCAGTGGAAGATCTTAGCAAAAAGGGAAGAAATAAGAACAGAAACATCAGGAAAAAAGGTAAGAGAAAGACACAGATTTCATGCAAGTCTATCATAATGGTTGGTGGGGGTTACTGTTAACTTTGCAGGCCACTTGCTGCACATTTATTTCCAATAGACATAGGCGCATTTATGTAAAAAAATACTTAAGATAACATTTCTAAAAAATTCTCTCGTACACAATTGAATGTGTTCTTGATATTAGACTCATCTTTTTGTAAAATCTTTCAAAAAACTAAAAAGAAATTAGAAATTTATTTTTTAGTAAAAAATTCAAATGTGGCAAAAAAATCATACCTTTTATATGAAAAGCGTTAATGCAAGAAAAAATTGTCCTCCATATTGAAACATTATCAGAACAAAATTCTGTAAAATATAAAAGATGACTTTCATTATTCTTGAGAAAAGTGCACTCTAAGTTTGAAGATTTAGCATTACCAGAATAGGCACTACATACTCCCAAGGAGTGTTTTCTATGCTATCCGAGAAGAACGTTTAATCAAAAAAAATGGAGAGGCATTTTTAAGAAAATTTTGAAAATGTTGATTAATTTAAAGTACCCTTGAAAATCAAATTCATTCAGATCTATGGGGAAATATCAATTTTAGAGAAACCGGTCTGAAGTGTGTTTTAGATGCTAGCGTTGACCACAGACGGGTTTACACACAGATATAGAATATATATCTGAATCAATTTTTTGGTAATAAGACCCACAAAACATGGATTCTGACTAAATACTGTGTTAGAGTAATTTGACACAAGTAGCAGTAAACAATAAGGTATTGTAATCGTTATCTACGCCATCCTCTGATCATAACATCGTTAACATCAGCGACGTTGAAATCAATCACATCATATGAAAAATTTACGAGGAAGTTTAATGGCAGTGGGTATATTTCAACCATACGAACACCAGTTTCCCAGTAGTAGACGTTGTTACGTCTAAATTCATTTGTCATTTCAATGGGACGTTACATTCCATCCTACAGACTAGCAACGACGCGCAACGAATGGATCAACCAGATGGAAATGTCGTTCACGCAGTTCGGCTTCGTGGGGCTGGCGGTGACGTATCCCGACCTCTTCGGCACGAGCGGCGCCTCCGACAAGGAGCTGGACGCCTTCGTGCACCTGTGGGCGGCGATTGGCTACCTGCTGGGCGTGGAGGACCGCTTCAACTTCTGCGTCGGCGGGCTGCACGTTGTCCGCAGGCGGTGCAAGACGGTCGTCAACGGCTTCGCGTTGCCCGCCATGGCGCACGTCAACGCCTCCTGGGAACACATGTCGCGCTGCGTCGTGAGCGGACTACAGTTCCACTCGCCCCACCTCGAGTTCGAAGTAAGCACGTGGAAAAGGATAATTTTGCTAAGAAGTGTTTCTGTTTAGACTAAGATCAGCTATGACACGAGGTCGTTATAACTAGAGGGGGCCAACACTCATTTTACTTTGAATGTTATATCTGGTGGTTACAGTCTTACACAGATGCAGTAATGGTGAAACTGGCGAGACTCAAAACAGAACACTCTCTCTTACATATGCCACTGTGTGTTTGGCACCCAAGCATGGTTACTTTTTTGAAAGGACTTCGTTCCGTCAACAGCATTAAAATATACTGTTGAATTAGTTTTTGTTAATGAAAAAAACAGTAAAATGCCAATTTTATGTTAATGTAATTTATAAAATTAAGAAAATGTGCCCTGGAAGAACTATCTTTGGGAGGAAGACTCTTAACTGGTGTTGATATGGAATATTGTGTTTCTACGAGCTTGAGTTTATTTTTCAAGTTTATTGATTCCAGAGGGCAAAAATAATTAAATGTTCGCCGCACGCAATCAGTCAATTGTTTATACAGGTTCATGCTTTCACTGGCCACTTTATTTAAATAACGTGCCATCATATTTACGGGGTGCCTCTGAACTGTCACAGTATTTTCCTCGGACGCCGCGCACTCAGCGACAAGATTCCCACCCACTGATTGTGGTACTATTGAGCCCTGTGTTGAAGCATAGCGCCAAAGAGTATACATAATAATAGAACGAAGAGCATGACATGGTGCAAGGACTGGGAGCTCGCTAGTTTTATTCTCAATGGTTCAAAATTATTTCATATACATCGATATTACTGCAATATCTTGAATACTGAATGTCGTTAACACGAATATGTATATTCCTAACATATTATCAAATATTTTTCGGTAATGGGGCGGTTGAGTAATCGTGTATTTCCTAAGCACGAGCCACCATTGATATTTACATAGTTTACAAATATTGCACGAGCATTTTAGAGGGACCCTGCATTTTTCTAGAAAAAAACATTGTCGCTCCACAAGCAAGTGCCATTTTACAAACTTACAAGCTTTTCTTCAGACTAAGATCTCTGGATGTACAATGCGTACACTAAGTTACCGATATGCTCTTTGTGTTTTTAAGGTTTGGTTTAATTGTAAGGAGGATTTTGCCAAGTATCTGCACGATCCGGCAAGGTAAATAATAGCCGAAAAGGTCAATGCATGTTCAATCACGTAATCAGTGGCGTAGCGTTGGTGTCATCTGGGGCAAAAATTAATGGTAAAAATAAATTTATAGATTATTTTATCAAGATTAACGATAATATAAGATAAAGTAATCGCCGAAATCGAGAGTCTTGGACCACTGAAGAATTGGGGCTCATGGCTTATAGTTTCGCGTTTTACTTCACATTATTTTTCTTTGCTTTCTTAGTATATACGATTTAATGGTATAACTATTAAATTAATATGTATATATAATATTATATTATATATTATATATATGATTTTTAAATAAACCATTAAAATTATATAATTCGAACTATAAAATTTTATAATTGGCGTTATCCCTAAAATGGTGTCACCCAGGGCGTACCGCCCCCTGCTCCTCCCCCTTAGCTACGCCACTGCAGGTAATGATTGGAAAGTAAAGAATTACATGTTGACTTCTACCAGTTCCAGCTGGTATTGCCATCGCAGACGCTTATTTTCTAAGGGCACCTTTGTCTCGAATCCGGCTCTCACAACATATTCTGTATTTCGGATTTTAGTCTAACAAACTGAAAAATATAAGCAAGGAAATGATCATTGGCTACCAATATAATGTTTCTTTACAGAACTACCCTATGGCAGCTAGGAACATTAACCTCCACCCAGTAAATTGTTCATTCCCCGATGTTTTCTTCGTATCTACAAGAAATACAATAATACAAACGTATAAATCTTTGCATTATTTTTACTTTTTCATATACATACGTATATACAAAGTATAGACGTAGTATAGAGATAGTTATGTAATGCTACGGAAAATCTATTTCGAGATTTCAACGGAAATACAGGCTTTGGGGGTCCCCTGATACCAAAAAGTTTGTTTTTTTATTCCAAACCGTCCGTCCGTTTGTGTGTCTGGCCGTACGGCCGTCTGGCCTTCTGGACGTGAACAATACTTGCGCCTAAATCATTCGTAGGATTTTTAAAAAATTGAAGATACCCCGGTCCATCTGGCTCTAGTTGAAGATTTGAAATTTTGAAAAACATTCTTTAAAATTTGGGGTTCTTTACATAAATCCCCCGTTCATATTCAATTTTTTCTTCTTTAAATTTCTTGTAAGAATAGAGTACAATACACTTATAACGGTGACGTAATTCGATTTACACGGTTAACTCGTTTTTCGAAAATTTTCGAGAATTGCAAAAGTTTGAATTTTTTGGCGTATTCCTACAACTTTAAAATAGAAGACCGAAATTTTTGCTTCAAATGAAATTTGTTGACCATAAATATTTTTTGTCATGTAGACTTTTTTGAAAATTTTAGTAGTTTTTGTGCCATATTTGCAATTTTCAAAAATAACAAAAACCATATTTTCTCAACAACGGCTCCAAATTTTTTCTTTTAATTTTTGGTAGGGGTATTGCCAAATGTACCCTGTACGATTATATAAACGTCCTATTCTCTTGCTTTTTCAAAAATTACAAAAATGTAATTTTTTGACTTGTCTTTCACGGTAATATTTACATTAGAGGCGATTACTTCTCTATCATATTTTTGAGTACAGGTACTTTTTAAATAATGTCTTATAAAGTTTCTCGAAAACAGTTTTGAGCTCAAATTTCTCATTTTTGATTCACAGTTTTGAGTTAAAATGAACTCAAATTTCCGTATTTTCAGAAACGCTCAAACGACATTTTCTTAAAAAATGGCTCTAAAGTTTATTTTCAAACCTTTCCAATGGATAGTGTTAATTGCCTTGCTTTTTAATTTGACGTAAAGTTCATTTTGGAAATATTCTCTCCTTTTTTTCCAAAATTACACACATGTAATTTTTTTAAATATCTCACGCCGTTAATATGCACATTTCTATCGATTTGTGTACTGAAACGAGCCCTTCTTCTCTACCAGCAACATTCGTAATTTTACGAATTATTAATTAAGTTAGATTCATGACACGTTTCGTTTGAATGACAGTCGTAATTATTTTCCGAATAATTTAGTTATTGATTTTAGCCCCAGGAAATCATTACGACTCTAACGCGGATGTTTCCTACGTAATTTTAATATTTCTGATCTAAAATTATGTCGTGCTAGCTCAGTTAATTGGGTTCGAAGTTCATAATTGTTGGTACTTACTCTGCAACCAATTACTCAACTGCCATCCATACGGAGGGGCGAGAAATCTGAAAATCTTATCAAAATATCTACTTCTGGATTGCACGTAACGAATAATGATAATCAGCTTTCTTTTAAAGTAACAAATTGGAATTTATTATAATGTGAAATATGATTCTAATAAAAGTTAAACATGAATTGTTACATCACTAATCCAAAATGAAATTATCTTTGGTCATGACCAGCTCTCTCTATCTTGTAATAATTATAAATCAACCTTGTTATATTTGCGTATCTTTGTGCGCTCTTCACTTCTACATTTGATGACGCCCCGTAGAATCTTCTCCGTCGTCGCAGCAGAATCTTCCTTCTTCATAAAGTCCTCCGGCCAATGTTCGCGATGAATTTCAAATTCTCCCGGCGATACTATTATTACCCGTTACTTCCCTTACATCACGGGTGGATGCCTATACGCCACTGACCATTACTTTGTAGAATTCCTTCGCCCTCTCCCACAAGAACGTTTTATCGTAATATAAGAAACGATAGACTTAATTACACTACAAATCATTGCATCGGATTTGGTTGTCTATCAACAGTCCCCCCTCGACTTGACAAAAATATCAGGATCCGACCCGCTCATACCGTGTCGCTAGAGAGAATGTCACTGTTCTTCCTAAACCCCAAAGAAGTAGAACTCTGTATCATCCTCCTATTGCAATAACATTCACTTTCAAACGATATGCTAACTACAATAACATTTCAATAGCTTTCATTCTTATGACAATAACTGATTCAGGAAACAACGTGCTTTTTTAATTTTTTCATTTCGTTCCCCTTAAAAATTGTGCTTGTTTTGAAATAAATGGTTTTGGGTCGTGAGAATACATAGTAAACGGATTTATATTACGCGCATCTCTTGCTCAACTGGCCTTAACCAGCGCGTTATGGAATACTAGAATGCTCTCTCCAGAGTGTTCTGCTTTGACTACAAAAAAACATGCTGCAAACACAGCGGCGCTCCAGCCACTCTTTGTGGAAATCTAACCTCAATCTTGCCTGCGATGATGGGTTGCAGGTGCTAACTCGGACGCGATCTAGAGTTCGTTTGGAAATCTAACCTCAATCTTGCCTGCGATGATGGGTTGCAGGTGCTAACTCGGACGCGATCTAGAGTTCGTTCGGAAATCTAACCTCAATCTTGCGTGCGATGATGGGTTGCAGGTGCTAACTCGGACGCGATCTAGAGTTCGTTTGGAAATCTAACCTCAATCTTGCCTGCGATGATGGGTTGCAGGTGCTAACTCGGACGCGATCTAGAGTTCATTTGGAAATCTAACCTCAATCTTGCCTGCGATGATGGGTTGCAGGTGCTAACTCGGACGCGATCTAGAGTTCGTTTGGAAATCTAACCTCAATCTTGCGTGCGATGATGGGTTGCAGGTGCTAACTCGGACGCGATCTAGAGTTCGTTTGGAAATCTAACCTCAATCTTGCCTGCAATGATGGGTTGCAGGTGCTAACTCGGACGCGATCTAGAGTTCGTTTGGAAATCTAACCTCAATCTTGCCTGCGATGATGGGTTGCAGGTGCTAACTCGGACGCGATCTAGAGTTCGTTTGGAAATCTAACCTCAATCTTGCCTGCGATGATGGGTTGCAGGTGCTAACTCGGACGCGATCTAGAGTTCGTTTGGAAATCTAACCTCAATCTTGCGTGCGATGATGGGTTGCAGGTGCTAACTCGGACGCGATCTAGAGTTCGTTTGGAAATCTAACCTCAATCTTGCCTACGATGATGGGTTGCAGGTGCTAACTCGGACGCGATCTAGAGTTCGGAAATCTAACCTCAATCTTGCGTGCGATGATGGGTTGCAGGTACTAACTCGGACGCGATCTAGAGTTCGTTTGGAAATCTAACCTCAATCTTGCGTGCGATGATGGGTTGCAGGTGGCGCTTGCTCACACATGCGGCATATTCGGATCGGAGGCGCAGCAGCAGGTGCTGCGGCGCCTGACGCTCCTGCAGCGCCTGCGGTGCTGGTTGCTGGCGTCGGCGCTGCGCTGGGGGGCGCGCCTCTCGCCGCTGCGCGCGCTCCTCAACTGGGAACTGCGCAGGCGCCTGGCGCGCGCGCGGAAACTCGCCGACGACCCCGAGTGGCTGCGCGACAGAGAGCAGCGCGTCGGCTACGCGGCTTTCCACAGGCGGCGCAGGGAGGGGCATGCGCAGTCCAATTGAGCATTTCGAAAACTACGTCAGACATCTTTCTTTCACTCATTTGATCCCAACTTGCGCATAGCGCTCGCCCGTTCTCGTGCGTCCGTGCGCACACCGTCATTGTTGGAGCTCTCTGGTAGAATGTATTTCAAAGTTTATCCATTGTTATGTTGCTAAATTATACTACCAGACCGCTCCAAAGTGCCAATAGCTGCAATATGTGCCTTTTGTATAAAAAATAGTATAACCGTAGGAACTTCGCTGCATAAGCTCCGTGAGCTTCGGGGCAGATCAACCACCAGTTGCTTTACACAAGTTTTGCGCAGCATTTTGCACATTCGCTGTCTCTTCCCCTCTCAGTCCCTCTCATTCACATTTAGTTGCAGATTCTGTACCTCTCTGAGGTGGGTTAATATCTAGAAGGGGCCGGATCAGCAAAAAGTTAATTCAGCGTTCAGGATTTCATCATGTAGATTACGGTGTGACTAAGGTTTCTTCAAAATTTTAGTCTTGAAAGGTCTAGTACGCTCCATTTAGGGGTTATTTGATGATATAAATTCAAACGCAAAGTGTTGGGGTTTGCATTTGACATGAATATTTGGTTTTGTTCTACAGCGCCATAATTTTTTCCGTGAATTTTTTCGATATTTTAATAGTTACTCTGCTATTCGGGGCAGAGATGAATGCAAAAAAACAGAGATAATTAAAATTTGTCCTGTCGTTCTTGAGTTATAAATGGTGTAACTTACCCGACTTTTATTTATTTATATTTCAGCTTCGATTCACAAATCCTGAAATTCGTCTATTTCGCCCACGTTGTGTTTTGACTAAAGTAACAATGTTTTATACTGTCTATTGACAAATGCACTATGCCTATTTCAATTTTCAATTTCGGTCACAATCAATGGATGTTATCTAGACTTTTTTTTCCTAGGGCTTTTATCCAGCCGACAGCCGGTTGCCCTTTACGTCCCGAGGGGACGCATATTCGACCAAACACTAGACAAACTCTCTTGCGGGCTCCTCTGATCTGGGGTCAGCAGAACGCGAGGCCCTCCGCGACAACACACACAAAGTCAAGGGACAAACAGCCATGCCCAAGGCGGGACTCGAACCCGCGACCCTTCGGACCGAAGCGCTGAGTCGGTACTCGCTCTTAGCCACCTCGGCCATCCAGGTCGGCTATCTAGACTTTACAATCCCAAAACATCTTTGAGATATCTGTGTACTGAGATGTCTGGTATCTTTGATATCTCAATTCGTACAACATTAACTCAATACAACCATAAGTAAGATTATTACATTTATCTTATGCAAATACATATTTCAAGGTGTCTAAAAAGTCATGAATTTTTATTCCGCGCCGCTATTGATCGTAGCTTGGACTAGTTGGGTTAGGTGGAGGGGACCCTCAGCTTTACAGCGCCCCACAGCTCATTCTTCTCCGAGCAACGGTAGTATTAGTTTCGTTGAATAATTGCACCTGTTTCGCGGCCTCCTCACGATCCGCGATGAGTGATTCAGTCGAACAAAGTTGGGCGATCTAGTTTTGCACGAAGCTCGAGAAAAAGCCTTCCGAGACTCGCACACTATTAAAGCAAGCCTACGGGGAGTCTGCCATGAGTTATGTGCAAGTAACACGAAGGATGAAGAAGTTTAAGAATGTCCAAGAAGGGGTAGACAATGACCCTCGCTCTGGAAGGCCATCAACAATCAGAAGGGACAACAATGTGAATCGTGTTCGTGAATTGTTGAATTATGACTGCTGATTGAGTGGTCGGCTTTTAGCTGACACTTTGAACATTCCAAAAACTTCCGTGTTCAACATTGTTACGGAGGAATTGCACATGAGAAAGGTGTGCGCCAAGCTGGTGCCGAAAATTCTGTCGGATGAACAAAACGTCAATCGAGTGTTGATCGCAAGCGAACGGTTGGAAGTGTGGATATTGAACCTATTTTTTTAGCAACGTTATTACTGGGGACAAGGCATGGACCTTCGCGTACGACCAGGAAACCAAGCGCCAAAGTTCGGAATGGCATACCTCAACGTCCCCAAAACCCAAGAAGGGGAAGATGAGCAAATTCAAGGTGGAAACGATGTTGATTGTCTTCTTCGACAGAAAAGGTGTGGTGTATGTTTGTATCCCGAGGACAGACTGTTAATACTCTTTACTACGCAGATGTCCTGGAAATAATACGAAAAAGGGTGCTTCGGGTGCGAAAAGACGTCGCCGCTTCGAGGCTACTGTACCACGACAACGCGCCCAGCCACTCATCTCCACGCGTCCGCGAGTACTTGGCCAAGCACAACTTGGCTACGTTGCCGCAGCTGCCCTACAGTCCTGACTTTTCTTCGTCGGACTTATTCCTCTTTTCCAGGAAGAAAACAGCGCTCAAAGAACGCCGTTTTGAGACCATTTAAGATATCCTAAAGGTTGTGACAACACCCTTAAACGAGGTTCCGGTTAAAGCCTTCCAGAAGGCTTACCAATCATGGGTGAAGCGCTGGAAAAAATGAGTAGATGCTAATGGTGACTACTTCGAAGAATTTTAAAGCGTTGTAAAAATATCGCCAATAAATGTTAACAAAAAATGTATTTCATGACTTTTTGGACACACCCTGTACTTACTCACAGACTAATAGCCTTCACTCTTTTTCACAGGTATGTGTGTGGTGGACCTTCCATTACGTTTAGATAGTATACAATTTTAATATTATGTGTCTAAATTTAAGTTACCTTGTATCACATCATATACTATATCATTTTATCATGTATTTTACAGTAAGTATCGTATATATTTTCTCCTGAAGAGGTCCATTAATTTTGTGCAGATCGAAACGTTGAATGAATTGTAATAAAATGCTGACGTACTGAGGTTATGGTTTTTGTCTGTTTTTGACCTTTACCTTTTACGATATTATGGTATCTTTATATCATTTTCGTCATGAATTTCATTTAATTACTAATGAACTTTTCAACAATATGAAGATATGTTTCATCTCAATACTTTCAAATTATCCACAGAACTTGGACATCACAACCAAGACCCACTCAGACAACTCCACTGTCTCGTCAGCCAACAATTTGCAAGGGCAACGACAATCTCTCATATAAAACATAACCTCTACAAAACATAATATTATTTATTACTCGATCAAGTTGAGAATGATGTTTATAGGAGGGCGCCACAGTCTATATTTACAGCCAGGAATTTCAAATATTTAAACTGAAAAATTGGTTTTAATTTTTTTTTTCACTTCTGTCCACATTGTTGAAAAGTCTGAAAAAATATATGTTGTAGAATGTTATAAGATCCGTTTTAGGGGAACAAATTGAGACAGTACTCCATCGTTGTCAAGTCAAAACGAATTTCAATTTTTTTTGTATGAATTTGGTATCAAAATTCGTTGACAAAAAAGCTTCAAATTGAACTATGTTTCCCCGTCTGCAATTTTTTTTCAGCCTGATACACGCAATAGATGGTGAGAAAAAATAAAGCATGCGAAACACGTTTATCGTTATATCTCTGCAGCAGATTGCCCTAGGAGGCTGATTTTTTTGTGAACCTACGTCATTTTGTATTCGCTTTCATATGAGTATGGCGATAATCGATTTAGTTTGGGGACACTTTTCGCCGCCTTATTTGGCTATACCCTTTGTAATGGAATTAATCTATTTAATCATAATATATGTTAATTCGAGTGTTATGACTCGTGATTTTAGGCACGAAACTGTTTAATGACTAAGTAATTAACGTTTAAAATCAATATAATTGAAATACGTTTTATTAAGACAGAATATTCACAGTAACATGAAATTCATCCCGCGTGTTTTATAATACGGTGCCAAAGTTCACAAATTTATAAATGTACCTTATTAGCTCAGCTTAATAAAATTATTGTTCGCTTAATTACTATTAAATTTCATCTCAAAATACAGAAAAAGTAAATTTTTATGTTATAAATTTGAAGCAACGAGAAATGATATGTTTTTAAAAAATATGCCCCACCATTGCGGGGAGCACTCGCCTCCCCCTTGCCCCCCCTAAATCCCGCCTCTGATAATATGGTAATAATTTAACTGTACAATTTAAGCGGTGGGGTAGAATGAAGTATACAAGAAACAAAGAAAGATGTATGCTTCTACATTGCATTGTAATATGGTTATGGGGAATTACCCTGAAGTTTTACCTCTCACACTGTGACATATTTTAAATTAAAAAATGTATTTATTCAATGTGTAAATACATTGTCAGTTACCACTTATCACTACTTATTCAGCTATATTTATAATATGATTGCAATTTATATTTTTATTACAAACCAACTTAAACTATTTTTAAACAAATGCTCTTATTTGTAGTTAAAAATGTGTCATTTATTGGCGATATAATTTTAAAAATACATTGATACTTAAACTATTTATTATTAACTTCACGAGAATTATTAATGCCATTTTTTATTTTTAGAAAAAAAAGTATTTGGAATGCATATCCTTTATTATTATTATTATTATTATTATTATTATTATTATTATTATTATTATTATTATTATTATTATTGTGTTAAAACGTAAACATACCTGATTGACCAAATAAACAAAATGTGTAAATTTTACTAAATATAAATTAACAAAAGTCCATTAAGAAACATCAAAAAATTGTATACCACGGAAAAATTATTGAAATTTTTTTAAACTTCAGATAAAACATTTATTTTTTCTGTCGGCGTATTATTAGTTAATCCCAAACAAATAATTCCAATTATAATAGTGAAATACTATTCCTCTTATTTTACAATTAACTTTATTAACTCAAAGTTATCGTACAACTGCTTGTAAATACTAATGGTGTCAGCTACGATGAACTTTCAATTAATGAATTATGACGTACACACATCCCGCTACTTTCTTCGAATCCCTGCGACCATCGATTTTTACTTATTTCCATTTGGTCCCTTTTACTTTTTCGTAAACGGAGTATAAGTAGTATAGAGAAAGTTATGTAATGCTGTGCGAAAAAACGTCGGATTTTCGCCAGAAAAAATTCATTGCAGAGCCATGATAACGAAAAAGTAGATAAACCCAGTTGCTAAATTAAGAAAAAAATCCTCTAGCACATGGTGTAGTCAGAATCACTAACTGGTGAGTCCTTGATGACGAAAAAACAATTGAAAGCAAAACGTCCGCCCGTCCGCCCGCCTGCCCGTCCGCCCGTCCGCCCGTCCGCTGTATGTGAACGAATCTAACACCTAAACCATGCGTAGGATTTCTTCCAAATTGAAGAAACCCCTGTCGTTTTTGTGTGAGCTGAAGGTCTGCGATTATGAAAAACATTCATTAATTTTTGAGGGGACTTTATATGAAGCTTCAGGAACATTTTCAAATTTGCTCAAAAACGTTTCCATTTTTTTCTTTAAGTTTCTTATAAGAATAGAGTAAAATACACTTATAAACGTGGCATAGATACGATTTTCAGGATTAACGTTGAATTTTTGGGTATTGTGAAAGTATGATTTTTGCTTTCGGCAACTCCTTACAGCTACAATATTGAAGATAGACTTTTCCTTCAAATGAAATTTGTGTTGTCCATAAATAGATCTTTCATTAAGGTCAGGTAGATTTGTTTTAAATTTTAGTCGTTTTCGTGCAATAATGCGAGCAATATTTGCAATTTTAAAAAACTACAAAAGCAAGATTTTCTCAAAAACGGCTCCAAATTTTTTCTTTAAAATTATGATACGGTTAGTACCAAACCAAACTTCACTTCACTGCGCTGCACTACACTGCACTTCCCTCCCCTCCCATGCCCCCCACCACACTACACTACACTTCACTTCACTGTATAAGGGACATGATCATATTATTAATAATAATAATAGTAATAATAATAATAATAACGATTATAAAAATATAACTAATAATAACAATAACTTAAAAGTTACATCAAAACAAGTAAGTGTTAATAATTATGATATCAATAATAATAATAATAATAACAATAGTAATAATAATAATGATAAAAGTCTCAGTATGATGACCTACATAGAATTAAGTATATTTTTAAATTTCACTACATTAGAAGGAAGTGTCTCTAGTGCTTTTGCAGGTAGTTTGTTCCAATCTACAATAGTGCGATTCACAAAGGAGAACTTGCCTACATCAGTTCTTTGCTTTCTACATCGTATTTTCCAGGGATGGTCTCCTCTGCTTTTATAATCAGGTTTCTGTAATCTTTTACTGAGATCTACCCATGCTGAGTCCCCTTTGTATATCTTGTACATTACGCATAAACGCGCCCGTTCCTGTCTCTTAGATAAGGGTTCCCATTCATCTCGTCCATCAACGCGTCCATGATTTACAAACTTTCCGGCCCGTTTTTGAATTTTATCTAACGCCTCGATTTGCCCTTTTCTGTACGGGTCCCAGCAGGCCGCTCCGTACTCTAAAATAGGACGAACAAGTGTAGAATATGCCTAGAATCGGGCATTCGAACTACTGTTTTTTAGAATGCGCATTACGAAGTGCAGCGCCTTCCACGATTTTTTCGCCGTATTGTTAATATGATCCGACCAACCCAAGTCGCTACGCAGGACCAAACCCAAATACTTACAGTTTTTTACACGCGGTATATCGTTAGTTCCTAACTTGTAATTCGAGTGTTTCGAATGTTTATTTTGATATTTAATTTGGTTTTTTTTTTTCAAAAATTACACAAATTCTTTTCAAATTTCTCTCACGCCGTTAATTTGCACATTTCCATCGATTTGAATACATTATTACATTTGCGAGTGAAAGTGCTTTAAATGACTTCCAATTAAGGTTTTCAATAACTCAATAGATTCCTGTGAAAAGCTTCAAATTTCGCATGTACAGTAATACTTAATCGCCTTTTCTGTAAAAATTGTTTCAAATTTTTCAATTAAAATGTCTATTTAGGACAAGGTTTTACTCTGCTTTAATATTTTTGAAGTAATATTTCGGTTCTACAATTAAGTAAGCGAAAAGTTGAGAAAACGTAAAAAAAATGTTATTTGGGCGACGATAGATGGCAGCTGGAATTAGGATGGGCAAGATCGTAAAGCCAGTCCACACCAAGGAAATTAGAGAACTTTACTATCAGAAAGTCTGTGCACTTCCGTCTGTGCAAGTCCATTCTGTAGCACCACTAGTTTATAATAATATAACTCTATGGCTAATGTTCGACAAAAAATGAAGCAACAAGCAATTATGTCAAGTTATTACTTTATATGTTGTGTATTAAGCTGCTTTTTCTCATCAGTAACGAGATCTCGCTAATATTCTTTATTTCCCTCAACTCAGCAAACCGCGAAGGTAATGATGTGAAAGATGTTGCAATGGCAAATTGTGCTTGTGTCAGTCAGGGACGACGTCGACGTGCTTCTCACAAGTATTTCTCTCGTACACTTGTTCAATAAACATCGCGCAGGTAAGTTCTTATATTTTACTAACTCTATTATACAGAAAAAATTCGCCTTTTTCGATATTAGTTGTGTGGGACACATTTACCATTTTACAAGAAGTTAGCGACAAAATGGCAAAATTGCAATTTTTTAAACAATTTTCGAGTCATTTGAAGGACTTTGTTGTGTTTTTTGCATTTCGTAAGAACTCTTTTTTTCGTTTATTTATTTGTGTGTGTATGTAAGTAAACGTTTCCACTGGTGCATGCGGCTGCACGCGTGCGTGTTCACGCGTTAGTGTATGTGTGTGTACGCGCGATATGTGGCAGAAAAACTTATGTTGTGCTGACCTCCCGTCCGGGGGGACCTGAAATGTGCTTGTGAATAGTATATGGTTAGAAATTCACCCTTTTTGGGATGAAAAGTATAACTGGATGCGACTAAAAATAACGGCAGTAAAGACTGCATTAAAACAAGTTAGTTGTGATAAATGGAACTAATTTTAAATACAGCTAAAAATTTAGGGGAATTAAATGGCAGGGCAGTGCAAAGTTAGTTCAAAGCGTGGACTGATGCTTTCTAGGTGGTATGTTAAGAAAATCAACTTCACTGATGTCATAGCGAATTTGTTAAGTGTTTTGCGTTTCACCGAGACTAAATCAGATCAAAAAGAAGAAACATTATTCTTCGGTGTCAGTTTTTTACAATATAAGAAATAAAACTAGTGGTGGTTGAGAATGGCACAGACTTTCTCATAGTAAAGTTCTCTAATTTCCTTGGTCTGGATTAGTTTTACGGTCTTGCCACATCCTCTTGTCAGCTTCCATCTATCACCGCCCAAAGTACATTTTTTGACATTTTCTCAATTTTTCGGTTTCCTAATAGTAGAACCGAATTATTTCTTCAAGAATATTAAAGTAATCTAAAACCTTGTCCTATATGGCAATTTTCATTGAAAATTTTAGAGCCGTTTTTAAGAAAATGGTAATTAAGCGATACTGTAAATGCGAAATTTGAAGCTGTTTTTCACAGGAATCTATTGAGTTTCCGAAAAACTTCTAAGACGTTTCTGGCGATCGTCATTTAAAGAACTTCATTAAACAGTGTAATTAACACTTCAGACAAACCTTCAATGGAACGTCCATTGAAATGAATTGAACACAAAATTAAGTTCATTATGCTACGCGTTCAGCATTCTTTCAAATTCAGTCAAGTCTTCATACTGCTCGTAGTGTATATTTCGCAAATGTTCATTCCCGTCTGAGATATGGCATAATATTCTGGGGAAATACATCTTATAGCTCCCAGACTTTTAGATTACAAAAACGAATTGTACGAATATTAACCAAATCTCACCCGCGGGATTCTTGTAAGCATCTCTTCATTAATCTAGGAATTTTACTAGTACCTTGTCTGTTCATTTACGAATCAGTGGTTTTTGTCAAAAATGACTTGTTTAAGGGCGGGAATATATTTTCAGAAAATGCCGAAGTCTATTACTATAACACTCGACGTAGAAATCATATTCATGAGGTGAGAGTATCAACAGCTCATTACAAAAAATTCACATACAATACATGTACATTATTTTACAACACTTTGCCAGATGACATTAAACGATTAAATTCGATATAAAGTTAAAATCCAAAGTGAAATCTTTTCTGCTGCATAACTGTTTCTATACAATTAGAGACTATACTGAGCATCACAAGAAAAGTAACATTAATTTTAACAATGATACATAATGCATTATTTACAATTTGGATTGTACAAATGCGTATAAACAACCTGTAACAAGTATTGAACTGCAGCTTCCGGGTCAATGACCCCCATCTCGATCAGGTTTTTCGTCCAGTTTCCCTGATCCATTCAGCAAATGCTGAGATGGCCCCTTGTTTTGCTTCTGGACACAAATGTAACTTCATTATCTGTGCACGTCTTCTAGAATTCATTGGGAAATATAGTTATTCAAATTATCGTTTCCATGTTGCGGCAGGAAGTATTATTACTTGACGAATGACATCATGAATAAGAGCCCAAAATTTATTGCTTATTTGTCCTTGAAAATAGATTTTATTACATGAGAGCTATTTTTTAAATTTTCAATATTCATGTAGTATATAACTTAGTGTAGGAATCACAGAATTTTAAAAATGTGCACAGAATCCCCATAGCACGTCATACGCAGTTTCAACTGTTTTTTGACGTAAAATAAATAAATAAATAAATAACACTCTCCGTTTGAAAATTTGAAGAAACAATTTTCTCAAAATGCTAAAATTGGAGCTCATTTTCACAGAAAACTTGAGATTTTCAGAAATTCTATATGACATTATTTAAAACAAATTTACTCATTAACTGAACAAATTGTTGGTAATGAAAATATTAATGACGTGAGATATGAGTTAAAAAAATAAGTTTTGTAATCTTTGAAAAACAAAAGAATAGAGCAATATAGCGTTTATGTCATCTTATAGAGTGCATTTAGCAGGATCCCTACCAAAAGCTTAAAGAATAAATTTGGAGCCGTTTTTGAGAAAATCTTGTTTTTGTTATTTTTTAAATTGCATATATTGCACGCAATATTGTGCAAAAACAACTAAAATTTTCAAAAAAATGTACATTGTCATATTGAAAGCACAGGTTATGAGCAGCAAATTCCATTTGAAAGAAAAATCTCTAACTTTGTAGCTGCAGGAAGATGCCGGAAATAAACTTTTGAAATTTCGAAAATTCAGAGTTAACCATGAAAATCGGACCTATGGACCCTTTGTAAGTGTATTTTACTTTATTCTTGCAAGAAATTTAAAGAAAAATTTAGAGTCGTTTCTGAGAAACTTTTTTGAATGTCCGAGGGGTATGACGTTAGGTACCCCCAAATTTTAAAAAATGTTTTTTTTAAATCTCAGAGCTTCGACCATAGTCAAAGAACTTTCTTGTCTTGATTTGACAGAGCTTTCTTCAATTTGGAAAAAATCCTTCGCACGGTTTTGGGCGCTAGTAATATTAACACACTGACGGACGTTTTGCTTTCAATATGTTTTTCGGCATCAAGGACCCACAAAACAGGTATTCTGGCTACACCACGTGTTAGAGAATTTTACTTTTTCGTGTACATACGTATATACGGAGTAATATACGTAGTACAGAGAAAGTTATGTAATGCTGCGGAAAATCGATTTCGAGATCAAAGGAAATACCCGTTTTGGGTTCCCTGATACCTAAAAAGTGTTTTATTCCGAAACGTCCGTCCGTCTGGTGTATGTAAACAACACTAGTAGATAAAGTATGCGTCCGATTTTTTCCAAACTAAATAAACCTCTGCCGATCTGGCCTGAGAAGAAGTTCTGCGATTTTGAAAAGTATTGATTAATTTTTGGGGGTAATATTTACATTAGAGGCAATTTGCTCACATTACTATATTTATAAGTACATGTGCTTTAAATAATGTCAAATAAAGTTTTTCGGAAACTCAACAGTTTCTTGTTAAAATGAGGTCAACTTTCAGCATTATCGGAAACGTTCAAACATTTTCTCAAAAGTGGTTCCGAAGTTTTGCATCAAATTTTTCCTATAGATGCACCGTTTAATATAACGTGAAGTTCATTTTGGTGTATTATTTTGTTTTGTCAAAAATTACACAAATGTAATTTTTTCAAACATATTTCACGCCGTTAATATGCACGCTTTCAGCCATTTGTATACACTATTTCATTTGCGAGTAGAAGTGCTTCAAATAACTTGAAAGTTTTTCGAAAACTCATTAGACTTCTGTGAAATGAGCTTCAAATTTCGCATTTACAGTAATGCTTAGTCGCCATTTTTTTACGGCTAAAATTTCTATGTAGGACGAGGTTTTACTCTTCTTTAATATTCTTGAAGTAATATTTCGATTTTATTATTAAGAAACCGATACGTTGAGAAATTGTCAAAAAATGTACTTTGGGCAACGATAGATGGCAGCTGGCCAGAGAATGGAGCAAGAGCTTATAGCCTGTCCACATCCAAGAAATTAGAAATCTTCACTTCGAGAAAGTCTGTGCCATTCTGTAGCTCCTCTAGTTGCTTTATGTATGATAGGAAACAGCCTAGAGTGCATTTAGCACTAAAGTAATATAAACGCAATTTTGATATATTCTTTAGATTTTTCAAGAATTATACAAGTTTTTTAGTATAAGGGAACTAAAAATGGCCAATTTTCGATAAAGTGTGAACAAAAGTTTCTCAAAAACTATGAAACAACCTCCCCGGCAAAATTTCGAAGTGAAAAAGACTTAAATTCTGTTCAATATTCCGAAAGTTTGATTTTGACCAAATACGTAGGACCCGAGAAATAAAACATCTACGTGTTTTTTTTATTCAAACCCAGAAAATATATCTTTTTCACAAAGCGAAAAGTAAATCATCGCATTAATACAAAAGTTCTCGAAATATTTTGTTTTTTGGCATTCCTTCGCTTAAAATTTGGCAGATGAATTACCTTGAAATTTGTTAGCATGGCAAGAATGTCGTTAAAAGTGTTTGTTTGTATCAGGTGGAATGTTGTTAAAAGTGTTTGTTTGAACAGGGCAGCCATTGAAGATCAATGTTTAGAAATTAACCCTTAACTGGCGGCAAGTCAAATTGTCCCAAAGGCATTTTCTCTTCTTATTTTCGGAGAACACTGCGAGAAACAGATGATGCGGAGTCCACGTCATCTCTTCTTATAAAGTTCCTATTCAGAGCATGCAATGATAGATACTGTTGACCTGTTTTTCTGAATTGCCTTCCTCTCCCGACGCCAGCGTTAGAGTTCCAGTGCATTTCAGTGTGGCGAATGTACAAGCGAGTCGTCTTAGCAAGAACTCAGTCTTCACGTCCCATTTTAGGTAAGTTGTGAATACTGCTTCCGGTGGGTGAAAGTTCACATGGCCCTTTTTGGAACATTACGTAAGAAGAAACCGGACTCTCCTCGGGAATTCTTTCCAAGTTAAAAAAGAGGCAAATTCAAGCTTTACAAAGGTGACAATGACACCTTATGTACCAGCTAATAATTCCTAAATACGGATACGAAGTCATTTCTACAATTCCGAAGGACAAGAAGATTGATGAACGCACATGCCCGCTGCAGAAGCCAGAAATTTATATATATTAAGAACAGTATTTTATAACTTCTATAAATAAAACATACCATAGTCAACAATAAAAATTTCTTGCAGTAAAGAAGCATGTTTGTTCTAAGTTAAAATTTATTACCTTCCTTCAATGTATTTTCTTTCATAAGAATAGCAATAGCCTCCAAGCGCTTCTCAAAATATGTTCACGAAGCGTGGGATTTTCGGAGCGGGCGACTATGTTTGACGCCGAATTACACAAAAAGACAAATATTTTCAAAAACTTCAGCCTGACCTTACTTGAAAATCTGCTTTTGTTTAATACATTTCATTAAGAGAAAAATTATCTTCACAATATTAAAGTTGTAGGAAACCGGCAAAATTTTGAGTTTTTGCAATTTTCGAAAACTTAGGGATTCTAATGAGCAATAAGATCCACACCATTTTCTTAAGCCTCATTAACTATATCTGAGGTCAAAATCAATCAAAAATCTAGTGCCGTATTTTAGAAAAAAGGTTTTAAAAATATAAAAATTGTCCACGTTTGACATACTCGTATTTTCGAAAAAATGTACAAGACAATTTGAAAATCAGTTTCTAATGAACACATTTAATAAATAAAAAATATTTGTCTTATAATTGTAGTTGTAGGTCCGAAACAATTGTGAATTTTTGCTATTTTCGAAAAATCAGAGTTTTCAAGGAACATGAGACTTGCACCATTCTCTTAATCGCCCTTCACTCTATCCAACAACAAAAATTAATCAAAAACTTGGAAGCCATTTTTTTGAAAAACTTTCCGATGTGCTTTATGTAAAGAACCCTCAAAATGAAAATATTGGTTTGAAATGCAAGGAACAGCGACATCAGTTACATTGATCGGGGAATAACAATTTTGGAAAACATCTGCTGAACGATATAGCCGCTAACGTTGTTCACGGACGGACTTTGTATCGTCAATCGATTTTTCGGTATCACCGACACATAAAACATGATTTCTGGTTACGCTATGTGTTAGAAGATTTTTCGAAATTTAGCAATTGGATTTATCCACTTTTTCGTTTTCAGGGTCTAACAATGATTTTTTTCTGCCGAAAATCCACTTTTTCTCGTGTAGCTTTACATAACTTTTTTCTATACTACGTATAAAAATATATTTTAATGCTAGCCGGCATAATAGACATTTGAACTGAGAAAAAATAATTAAATTATTTGTATTATGCATGATTAAAGCAGGGCAATATTAACAAAAATTTAATTTCCCGCGAAACACGAATTGGCAAAATATATTACATAAGTTAAAATTTGATCGCATGGTCTGTCAATTTTTAGGCTGCATGTTTGCATGCATATATTAGCATTTCAAAGTGCAAAAAATCCTGTTTAGTGATATTAAGTTGTTAAATTTAAAAAGGAAAATTTTTTGTTCACTTGACTTAGGAAATATGTTTGAAAATAATCCAGATCGACATGATTAAAACAGTAATTTTGGTGGTCCTTGCCGTCTTTATCTCTTGATTCATCAATCATTAATAGCATCTGAGATATTTTCTCAGGTAATTATAATGATGAGAAAAAAGATGATCACAAACAAAAACACAAAAGTATTTTTACTTTTTAATAAAAGTAACATTTCTCACGCCATTAATATGCACGTTTCCATCAAATTGTATACATTATTTCATTTATGAGTGAAGGTGTTTCAAATTATTTCAAATAAAGATTTTCGAAAACTCAATAGATTTCTGTAAAAAAGAACATATTTCGCATTTACAATAATGCTTAAACGCCATTTTCTAAAAAAAAATTGAATGAAAATGTCTATTTAGGACGAGGTTTCACTCTTCTTTAGTATTCTTGAAGTAATATTTTGGTTCTACTATTAGAACCCAAAAAGTTGAGAAAATGGCAGAAAAATGTACTTTGGGCGACGATAGATGACAGCTGGCACAAAAAATGGCAAGACCGTAAAGGCAGTCCTCATCAAGGAAATTGGGAAATTTTCCTACAAGAAAGACTGTGCCATTCTGTAGCGCCACTTGTTTTAAATTCTTTTTATATTGTAACGGGTGCCGGCGGCGGCGTGTCCGTACACCGGCCTAGCCCGAGCCCACCGTTGTGCGGCCACTTGTAATACTTTCTACAAGCCCGGCACGTTAAACTGCTACTTGTAATAGATTGCCCTGCTCTAGCCCTTCTTATAAACAAACAAACAAACTAGCCTCGCGTTGGGTTGCCACATATAATAATCTTCCCGTTCTCCTACTCACAATTGCCCGTCTGCTAGCTTACCTGGCCTTTTGACTCACCTGGGCGTGGTCTGCGGTGCGTCTGTACAGACGCGAGCAAGGTACTGCGCTCACGTGCGTGGATCAGTTCTAGTGCTACGTGAATGACTACGAACATATATTGATTTTACAAATCATGACCCCAAAGGTGGCCATGAAATTTATTCAAATTCCCTCTTTTCTCGTATTTTCCTTCAATTCACAATATCTAGTGCTGTAATAGCACTGGTGCCTCTGACGGCACACATTGACATAACCCAGCAACGAAAGAAACAACAACAAATAGATAATTCTCTTCCTACAATACACGAAACATGGACATATACTTTCTCATTCACACAGATTATTTACAACAAACAAAAAACAAATGCCATTCACACATATGATTAAAACCCCAGAATGCATTCTGTCGAAATTAACGTATTAAAAATCTATTAATCACATAACTTTATCTTCGACAGAGCGTTCTTCACTTCGTAAAAAAAAAACAAATGTCAAAATACTTTTGCTCACGTATGATGCTGCTTCCGCGAAGAATCCGGGTGTTTTGTGCGATTATCCACGCACAACAGCGCCTCCCGTTGTCGCCACCAGTTCCGGAACACACTCGCGTACGCATCACTGTTCACGTAACATGTCGGAATTCACGCTGCCACCTTTTTTCATAAATATTCCAAGTTATTTGAAAATCTCTGAGTCCCGAATTGAATTCCGCGCCACTAATCGTAAATGCAACGTCGCGCTCCCCACCGTTGCAAAATTTCTCATACGGCCACGCTCATTATCGTTTGCTCTCGCGAGTCCAACGGGCGTTGCCGAATTTCACAGTAATTCCGAAAACTTTTTTTTATGAAATTCTTTTTCACGAAATATTAAATAATTTACATGAAGTATTCCCAGTTACTATTGCAACTTCTGTCCATTACTTCCGCACTTTAAAAAAATTCCAAACATCGCCTACGCGAATACACGTCTTGCCTCCACCAAGTCTAGGCACGTTCTGCTAAAATTGTTCCAACTTAGCATTGTTATTTTTGCTTCAACACTTTTCCCGATCGCTTGATAACTGACGATCGCGTCACTTTGGTTCTCACAAAATATTTAATTTTTAACGTTTCCCGAAACACTTTATTTCCGTTTTTGTTTTAATAAAATTCTCCCGGCAATTTCCTAAAATTCGATGTTTTCCTCTTGTTTTCCTTTGGTCAAATTCCTTTTATTTTCCCTATTTTCCGTTTTTGGATGTGAAACGAAACGCACTGCAATTGTTCGCTAATCGCTTCTTCTTGCTAAACTTTTGCTTGAATTAATTTATTTGTTTTATTAAAATTTTGATACTTCCCGTCAAGATATTTAAATGGGATAAATTTTGCATGATGCCACTAATTTTCTTCTTTTCCCCCCGAAAGTCTGAATTTGATATCTTATCGCGTTCTCTTGCATTATTCGAAAAACCCTCTCCTTTATAAGCGTTTCATCGCTCCAACAATGGACTCCATTAATATTCTCCTTAACACAAATATACGAAATACAAAATTTTCAATTACTTCTTATTGCCTGACGCGATTTTACTGGGATAACTTTTAAAATGTTTCTAAATTAAAGCCGGATCTAATGTCTATGGTCAAAACTTGCACAAGTATCGGGTTCACTTTATTTTCTTCCCCAATCGGTTTTTTTATTATGGCGCCTTTGCTGTAAATGTTTTCAAATTGTTTATTATCCAAACGCATACTATCGGGGATCGTGTAAATCATTACAATATTAGGGTGGCATTAACATCAAAGCCAAGAGCGACCACATTATTATTACAGAATATTTGCATTTGGAGTAATCAGGTAGTACAAAATTGTATAAACTGAATGTTACAAGTATAAGTATTACGTAATGGTACAAAAGGTATGAACAATTCTTATGAAATTGATATGTGATAATATAAGGGTATTTTACTACTTTTTTTCGTATTCTTCTTGCTATGGATATCGTATACCTGGATTATTTGATAAGTATTCTATCAGTTATATACAAATATACAGTTAGTTTACATTGAATGTGTTTTAATGAATTTTCGATTTGAGTATACCGTTTACAATTGTAAATTTATGGAAAATATCATAATTAGTCTCAGTTGGAAATGAATAATAGATAAATAAATAAATAAATAAATAAATAAATAAATAAAATAAATAAGAAAATTCGTTATCTGAGCCAAAATAATGTAGCTTTTGATAGATAACTTAGAATACACAACACTCAGTAAGCAACCTTAAATTATTTTAAGAATAAATAACTTCAGTCTTTTGTTACTTAGTTGTGTTACTAAGCATAGTTTAAATTGCAAGTTAATTTTGCATTATCCTTTGCAATACGAATCAGTGGTAAAATGAATTCCATATTACATATTACAAAGAGGAGAATTGTTTCATATGTCATATATTGGTTACTCTTATGACAAAAAGCACAAAAATTGGTGAGAAGTACGTCTATTTCCAGTATGATAATGGTGTTTATTTACACCCGTTGAAGAGCAAGAAACTGCTAAGCTGTCAGCTTACAGTTGTGTCAAATGTTAGAATACTATTTATTTCATGTTTTGAATTAGAAGAAGAAATGAACATATTTCATATACTTTTATCAACTCCTAGTTCAGATGAAAAGTACTTAGTAGGTCATACTTACGTCATTTAGTAACTCTCATTATGTTTGTTTGTATTTGGTTCTTAAGTTATTTTAAGGCAGGGAATTGTATCAAGAGATGATGAACGATGATAGGTGTTCTACATGTTTCACAGGGATAAGTTAAAAGTTTTTGTCGCCCAACAATACCTTCTTTCTCCGCTAGATTGTGAAACGAGTGTAGCGAAATTTGTGTGGTCAGACGGAAGAGCGGGTCGGATGGCCCACGTCAAATAAGGCATTAACTAACTAACTTGATCTTAATGGATAGATTTCCTAGTTAAGAATAATTTGCTTGGGGGAGATTTCTTCCTTTCCATGACCCAGAATCTTTTTAGTTTTTTGTTTAAAGCTCTTTTGATATCGTTGTGAAATACATATTTTGAAGTTAGCGATAAATTTGTAGAATGTTTTGCAACCTTGTCTACTATTTCATTTCCATCGACACGACAGCGGGAAGTGATTCATAAATCTAGAGATTTGGAGATTTGGTGATTATTGGATCATGATTAGATGAATTATTAAGATTTATTAGGACACTGAGAGTCAGTTTAAATAACACATTTTGAATCATCTGATTCTTCGATACATTTTAATGCCTTATATATGGCACATGCTTTAAACTAAAATATGGAACATATATCATTAAGCTTGAAGTATTGTATTTTATTGTTGATCATTAAAGAACATCCTGTGCCATTATTGGTAATAGATCCATCGGTGAATATTTGAATATATTGGATATACAGGGTGTTTCAAAATGAATAGCGGGGTTTTAAAGTGTTATAATATTTATTACATCAGGCTTGCAGCCGCGGGTGATATATCAAATGATAGAGGAACTCAAACAGTTTTACATAATAGCCTACAAGTGTTCAATGTGAGCACCCTTCGTTACTCGGCACACGTCAAGACGATATGCGAGTTCTTCCCAAACTTTGGTTAGTGTCTCATTAGTAATTGCCGCAACAGCTGTTTCAATCCTGTTCCTTAATTCGGGAAGGTTGGCTGGCATTGGAGGCACATACACTCGATCCTTAATAAACCCCCAAAGATAGAAATCACACGGCGTTAGGTCGGGTGACCGTGGAGGCCATGGGAAACAAGCGCTATCATTAGGCCCCTTACGGCCAATCCAGCGGTCGGGTACTGTGAGGTTAAACCAATCGCGTACCTCGTTATGTCAGTGAGGCGGCGCACCATCTTGCTGAAAGATGAAGTTCTCTGGTTCATCCTGTGTCAGTTGAGGGAAGAGCCATAGCTGTAGAGTATCCAGATAAGAGTGACCAGTTACAGTTGCTTCACCAAAAAAGAAAGGACCATAAACTTTCTGTTGGGATATGGCACAAAAAACATTCAATTTAGGTGAGTCTCGTTGCACTTGTATCATCATGCGGGGATTTTGTGAACCCCAAATCCGAACATTGTGGGTGTTTACTTGACCACTAAGGTGGAAGGTCGATTCATCACTGAATACGACAAGATCCAGAAAATTTTCATTGTCATTCAACAACATGTCGTTAGCAAAGTTGGCACGTAAAACATGGTCAATAGGCTTCAGAGCCTGTAACAACTGCAAACGATAAGGACGTAGTTGCAAGCGTCGCCGCAAAGCTCTCCAAACAGTCGTCACAGGAATTGCTAATTCACGACTAGCCTTCCGAACGGATTTCATAGGGCTACGCGTGAACGAATTACGCACTTGCTCAACGCTCTCTTCACTAGTTCTTGGTCGTCCCGTACTCTTGCCTTTACAAAGGCAGCCAGTGTCTTCAAACTGATGATACCATCTACGAATATTGTTATCACCTGGAGGATCACAACCGAACTTAATTCTGAACGCACGTTGCACAGTAACAACAGATTCCGTCTTTGCAAACTGTAAAACACAAAACGCTTTCTGTTCTTTAGTCGCCATCTTTGCTACTAGCGCTTTCTATCGGATTGCGGCAGAAACATTCCGCATTGATGCCAACAAACAAAACTGTTTGAGTTTCTCTTTCATTTGATATATCCCTTGTGGCTGTAAGTTTGATGTAATAAATATTATAACACACTAAAACCCCGCTATTCATTTTGAAACACCCAGTAGTTAGAAAAAAATCCTTTGAAGAGTATTTGAAATATTTAAGGATTAGTATCACTTTTCTTCAATGAATTGAGGCTGGTATTAATATCTAATTCAAATTGGAGCCATGAAGGACTGTTGGTTTTTATATTCAAGTTTACTAGCGGAAATGTAAAGTCAATTTATTCCAGATATTTTGTTAATAATAAATATACTGGTTGGGTGTTCTAGGTTTTTTATATATTGGAATGAAAGTCTTGATGAAAAAAATTTTTGTATGTTGGATTATGCTGATTGCTGGAGATTTTATAAGCATATGAAAAAGTTAATCTTCTTCTTTGAATGGCTTCTTCAACAGTTTTTCTTGGCCTCTGCATAAATAATTTATGTAGGACAAGTAATGAAGGCTCCAATTGCCATACGTAGGCCACTACAATGAACGGAGTATTAAACTATATACGAGGTTATAAATATAATTATTCCTGGATATCAACATACCTGTTGTATGCTGACCAGCCGTTCATACGAAGCGACAATTTCTAGAAACTTATTTTAAATAAACATACTTGGCTTGGTTCCAATACCTCTAATTAAATTATCCGATTTTATGAAAAAATGTAACATTTATTACATCTAGAATTATTAACAAAACTTGTGAGAAGTTTGAGCTCATTTGTTACTGATTCTTTATCATATTTAACAATAACCGGTTTATATAATCAATTTCAAATAAATGATTATTTTTAACTATATTAAAGTTATTTTCCTTTAAATCGATGTTTCGTTCATTCGATGTTCAGTTTTACTGAAGTTGTGCAGAGGTTTTGTTGAGTTCCAAAGTGTCCACGCAGGTATCATGACAGTGAAGTAATTTCGTTTACTGTTAGTCTAAATCTATGAAATGTCAGTTTAGATCTGCTTTGTACTTCCCATGTGAGAGAAATTCTGCAAACCAGTTTACTATGCTCGCACTTTTTCTTGATCCTCGAGCTCCCTAGTCCTCGCTCAGCCCGGCATAGGTAGCCCGGCCCGGTAGAAAATATGAGCTCCACTCGGAGCGTCCCGGCCCAGTTTGTAGTGCTGCCCACCTTCTTCCTTTCCAATGCGGACTTCGTAGTTTTCGGTCTCTCTTTCTATCGACCTGTGCGTACCATGTTCCTTCTTGTTACTCAATTATTTCTATAACTATTAATTATTTCTTCAGAATTTAAAAAAATCTTCCGTTGATTCTCATAGCTATCTACTCCAAGACGAGTTATTACGCCGAGTTTTCTCACAATAAAGTTTACAGCCCTGCACTGCCGTGATATAGACAGAACCTGCCTCTCCCCGCACCTCCCGCTGTGAAGTATCAAGAAAAAGTGCGCAATTAGTATACTGCGTTGCTTAAAAGGAAAAGTAAGTTTGTTTTTTAGCAATATGTCAGAAGAAATGAAATATTGTTTATAGGAGATAACACATTAAAAAACTTCAGAAATAATAGCCGTCAGTATAATTATACTCCGCCTAGTATACTCTCTGACTCCGCCTTCTGTGTCATTCGGTGCTGATATTACATTGCCAACTAGCCGTGGGACACGTGTGTTCAATTATGTAAGTGTATTTATCAAACTTAATAGATTTTGTGCTGCATAATATCTAATCATCCTGTCATGAAAGTTAATAAATACAGAAATGCAAAAGAAGCATTATATAAGACAAGTTTCTTCTTCATCGTATTTAAGAATTTGCTTTGTGAACATTACTCTCAGCATAGTATTTTACATTTATCTCAGAATTCACCGTCAAATTTTGATGGGTTTCCACTAATAATTGCTTAAAATTTCCCGGACAAACTGCACTTCCCTATACAATCACCACGTGCGATTCCCTCAAATTGATTACTTTTCCTGATGTGAATTAAATCATTCACTTATGTCCGTATTAACGAAACTGTAATTCCTAAACTAAAATTGTAATACTGCCAAATTACTTTTGGCAGTTATTGGAACTAATTTATATAACATTTTCGGCACAACACCTAATACTTTCAAGCAATTCTCAGATTAAAAATAGCGATATTATAACTATCATAAAACTGAACATCATAATTCTCCTAATACAATCTACACAATGTCCGCTATCATGATCCTTTCAACACGCAGACTGACATGTACCCACATAAATTGTCTTCTTATTTATCATATATTTTCAGTCAGATAAAATAGTGTTACGTTAGCGGAAAAAATTAGAATAAAAAACACGTTTTTGGCTGTAGATGGTTGTGAATGATGGGACAGGGGCTAAGAAACTTTACAAAAATATTATTTTTATGTTAGAATTATAATGTAACCACTTATACGTCATATTGTTTAGGGGAACGTTTTACCATCTTATCCAGGGGTACCCGTTATTGCTGATTTACCCTTGAAAATAGATTTTATTACATACGATCTAATATTTTTGTTAACAATCCGTGCAAAAAAAACGCTCATTTTTCTGTATTCAAAATTCAATTAATATATGGCGGGCTTTTACACGGAGAGAGTTTTCTCTCCTAACTTTCCGGAATTGGTTAGGAGACACGTGTAAACTCTCAGGAGAGCGATCTTCTCTCCGGAGACATGACGTCACAGGAGATCTTCGAAGTTTCCAAGAGAGAACAGTGTAAAGGGTCTGGTATAGAGCGATTTTCTTAAGGTTGAGCCAAAGTGACAGCTAGTGCTGGCAACATAACTGAAGGTTCTGTGGTCGTTGTGCCCTCGAGCCCATTAGACTACCTTCCCGCATTCGTTCGTTTGCAGTTGGCTAACTTGTAAATGGCTTCGATACTTCCTTTCGTGGTGTCCTTGTCCGACAAAAATATAGTGCGCTGCGAGAAATAATTGATATTAGGAAGTGCGGTGTAATGTGCTCTTCTGTAAAAATTCTTTTTTGTTTATTCAATGTATTGAATTTACTTTTTGTGTGATAAATATTATGTTTATTTTAAATCCGAGACTAAAATGCGAATTTTTCTTTCTTTTTACATTCGCGGCAGTTTTCTTTTACTGTTTGTGAGAGCATGTTAAGAGATTTTCCACATACGTTATTAAATTTTAATATTTCGCGGACTCGCGTACGTGCATATACCTCAGCGAAACTCTTAGACTTCTGCATAGGGATGTTTTCACCGGAGCCATTAGCACTTTAAGAAGGGGCATGACTGAACAGCTGTCGCGGCGGAGGGATACTTCTCTGAAATACATGTGATGTTCACTTGTTTTCGCGAACTGTCACTTTGGCTCATCCTTAGGAAAATCGTTCTGTATCGCTGAGAAATCGTATCTCTTGGGAGATAAATAGTATTCAAAGAGAGTTGGAAGAGTGTGTGCTCTCTTGGTATGTGTCCATGTACTCCATCAGCCTTTCTATGTCTGCGCGTCGTTCCAGAGTGGTCCATGGATTTCTAATCTTTGGGGAAATTTGACACTGGGGAATTATAAATAAAAATGACAAAGAACTGTATGTATCTCCTGTGGCTAAAAACCATAGCGTTAAAGCAAGTATCTATCCCCAAGAAATATATTTCCGCATGACGGTATCTTGCTTTTTAATTGCTTGAGATATTTTTCCTAATAACAAATCAAATCCTTCTTTAGTTACACCTGCGAATTTTTTGTACACAAACCCTTTTCCTTTATATCCTTTTTAATAATAATAATAATAATAATAATAATAACAATAATAGTTATTATATTAATTATATTCATTCCTTTAACAAATAAGTCGAAGTTACGAATTAATTGTGGAATTTTGTTATATAAAACTATCATAAGGCGTTCTCTTTCATACACCTGCTCTATATGGTGTAATGCCTCTACTACCAAATTTAACAAATTTCAAATAATCCAAAATAAATTCCTTATAAAAATGTACATGTTCACTAGTTTATATCAAATAAAAAAATTACAGAGAATGTAAAATTGATTCTTTCAAATCGTTTATACTTAACTTCACAAAAAGATTCTATAACAAATTATCAACTTAACCATTTTTCAAAACTTTACATTAGGTCAAAACTATTTTATCGAATACGATCACGTTTTCCAATAGATATTTTTAGTCCTCTATAAATTAAAACTTGTTTTATTTTATTAATCCCGGAAAATTGCAATACAATTGAACAGGTAGCAAATAAATATATTTTTTAAAATTCTCTTCCTGCAATTCCTCCATCAAAGTTTTATAAATACTCAGCTCTTCTCTGTAAATAGAATCACCTACCCTTGTCTCTTTATTTTTCTCCATTTCTTCAAAATTATTAAAGCGGCACAGGCATCTGCAAGATCCCTGACATTCTAACCTCAAACTGCTCGCCGCTGCTCATCGGCTGCTTATTCAACATGGCGGCGCCACAGAACATCTAGAGACATTTGTATCAAGTGTAAACAGCAAGGAGATACTTTTCCGGAGAGATCTCAGGAAACTACTCTCCCGGGAGTTAGGAGACGCGTTTCGGGAGAAATTTCCATTCGTGTAAAGCCATCTAAGAGAGTTTATCTCCTAACTTCTTCAGGAAAGTTAGGAGACTTTGTCTCTACGTGTAAACGCCCCTAGGAATGGGATCACAGAAGTTTGAAAACGTGCACAGAATTCACTTGTCCGCATAGTACGTCATACATAGTTTTTAACTTTTTTACGTTAAATAACTATTAATGAAATAAATAATTAAAAATTAAATAATAATTAAATAATAAATACATAAATAAATAAATAAATAAATACACAAATAAATAAATAAATACACAAATAAATAAATAAATAAATATGTGATTAAATAATTAAATCCGGATTAAATAATAACATCCAGTGACGAATACGTCGCCTGTTCAACCTAACTTCATATCTTCATGGGCCTTTGCCTTTCTATCTGCAAAGTTTTTGATGTCCGATATACGTGGATAGCGTGTCATTTATTCGTATTATTTATATGTTCAGAATCTGTTATTTATATTATTCGGACCACGGCCGAACAATATCGTCTCCGAAGACGCTGTTCTGGTGTTCGCTAGAGTAATATCTATTGACCTGCTCGCGCTGGACCGCAAACGAATCAACGATAGGAGTGCAGTCTAAGGCAGAGCGATTTCGACAGAAGAGGAACGACGAAGGACAATGGAGCACTGGCAAGAACGCTGGAACTGTCGGTCCAATGTGATGTGGACGCACCGGCTCATCAAGCAACTGTCACCATGGTTCGCAACGGGAGTTTGGAGAAGTGAATTTCTTTGTCTCCCAGTTGCTGGGAGGCCACGGCTATTTCAGAGACTATCTCTACAGCATGGGAAAGGTTAAATCACCTTACTGCAAATGTTGCAGAAATTAACTAGACACCGCAGAGTCACCATTTCCTAGTGCACAAACTGGGAAAGAGAACGCGATAGGCTGGAGATAACGACAGGTAACCTCACGCCAGAGAACACTGTGGAAGTCATGATGAAAAATGAAAAGTCCTTGAGCGCAATCTCCCACTTTATAGAAAGCGTCCTGCGGGCAAAGAAGAACAAAGGCTGTCTAGACGACATTAAAGTGTAAGACGGAAATAACCCCATCAAGAAAGCCTCAACCCGAAGTAATTCGAAAGCGGTTCCAGGTTGGAGTCAGACGAAGAAATGGATGGTTATTTTTAGTGCGGTCGACTAGCATGAGGTAATCCCACACTGTTGAGAAACCAGTTTTGCTCTTCGCCTTTTGAAGGTTTTTTTCCACCTGCGAAAAAATCTTATTTATTTACAGTCCGTAACTAGGTCAACATGTCTGTACTGCAAACGTTAGAAGCTTACGACTAAAAATAAAGTATAATGGGATGACTTTAAATTATTGTGAAGGGCGCCTTTTGCATTATCACAGTATATTGTAACGTCGTAGTATTTTGTTCATCGGACCGCACAAGACGTGAGGCCGGAGAGAGGGAGGGTTTGGTCCAGGCGCCGCGGGCTGGTGGGGCAACCAGAACTGTCGCCTTGGAGGGTGCAGGCCGCCGGGGGCGTGTCTAGGAACCCTGGGGTCAGCTGGCGCAGAATGATGTGCGAGGACAGGTCGTCCTGCAGCTGGCGACGGGCTCCATTTGGCGACCGGCCCCCAAACTCCTAATGAGGTGACGCAGTCTTCGGATCTTCAGCGTGGGCGGTCTGTCACGTGACTCCTCGCGATAGAGACTGGCGGGGGAAACCGTTTTCATTCGAGTTTGGAACGAATCGCGGTGCGGAGGCATTTGGTCACCCGTGAGGGGTTATCCCAGGATTGCGAGGCGTGGCGTTGCCGCAGGACGGAGATCAGGAGCAGCGCTAAGTTTAGCACGCTGAGGTACTCTGTGTCAGGCTGGGGCAGCTTGCCTCAGGAATTGTGGTGCTGTGGAGTGCAGCGGTAGTTTCCAGGGGTGTGTGAATATTGTGTACAGTAATTGTAAATAAACCTGTATCCGTGTCTGTGTTTCCCCTCACATCACGACGACGCCACAATATTTTTTCAACGACCTTTTGTAACAGTGAACAATAAAAAAAATTTCCAAATTTTCTCTTTCAAATTAATCCCTTTGTCAGAAATGAATGTGTTTGAACATTCTTTTTATATCACAAAAATAATTGGAGCTTGTTTCTAAGGTGAAATCTGAACCAACGTGAAGAAAAACTCTGCATTTTCTGATTTTAACCACAAATAATGTTTTTTTATATGTTGGAGAAAGTTCAAATCACGTTTTCAATTTATCGCTTTAAATATTTTTTCTTTTCCGGTACACTCGCATGTCCGAACACTGATTTCAAAGAGTTTGTAATGTCTTCAACAATTTTAATGACTCCACTGGAGGTAATCCTACCGTTTCCAATGTCTGAATTGCTTTAGGCAACTTTACAAAATTTGATTCAATATACATTTTAATTTTTTCGCACAGTTTAAAGAAATATTTTACCATTATTATCACCATCACCACCATGACCATCACCATCACCATGACCACCATCACCATGACCCTCACCCTCACCGCCAAAACCATTACCTGTACCATCACCATCACCATCACCATCACCATCACCTGTTCCATTACCATTATCATTATTTTTTGAGGCGGGGGAAATGCTTTATGCACCGTAAGGTCTGAAACCTGTGTGTGGGACTTCCATAGTTGGTCTGAGTGTTTGCCCAGTTTTCTTCCGTTTCTAGGATTTCTCTCATACAATGATGTTTGGTGATAACTCCTTTCTAATGTGAGAGTTTGTTATTTTTGTGACCTTCAAAATCTCAGCAGTAAAATAGCACATGTTCTGCGTCTTATTCTGTTCCACCTGCTGGTGGTACATCCGCTGTTCTCTTTCTTTTTGAAGAGGTATAAGTCGCTTCTGAAGCTTCCATGATCCGTGAAGGTTTGTGTCACGTTGTAAGCGGTATCAGTGTGCTTTCGTTCTATTTGTTAATTTTGTGTATTAGACTATAAGTCCTTATACCTCTCGTTTCTTTTCTTCAGCGGCCTTGCCACATCTGAAAGAGCTCTGCTCTGCTTTCCTCTTCACCCTTTCTTTCTGCTTTTCCCTTTCTGGTGTCTGTATTTTTTTCGGGTTTTCGCAGACGGATGTTCTTTTCTTCACCAGAAAGTCGATAAAGGGTACGCTTGCTAGCACAAAGGCGGCACTTTCAGAGACTGTTCGGTAGTCAGAGATGATCCTCTGTGCTACCAATCTCTGTACCGACAGCAGCCTTCTCCTACACTTTTCTACTTTCATAGCGCCCGCCCATGCCGAAGCTGCGTATAGCATTTTGAACAGGACTGACCCTGCTACCAGTTGTCTTCCTTTTCCCTCGGGTCCTCACAATTTGGCATTAGTTGTGTTAGGTTTCCTCCGCCTTCCATTGCCTTCATCGCTACCTTTTCCACATGAAGTACAAAACTCAAGCAATTGTCGATTTCTACTCCTAAATAAGTAATAAGTTTCTTCCATTGTATTGCATTGCCTCCCACTTCTATTCTCGGCTTCCTAAATCCCCTTGTCTTTGTGACCCGAATTGTCTCTTTTTTCTCTGTTGCCATGTCTAATTTTCGTTTATCCAACCTTCTTTTTGCTCTATGCAGTCTTTCATTCGCTCGCATCTTAAGGATGTCTTCGTTTCATGCTGCGACTGCACTCAAGGCGTCGTCTGCAAGTCCTATATTCTTTATTTCTCTTTGCGAGTGGCATCTTTAAGAAGTCATCTTAAACCAGGTTCCCTAGCATTGGGCCTAGCCGAGATCCTTGGGAGGCTCCGCACGTCATTTCTTGTTTAATTCTCCAATTATCTCTTTCATATATAATGCTTCTCTAAGATTCTTCAGGTAGTCTGGAATATTCCAACTTTCTAATGCCTCTTTTACATCTTCCCAACCCAAAGAGTTTAATGTGTTTAATGTCCATTCCTATCAGGGCGAAAATTTCTTTCTTCCTGGCGCTACCTTCTTTTGCCGTTTTTGCCGGTTCGACTGTTTCCCTGATAGCGTCGATCGTCAATCAGCCTTTACAGAACTCGCACTGTTATGAGCCAAACTGCTCTGTCCTATTATGTGCTTCTCCAAGCGCTGAAGAATCAGGCCTTCCAGCATTTTGCCCATGGTATCCACAAGGTCGATGGGCCTGTACGATGAAGCACTATCTACCGGCTTGTGTCCCTCCCTTAACAGTAGCTTGTGACGCTTCAAGTCTTTAACAAAGCCTCCATATCCCATACACTCATTGCAGAGTTCAAACACAACGTCCGGATATTCTGTGATGACTACTTTCAGTACCTCGCTCGGTAGGGGAGTCCAACCCAGGTGCCTTGCCTGTTTTCAGACATTTACCAACTTCTTGAAGTTCACGAGTCGTGAACATGTCTGCCTTTACCGCTTTGTCATAGCTGTTCCTTTTCCTTTTGGGCGTTTGGGAAATAGATGCTCAGTTATTTCTTCAACCCACGTTGTATCATTTAGATTTGAATGAGATACTTTATATTTGAAAATGGAATTTGAATATTGTAACGTATAATGTAATTGAGATTTGGGAATTGTAATTTAAGATTTGAAATTATTTTAATAAACATAAGTCATTCAAATTAAAACAAAATTGGTTACATATTTCAGGAAGTCGATATGCTTCCCGAAGAAGAGAGAACTACTGCTGTAACTGACGCCACGCAACCACCTGTTGGGGGCGGATGCACGGCATCTGCAGCGACTGGTGACGCGGACTTCGACGACAGCGTGCTTGATTTCGCGCGCGACAAAATGGAACCTGACGTTGCGGCCTTCTACCGCCTGCTACTGAAAGAAGGACGGAACCAACCTGGAGATTCTGGTGTCTCCTTGGACTCAAAGTAATGTGAGGTCGTTGCGAATCTGCAAACCTTGAACCTGCATATGTATATGTGCTAAGTGAATGTGTTCGTATGTTTGTCCCTTATTGATGGGCCTATTGAACCTGTTTCCTTCCACAATCCCGTGCAAGTGAGATGTCATTCAAAGCACCTAGATATTTTGGTGAAAAAATTACTGTGTTTGTTGTATCCTTCTTCAATATTCTGAAAGAATTCTAGAAAAAACTGTGTTCCGAGGAAACTACTGAGGTGAGACACATAGCAACCATATCTTATGATTTATCATAAAATAACTACTTCATTCTCTTTGGAGTGTGTTTTATTCGTGTACTAATAATACGTCATATGAAAATTAAAATAGTTGAAAGGAGGAGGAAATTGGAAATGTAGTTTTTCCCTTTGTTTCACACTGGTTGTTCACATAATTAAATCTCATTTTGTTATGTAACAGAAAAATTAAGAAAGCATTTTTGTCATTTTTTCGAGAAACTTTCAATGTCAGAGGACGAGGTAGATAACTGTATTATTTTTAAACTTTTATGTTTATGTAAACACAATTATGTTTGTGCATTAAAATACCCAGCAGAGAGACCACAGGAAGCTACAATTATAATGCTACGTTGAATGTATCGTCGCCGACGCTGTAAACTGTTTTCAAAGTATATTTGTGTTGAAAATTTCTTTCATGCCCAGATTTGCTCAAAAATGTTTTTACAGTGCCTGGTTTTGACTTACCAATGAATTGCAGTAGCTGTTAGTGTTATAATTCCGTTCAAAAATTCCCAACACGAATGGCCTTGTACGTTACCTCCATACGAGACATGAACTGGTAATATTTCATTGATTTCTTGACTGTGCTTGACCGTTGTTTATTGTTGTGTGCAATATTGGTGAGTAAAAAACTATCTTACGGACTTGGCTTCTTTTTTGGTCATAACTTTCTGAAAGTAAGTGCTTCGGCAGCCGACGTGGATGGTCGAGGTGGCTAACAGCGAGCGACTCAGCGCTTCGGTCCGAAGGGTCGCGGGTTCGAGTCCCGCCTTGGGCATGGCTGTTTGTCCCTTGACTTTGTGTGTGTGTGTTGTCGCGGAGGGCCTCGCGTTCTGCTGACCCCAGATCAGAGGGGCGCGCAAGAGTGTTTGTCTAGTGTATGGTCGAATATGCGGCATGAAGAAATCAGCCATTTCAAAATTATAAACGACGTTACAAACACTGGCAGGTATGGTTGATGTGTATCGTTAGGATTTAATACAGCTATATTTTTACGCTTTTTGATGATAGGCACAAAAATTCGCATAAAAGATCACCGTAGGCTGTTCTTTTGCGTTATCCTCTAATCCTAACAAAAGATAATCCTCAGTTCCGAAAATCTTCTACTCGTTGTATATTTGATTCTTCCCCGTATTTGCTTAACACCCGTGTTCTCGTCCCATAATTTTTGAAGATATTACAACTCCACAAACTCAGTCTAATTTGTGATAGCTACTACTTCTGCAAACGCTCTATTACTCGTAATCCTTTTGTAGACGAATCTATATAAACATTCAAAGATACTTGTTTTATATGTTTATGTGAATAAGGTGTTAGTTAAGTTTAGTGAGAATAAGTTGTTAGTCACTGTTCAATCTCGCGAACAAATGCGCTATCTGGGCCTAGCCCCTAATTGCTTTCTACCCGCGCAGCCACCAGCTTTCAGACATGCTTTCACCACCTTTCACGGAGCTCACTCACACGGCGTACCAGCACGAAGCCGCGTACTGAAAACACAAAATACAAATGGGCAATGAAAGTTATTTATGCGGAGTGTCTTCGCGTGGGCCTCTTTCTCACAGCTGCTGAAGCACTTCTTTTTTTCCTAGGGCTTTTATCCAGCCGACAGCCGATTGCCCTTTACGTCCCGAAGGGACGCATATTCGACCATACACTAGACAAACACTCTTGCGGGCCCCTCTGATCTGGGGTCAGCAGAACGCGAGGCCCTCCGCGACAACACACACACACAAAGTCAAGGGACAAACAGCCATGCACAAGGCGGAACTCGAACCCGCGACCCTTCGGACCGAAGCGCTGAGTTGGTACTCGCTCTTAGCCACCTCGACCATCCAGGTCGGCTGCCGAAGCACTTACTTTCAGAAAGTTAAAAGAAAAAAAGAAGCCAAGTCCGTAAGATAGTTTTTTACTCACCAATATTGCACACAACAATAAACAACGGTCAAGCACAGTCAACCGCATAACCACGAGAAATACAAAAAGTAGCCCGGATCACCAATAGCGAGGAGATGTAACAAAAACAAGCTGGATCACCAGTACAAAAGAAGAGTCCGTAGTTCCGTTGCGTGGTCATCACTAATCAGTATCGCACCAATACGTCACTACTCATCAGGGCTGCTCGAACTGCCCGTTGCACCCGGAGAGGGCCGTTTTATACCCCATCCGGGCTAAAGGTCCGCCGACTAGCCCGGACCGGGAGCGGTAGCTCAGTGCATCAGCGGTAGCTCAGTGCCACTGCAACACCTCTGACCGGGAGGTCCTAGGTTCGAGTCCTGACGGCGGCAGGATTTTCGACACTAGCTTTACAGCTAGGTCGAGTTCAGTCGCTGTCTGGATGAGAATTCCAGCGGCCGGCTGCTCTGATCGGTAGTTTTCCGTGGTTTCTCCGATCAACACCAGGCGAATGCCGGAGCAGTACCCTACCAAACGGGCCACGGACCGTGCGCGATCTGTCCTTCCTCTTCCTTGTCCTGTCCTCTCCCCTTACACACACACTTACACTAACATGCACTACACTACCACATATCCCGGGAGACCAGTCGGGAGCTTAGACCTTCTCCCGGCTGGGGCGGTGCCCTGCTGGTGGGGGAGTCCTGGTTAGGGGGAAACCCCACTAGCCGACGGTAGGTCGGCGTCGGATCTCGCCATCCGGCGGGGGAAGATCACCTCCGTCTCCCGAGATAAAACATACACTACACTAACGGGACTAAAGACCAAAGCACTTGACATGCCCGGAAACACGAAAAATATCAATCAATCAAAAACCTACGAATATCGTGGACTCATCTGCCAATACTACGGACGAGTGTATCAATACTCGTTCTACTAGGCAGACAGACTACGAACGAGTTCGCCTACCAAGGCTTCGTCAATCAACCAGCGCGGTCAATAGGCCGCTAGCTCTAAATTCGGGCGTGCATCAGCCGTCACTTGGCAAACTACGCATACGGGCAGCTCCAGTTTCAACTGTGTGTGCCCGCCTTCCAGTTCGCATCCCCGAATTGCCTGGAAACAACCTCAGCTCTGACGGGTACCGTGCAATCGTCTGATTTGGGTAGGTGCTTGCAGTACAACAAACTGTAAGTAAAGTGAACTTCAAGATCATTCATAAACTTTATAAGCATTGATTGGTCCACCGGCTTACTACAAACTCACGAAAACAAGCTATTTTATGTATATACAAACATCAAAATCAAATTCATTTATCATTGCAAATTGACTTTCATTCACCCTAAAGGCAAACACTCCCCTAAAACCCGTCCTGGTTCGCATGTAGTCGCACTCGCTGCAAGGTATCTCCCAACGTGTTACATTTGCTACAGTTCCATTCATTTGAACATCGCCATTCGCACATTTAAGAACGTCTTCTTCTTCTTCACTATCCAGGATTAGGCTAATAGCCTGTTCCGTCTTCAACCATCTTTTCCTTGGACGTCCTATTTCTCTTCTTCCTAAAGGTTTATAAAATAATACTGATTTTGTTATTCTTGAATTATCCATTCTATGTATATGTTGTATCCAGCGTTGTTTATTTTATTTTATACGGTCATTCATGGAATTTTTTTAGATCAGATCTAATCTCCTCGTTTCTTGTTTGATCTAAAATCGAGCAACCTTTCACTCTCCTGAGGAATTTCATTTCAATATACGTTGTTGCTCTTTTGCTGTTAGACTCCATGATTCGCTTCGGTACGTTAGCATTGGTGCAGCCATTACCTTTAACATTTCATTCTAGTTTCTTTCATCGTTTTATTTTTTAAAGTTAAAATTTGATATTTATTTTTCTTAATTTGTATACCATTTTCCCTTTCATAGCCGATGTCACAGCCCAAGTAATTAAAATGTGACACATGTTGTGTTATCTACTCGTTCATAACAATTTTGGAGCGTATAGGGTATTTCCCTTTAAAAGCCATTACTTTCGCCTTCCTAACAGATATTTTAAAATCATAGTGCTCACATATCTGGTTTAAAGGGAATATAGATTTTTGCAGATCATTTTCCGCTTTTTATATAATTATTTGATCATCTGAGAACATTAAAGTATTATGTATTTATTTTGGGGGTGTAGCTTTATTCTTGGATTTATTTCATTTTTCCATCGTCTTATGATAGCATATATATATATATGCACACATTAAATAGAGTAGGTGATAATGTGAACCCTTGTCTCAGTCCTTTATTAATTTTCATTGCATCCGTTTTTGTTCTTCCAGTATTAATTATAATTTACGTATTTTTATAAAGGCTTTTTATTACATTTATTAAATATTGAAACATGCCCACTAACTGCTACAATTATTGGGCGATTCGTTGTAACCCGTTTCCGAATTTCTAATAACATGAGCGCCAGGAAAAGGTTGCGATAATATTTTAACTATTACTACTCTGATAAAAACTAAATATTATCCCGCTAGCTGGGTCGATGGGTCACGTCAGAAATAATCCCTATTATCTATTAACAGCCGATTACCCGATCTGCCATCTATACAGAATGGCGAGGAATCTGAAAACAGATTATTTTATCTAGCTACTTATTAGCTTGAATTGGCCAATGAAAATCATTTATCTTTCTTTCAAAGAGAAACTTAATGTTTATTTACTATCAAAATGTAGCAAATTAATAATGTAAAAATTTACAATGAGAAACTTTCTTTAGTCATGACCTGGTTCGAACCTTATTCGGTGATTCTGGTCTTTGCGCGCTCTTGATTCGGTGTCACCTCGAAGAAACGCCTTCCCTTCTTTCTTAAGGTTCCGAAGTCCCGAAGTCCAATTACCACGAATCCTCTTCTCTTCTTTAAATACGAACACTGCCGATTCACCGTTTCGCACCAATCAAATATTTGTTCTAGCTCCACTATATTATGTCTGATGCCCGTTCTCTCCGTATAAATATCCAGTGCTTTTATGATTACACAGCAAAAGAATTTCTCAGTTCTATCTTCCGTTTATAGCTAGAAAATATGCAAAGTCCGGTATCGTTCGTGAACCGCATACATTTATAAGTTCAAGAATGATTAGAGTTCACTCGCGAAAAATTTCCAAGTCTTATTTTGATGCACAGCAAAATATTCAGAACTCGACACGTTCCACAAATCTTAGAAAGTCTCACAAGTTTACTTCTGGTTCTGCCACAAAAATATTCAGAGTCCGAATCTGTCCCTCAAGTCCGATTCTTGCTCTACCACACGAACATATTTCAGTCTGAACACGTACTGTAGACCCCCGAAATTTTTACAAGTTCTAACATGCACAAATTAATCTATTCGCGAGCAAACTGCTCACCGTCACGACATGCGACAGAATGAATTTTTTCGTCCATTTAAAACCACAATGCCTCGTCTTTCTTTTATTTCTACAAAATGCCACAAACTTCCGTTTTAATAACCAGGCGACGCTTCTTCAACCAATCCACAAATCTCTTATATTTCCTCCTACTCACGCCGTCACCTCCACGGTCAGATGAATGTTTGTTTATCCTGACAACAACCACGACGTCGTTACTAAAGCGCCATATTGCTTATTATTTGCCCTAACCATTTCGCCCATTTACGACAAATATTCTATAATAAAACATGTCCCCATATTAGTATGTTACAATATATTCAGTATCCTCTCTTCTTCCTGATATTCCATAATATTTTTCTGTTAACTCTATCAAATGTTTTTTCGTAGTCAACAAAAAATATGTGAGTCTCGAGGTTGAATTCTCTTCTTTTCTCTATTAGTTGTCGTATTATTGCTATGTTGTCTTGGCATGAACTTCCCTTCCTGAAGCCATTTTGTTCATCTGTTAACAAAACATCCACAATTTTCTTTAGTCTATTACTGAGAATCCTTGCATATAACTTATAGGTTGTGTTTAGTAGGCTTATTCCCCGGTAGTTCTCACATAAGTTTCTTTGTCTTTTTTTATGGAGTGATATAATCTCTGCAGTTTCCCATGCAGTTGGTATTTCTTGGGATTTCCAGCATTCATTTATCAGATGTAAGAGCCTGAATTCTAGGAGAAGTCCCTCATACTTGATAAGTTCTTTATTTATTTCATCTATACCTGGTGCTTTTCTATTTTTCATTTGGTGTATAGATTCTTGTAATCCTTTAAGTGTTATATTATCTCCTAGGTATCGGTCACCTCCACCTAATTCATTTAAGGAGTTGTTAATCTTTTCAGTTCCATATTCAAATTGTTCTATCCATAGATTTGTATAGTGATTGATCCATTCTTCTTTGTCAATAATGTGGAGAGGTATCGTATCTCTTTCTGTTTTATTTAATTGCTTCATCAGTTTATAAGCTTTTCCTTGTCTGCCATGTATGTCGTTTTCTATGTTAGATATTAGTTTATCCCAGGATTCTTGGAGGGCTTGTCTTACTATTTTATGAGCATAATTACGTTTCTTTTTATAGTTTGCTGCATATTCTTCAGTTTTCTTTTGTAAATATTCTTTATAAATGTTTTTCTTTTCCTTTATAGCATTCTCCATTTTCGTATTCCATATTCTTAGTCCTGTCTTTTTCCTAAATTTATTCTTTTTACCTATAGCCTCTGTTGCAGCTTGCATTTGGTTGTTTTTTATATTATTCCATTCATCATGTAAGTTTTCGGCAGTATCTTTATTTTGTAAATATTGTTGTAATCTTTCTTGGTGTAGATATTTTACTGATTCGTCCTGAAGTAGATATACTTGGAAGATTTCTTTTGTTTTGATATCGGTTATTCTCCTTTCTCCATCTGGTGAGCAATGCAATGTTTGCTTGTACTAGAAAGTGATCTAAGTTAACATCAATTCCGCTATACACTCTCACATCTTGCACTAATCTAGCTAACTTCTTGTTGGCAATTACATAATCAATAATCTATCGATATCCTCTTTCAGTTCAAGTATACTTATGTATATCTTCTTTGCGAAAGAAACTGTTCGTTATTTTAAGTCCATTAAATGAACAAAATTGTATTAAGTCATGCCCGTGGTTGTTTAGAGTTCTTTCCCCGTACGTTCCTACCACTTCTCGGATCGGTGCATTACCAATTCTAGTACTGAAGTCACTAGTCAGTAGTAGGTAGTGACATTTTGCCATTTTATTGATTTTTTTGTAATTGCTCATAAAATATTTGGGTTTCTTCCTTTTCCCCCTCTTCTGGTGCATGTTCTCCAATTTTTGTTAAATAACCTCTAGCAAGTTTTAATCTTACTAATAACATTCTTTCATTTATGTAGGAATACCTGTATATTTTATTTTTCCATTTCTTATCAATTATAATTGCCACCCCCCTTTAGCTCTAATATTTTGTTCTACTCCGCTCTAAACCATTATGTAATTGTCTAATTATTTTGTTCCTTTTAATTTTGTATTTGTTCCTGTTATAGCAGCAATTTTTATTCCCCCTTTTTTTAATTCATGATTCAATAATTCTTCCATCATTATTAAACTCCGTACGTTTCATGTTGCAATTTTTATCTTTTTCAAAATTCCGAATCGTTTATCCCTTTTTCCTTGAATAAGTCGTCTTATAGATTCGTCAGGTTGTTTGTGAAGAGAGCCAGTACATGGTTTATTCATCTGACTGCCTTACGAGGGCCGTGCAGATTTAGTTGGGTGGTGGGGCTGCCACCTTTCAGCCTCCCAACTTGCTGGCTCTATATATGGTGAGCTCCAATAGATCAGTTGCATTGCTGCTTAAGAGCCTGATTTACCCTTTGAGGTTCCTCTTCTGTCATCTTCGTCTTGTTGAAGAAGCTGCAGTTGAGGTCCTCTTCTGAAGTATTTTTTAGTCTGATTCCTACCCTTTGACCAGTCCGGCAAAGGAGGCTCTACCAGTAGCTACGCTACCGCCGGCATAGCTCTCCGGGTTACGGGGATACTCAAGCTCCACCACCAACGACAAGGTCATGTCCTCCCTAGGTGGGGACATTTAAGAATATAATTGTGGAAAGTCGAACGCAAGATCGTTTATTCATTCTCTAGAATTACTCGCAAGTTTGTTTCTTTCATATTCAATCAAAGTTCTTCAAATTTCTTCTACGGCAATACTATTCGTAGGGTTTTGTAAATTTATTTTAAAAATATGATAATACGGATGAAAATGCAATGAAATCTGCAGCGCAATTCACTTGGTAATTCACTTGTTCACTTAAAAATGGCAATAATTAGTATTGTCATCCGCGTGAAAGAAAATTATGGCGACGTAGAGCGATTGTCACAGGCTTGGGGTTTAATCAACACCACCTACATAGATCTAGTGAGGCAGCGTTGATTTAATCCTAGGCATTCTCACTAAGATTTCAGCGCCAAAACACGCCAAACAGGTTTTTGGAAATTTCTTTGAATCTTCTCACCATTTTTTAAAAAAATATCAGTTTCCCAACAGGAGACCGAGCCACGTCGGGTGATACATGTCTCGATTGGTGGACAGGAAATGGTGTAACCGTGAGGGACGAATCCGCGAGCGCGTGTGCACAAACATACTCGCACGCACGCACATCCACACACGCGCGCGCGCGCGCAAACACACACACACACGCAGAAACACACATAAAAATCACCATTTTTTGCTGCAGCATTACATAACTTTCTCTATATTACGCATACGACACCGTATACACCTTTTCGAGAAACTAAAATCATCAGGTTGAAAAACCCAGAATCGAAAAATTATTTACAAGAAAATACATCACGTTGGCTGGACTCTATCACTGTGCTCTCTCTCTCTCTCTCTCTCTCTCTCTCTCTCTCTCTCTCTGTCTCGAGAAAAATTCTGAGTGCGCCTCTAACTCAGGCCTGCATAGCATTTTGCACTTTGACAGACCTCGAGAGCCGCGAGCGAGCATCTTCAGATTGATTGATTTATTCATGTTTCCGGGCGCGTCAACTGCTCTGGTCATTAGTCCCGTTACTGTAGAGCATGTTTGTTCTCGGGAGATGGCGGTGTTCCTCCTCCGCAGGATGGCGAGATCTGGCGCCGACCTACCGTCGGCTAGTGGGGTTTCCCCCTAACCAGGACTCTCCCACCAGCGGGGCACCGCCCCAGACGGAACAAGCTCTAAGCTCCCGACCGGTGTCCCGGGATATGTGGTAGTGTAGTGTATGTTAGTGTAAGTGTGTGTGTAAGGGGAGAGGATAGGACAAGGAAGAGGAAGGAAACATCGCGCGCGGACCGTGGCCCGTTTGATAGGATACTGCTCTGGCATTCGCCTGGTGTTGATCGGAGGAACCACGGAAAACTACCGATCAGAGCAGCCGGCCGCTAGAATTCTCCTCCAGACAGCGACTGAATTCGACCTAGCTGAAAATTGTGCCGCCGTCAGGACTCGAACCTAGAACCTCCCGGTCAGAGGCACTGTAGTGACAACAATTGATGCACTGAGCTACCGCTCCCGGTAAAAAGGCAATCTGTGGGAACATGACGGACTATTACAGTCAGTTCAACTACCATTCACTTTTATTTTGAAAATGTTTGTTGCCGGTACATGATAATGTCATGTATTAACCTAAATCGAATTAGACATACGTATTTGATTTGGATAAAAAAGTATAATAATTGCTTGTAAGGCTGTTGACGTAATTTGCTTTACTACGATGTAATCACAAATTTAGCGTTGTGTTAAACACAAAATAGTAATATTGAATCTTTTTTGTTTGAGGATTCCAGTAATAATATTTTGCTATCATATGGAGATTTTAACTTTCCTGGTGAAAAATCAATTATTAAATTCTAATTTTTTGTTAGTTACAACTATATAATACATATTTAAAAGAGATCACTGCTTTAAAATATTGTGTATAAGTCACTAATTATAAAATTACAAAAATAATAAAAAATAAAAATGTGTTAATGCATAGCAGTGCACAGAAGAATATAAACAGTGAAATATGACTATTGTAGCTAGACATATGGGAAATTACCTGTTTAAATAAACGGACAACCAATTTCACAGCATTAATCATTGCAATAGAAGCCCAAAAATTCAATCTACGGGTCGCGTCGCCGCCATTGTGCAACGTCAGAGTTTTCCCCTCCCCGCAAAGCTGCTTAGACCCCACTACTTGCACTTTCGCCGCGGGGCGGGTTGGCTGACGGTTCTTGTGTGCAAAATGCCTCCGGGAGCAGGCAATGTGCAGACCTGATCAAGGAGCTTTTGCGTTTGTGAGCGATATTGCCATCACCGTATCTCAGCTTCACCCGCCCTGTTTCCCTTGCAGGCCTTCCTGGGTGGACGACGAGAAAATCCGCTTGGGCCAGCAGTTCGCGGAGAATTTCCTCCTAGGCGTGATGACGGCGGAGATGGCGTCCCTCTTCCTGATGTTCGCCGTGCCCAACACGCTAAGGCCGCTCATCTTCACCGGCAACTCGGACTCGTCCCTCAAAGCCTTCCGCCGCTACCTCTCCACCGTGGCCAGCGTGCGCTCCTGGTTCAGCGGAGACCTGTGGGCGGAGGGCGGCAAGGCCAGGCAACACCTGCAGTACGTGCGCAGAATACACGACACGTAGGTGATAATTTCATTATTTGACAGATAAGTGAATCCGGACGTGACAACTGCTGAGGCCTAGTGCATGTTTTTTCCTCGGGAGGTGGTGGTGATCCTGTGCCGACCTACCCGGCGGATAGCGGGATTTTCCCCAACCGGGTGTCTCCCACCAGGGAGGCGCCGCCCCAATCGAACAAGCATGAGTGCTGTCCCGGCATGAGGGGGAGTGTAGTGCACGTAAGTACGGGATGAGGATAGCACAAGAAACAAAAAGGAAAAATACACGACACGTAGGTGGAAACTTGATTGATTAAGTGATTGATTTGATAAGTGAATTCGGGCGCGCCAACTTCAAAGGTCACTAATCCCTAAGGTGTAGTGCATGTTTTTCCTCTGGAGGTGGCGGTGATTTTCCCCCTCATGGGGAGATCCGGGGCCGCCCTACCCGGCTGGTAGCAGGATTTTTCCTCAACTAGGTATCTCCCACCATCAGGACGTAGCCCCATTCGGGACATGCACGAGTAGTGCCCCAGCATGACGGATTGTGTAGTGCATTTAAGTGTTGCGTCATACGGGTATAATCAGTACACAGACGAGAGTGGGTTGTAATAACAGCAGGTTTATTTACATTTAAGACCGTAGTCACAAATAACCAATGCACTGTATACAATTAACTAACTAAATAGACCCCACTGCCAGGAGAGATATTTACAACGGCTACCACACCGAACATACTACCTAATGTTTCGCCGTGCGTAGTACCGCCTGCCCTGAGACCGATTACATGTCTCACTAGTCACGACCATAACTGCCGGCTCCTTCCAGCGCGCACGCACGAACCTCTCACGGACGACCTACGCTGCCGATGCCGCTGTCTCAAAGAAGAAAGAGCTATTGTTCTCACAGCCCTTAAATAGCCCTCGCGACGCTGCCCGCCGCCTCCATTGCCTCCGCCCTAACGCCCACACACCCCGTGGGAAAAACCCCTGCGTCATAGCTTCTGCCATTGTCCGGTGCGCATCACGCGGCGTGCCCACGTTGGTTTTAGCGACACGACGCTACATAAGTAACGGATGAGAGAACAAGGAACAGGACGGAAAAATCGCGCGAAGTCCATGATCCGTTTGCTGGAGTACTGCTCCGGCATTCGCTTGGTGTTGAACCGCGAAACTAAGGAAAACTATTGATCAGAGCAGCCGGACAATAGAATTCTCCTCCCAAAAGCGGTTGAATTCAGCCTAGCTATCTGCCTAGTGTCGAAAATTCTGTCACCGTCGGTCCTCGAACTAGGACCTTCCAGTCAGAGGCACTGCAGCGGCATTAGTTGATGCTCTGAAACGCCTCTCCCGGTATAATTGACAAAGAGGAAGTTGGAAAGACGAGCAGAAGATATTGGTAATGGAGGAGCTAGGAAAGAGGTGGTACTGGAAGAATGCTAAGAATCTGATAATAGATGATTAAGTGTTAATACAAGAATTGATTTTATATGAGAAAATAATGTTTTGTTGTAGTTATGTCATTTGTTAATGTGTAGTTACAAATGTTACTATGATGATACAAGGAAACTATATTATATTGCATAAATGGTTTAACATAAATTACACAGAAGAATACTATTATTATGTAAACGTGAGGTTAAAATTTGGTAGAAGAAGAGTGAATGTGGTCAGTTTTTGAAGCTTAAAAGGAGATAAAATAAATGTATGTCATGTAAATTTGTAAATGGAGTATGTATTTAAGACTATTGTTAATAACAAACTCTTCATAATTTTTGTATGTGGTTAGGGATGCAAGATTAAGATCATAAAGTTGTAAGTAACATTTTATTGCGAGAACATGACAATGATTATAAGTAATAATGAATGTATACATGAAAATAAGGATAAGTAATTTAAAAGAAAAGAGGTAAGGAGGAAACGGCAGAGGAAATTTAAGTAAGAAGGGAAAGAGAATACTTGATTTCTCATAAGTATGTGAAAGGGGAGGGAATTTGTAAGAAAACCTATGCAATTCATAAAGCTGATGTGTTAAGAATGAAGTGAACTGAAGTGGAGCGAGCGCACGCCAGGTACCGCCGCCGCCTCAACGCCCTCAACAGCGCGCCGGCCGAGGAGCAGGAGCGGCGCACGGCGCTGCAGGTGGCGCCGTGGACGGAAGGCACCGCCGCCGCCATGCGACAGGACTTCGCGGCGCAAGGGGCCGCTGCAGGGGAAGCCATTTGCTCCTTCTTCAGGTAAGCGCACAGCTACACAATCGCACTCACTTTCTCACACTAGTGGACGGAAGGCACCGCCGCCGCCATGCGACAGGACTTCGCGGCGCAAGGGGCCGCTGCAGGGGAAGCCATTTGCTCCTTCTTCAGGTAAGCGCACAGCTACACAATCGCACTCACTTTCTCACACTAGTGGACGGAAGGCACCGCCGCCGCCATGCGACAGGACTTCGCGGCGCAAGGGGCCGCTGCAGGGGAAGCCATTTGCTCCTTCTTCAGGTAAGCGCACAGCTACACAATCGCACTCACTTTCTCACACTAGTGGACGGAAGGCACCGCCGCCGCCATGCGACAGGACTTCGCGGCGCAAGGGGCCGCTGCAGGGGAAGCCATGTGCTCCTTCTTCAGGTAACCGCACACGGGCCAGGCACAGCTACACAATCGCACTCACTTTCTCACACTAGTGGACGGAAGGCACCGCCGCCGCCATGCGTCTGGACCAATCTTCGCCAGCCCCCAACAATCTTCCCAGCCCCCAACAATTGGCACCTACAAGACGTTTTTAGTTTCTCGCCTTACTTCGCAGGAAGAGAAAGTATTGTAATCCTGTGCCGCAATTTCTGGGCCCTGGTAATGAAACTGCACATAAATTTGTAGTAAATGAATTCCTCTAATACTTGTGGTGAGCGCATTTTTTGGGTTCCTTGATACCGAATAATCAGTTGACAGCAAAGGCTCTGTGAGTTTGAAACGAATATTTTAATTTTGGAGGGTTTTTTACGCCCTCGATGTGTTTAAACGTTTCTCAAAAATATCTTCAATTTTTTGTTAATCTTTGTACTCTTATATGGCATATAACTAGTGATGCTACAACAGCACACGTTTTTTCGCATTTTTCTAACTTATGACATTTTCGAAAATTCAGAGAGTTCAATGAAAATAAGTCCTGCACCATTCTTTTAAGCGTTTCTTCTTCCATCCATTGAAAAACTTTAAAGGAAAAATTTTGAGCGATCTTGAAAAAAAAAATTTTTTTTATAAATTGAATTTATTTCAAAAATAAATTACGCAAAACTACATGTTTTTTCAAAAATTGTAATGAAATTGGTTCTTAAAAACGACTCCAAATTTTACAACGAAAATATGCTTATAAGATCGTATTTTCCCCTTCTGTAATATACTCATATTTCGATTCTACTCTTAGGCATTTGAAAAATTGAGTACCCGTGAAAAAATGACTAAGATGTGAATAAATAGCAGTAGACACGCTGGTGGGAAAAACCTGAAAATATAACCAAGACTGAAGAATAAGGAATGCCACGCTAGCACCACTAGTTGACTTTCTCGTATACGTGCGTATATACGGAGCAATATGTAGTAGAGAGAAAGTTGTTACGCAGCGGAACATGCGACATTACTGAAAATTACACAAAAACTAATCATATTTTCGAAAAATTGTACGTAACCTTATTTAATGATCTGTCTTTGAACCACAAATTTCATTAAGAAACTAGTGGTGCTACAACAGCACGTACTTTTCCGCAATATACCTAACTTGCCATTTTCAAAAATTCAGAGTTCAACAAATGAGACATGAGTAATTCGTTTAAGCGTTCCTTGTTCTATCTGTAGGAATAATTGAAGAAAACATTTATAGTGGTTTTGAAAAATGTTACAATTTTTCAATTTTCAAAAAATCAGGAATTTCAACAACAATGAGACCTGTGTCATTTTCTTAAGGGTTTTCTATGCTATCCGAGAAGAAAGTTTTAAAAAAATGGGATGCCATTTTGAGAAAATTTTAGAGAAAATCGTGTGAAGTCTTTTTTAGATCCTAGCGTTAACCACAGACGGGTTGACAGATAGACGTTTTGCTATCCATCAATTTTTCGGTAACAAGGAACCAGAAAACATGTATTGTAATGATTTGTGAGACTAGCCCGCAAGAATGCATGGAACACGGAACTTTTATGTAAGCAAAGAAGAACTAAGAAGGAAATAAACAATAGACAACAGCACCGCGTAATAATAATTATTAGGAAAGTAATAGAAAACATAAGGGGCGGAAATAGGCGTTATGAACAGTGAATAGAACCCAAATTTAGGAACATTTTAAAACAAGAATCACATTATTCGAGCCACGGGTTCCGTAAATATCATAAATTGTGTAAATTGCATGTATAACACGGCGAAGATTGAGGATATGGCACCCATTGTTGTACTTCTTGAAGTATACAACAAGACGAGTTTTATTGAATATCCAGTGAATGCCTGGGTGGGTTTTGGCCAAACTTTCAGAAATTATAGAGAAAAATATTTAGATCAGGGCAAAATTAGTCACGGCGCGGGGGAATTTATGTAAGGCTCGGAATAAATTATTATCCAGTTTCATAGCATAGCGGATTAAGAAAGAATTGAAAGAGCGACCGAAGATGTAAGTGACGTCATCACGAGCTGAGAAGACGAAAAATAAGGGTTTTTGGAAAAAGGAAAACAGGAAAAGGGAATTCGGTAATGTGACGATTACAAAATGAAAGTTAGTAAAATTATGAAGCAGATAGTAAGACGCAAGACGGCCGAAAACAGTGAAAATGTAAACGTTTTCGAACAATTCTTATGGTGATGGGCATGTGTTTGATAAAAGCCAGTCACTTGGATTTTGTGGACCAACAATGTAAAATGTGTTACAGACAGAATGAGTTCGGGTCTGATGATGATTGCACGCGTTTTGATGCTATGTTAAATTTTTGGAGAAATGTCGCGGAAGTGTTGTGCAAAAGTCCTTAAGTTATTTTCGGTTATATAAAATTAGTTGTTCAGATTAAGTGGAGCTAAAGTTCAATTCAATTTGTTTAGAAATTCACGGAAAAATCCGCATGGACAGTATTCACGCAAGTTAGGCGCAGGAAACAGGAGCGTCGCAAAAATTTAAATACGTCGCGAGAAATAGAAGGAACATTTAGGGAAGACACGATTAGTGGCAAGGAACAATAATCGTGAATACATTCGGTAATTTTAAATGGACGAGTGCATCTAGGATCTGATGGCAGCCGAACGGGAACTGCGTGCATGAAAAATGCACGTTACAACTAGGAACGACGGGCGCTGACAGGAAGTGACATCGCTGCGAAAAGGGAAGTGGCACGAATTGTGCAATTACTGTATTTTTTTGTTTGTTCACGCGCAAGTCCAAAGAAAGAAAAATTCTGTCGAAGACCAAGTCCTGATATTAGGTTAAGGATAGGATTATAAAAATGTCACGACAGAATGCGCATTCTGGTGTATGTATGAGATTTTTGTATTATATTTTCAGTGTGCATGTTTGTATTTTTTTCTCCTGTGTGTTTATGTATTTGTGTTGTCATGTTTCGCAAGTCGGAGGGACAGACTGTGTTGATGGTTACGATATAAGCAAAGGAAATCCGAAATTAAATGTATGAGCATCCCACATGGCTCATAATTGCCTTGAATCCCTGTGTTATTATTCAGTAGTTGTATAAAATTTGACCCAGGCACGAACGAAGCGGACCCTTACCTCAAGTCCGTATGGAATGAGCGCGCGGACCACAACCAGGTAAGATATAAATAATGATTCGAGCTAGCAGAGGTACGGGCAACCGATAAGCGAAGGTATTGTGGCACCCAATTGTACGTTAGAGCTAGGGCAGGGCAAAGATAGTGCACGTGACGAGTAGAGAATACAGCACCCGTTGCATTGGACGCCCAACGTGTGGGCGTGATTAAATATAGTAAGAGTAACCGGGGATACATACAGCACCAGTTGCAGTATTCTGACTAAGCAATGTGTTAGAGTAATGTACTACTTGTATCAATAAAATAAGTATTGTAATCGTTATATACACCATCATTTGATCACAAGATCGTTAACAGCTACGTTGAAATCAACCTCATCATACGAACAAATTTACGAGCGAGTTTTACGGCAGTGGATTTATTTCAACCATACGAACACCAGTTTCCCAGTAGTAGACGTTTTTAGTCTAATTTGATTTGTCATTTCAATTTTAATTTTCATCCTACAGACTGTTATCGACGCGCAACGAATGGATCAACCAGATGGAAATGTCGTTCACGCAGTTCGGCTTCGTGGGGCTGGCGGTGACGTACCCCGACCTCTTCGGCACGAGCGGCGCCTCCGACAAGGAGCTGGACGCCTTCGTGCACCTGTGGGCGGCGATTGGCTACCTGCTGGGCGTGGAGGACCGCTTCAACTTCTGCGCCGGCGGGCTGCACGCCGTCCGCAGGCGTTGCAAAACAATCGTCAACGGCTTCGCATTGCCCGCCATGGCCCACGTCAACGCCTCCTGGGAACACATGTCCCGCTGTGTTGTGAGCGGACTACAGTTCCACTCGCCTCTCGTAACGTTCGAAGTAAGCACGTTGAAAAGGGTAATTTTCGAAAGTCCGGTATACATGGTGCAGTTTTCGTGGAGATTGGACGTACAGAAAACGTGCAGTTCAGAGTGCACGTTTTCTATATGAGCATTTTCATAATGTTTCATGCCGAAAACCTACAGTTTGACTCAAGCGCCTCTAGCGGCAGAATGATTCACTAACGGTGATCGGCCATTTTGTGGTTAGGTGTGTCAAAGTGCGATTGTATGAAGTGATATATTGTGATAAACTTCCATTTTCCCAATTCGTGCCTGCCTATTTTTATTCTATATGCTCCTCGTGGTTAATTAATATCAAATAAAGATCACAGCCAGAACGCACGCACAGAAATACCACCACTTTCAGTTCTCGGACGGCACAATTTTTTTTTTTTGACCACTTTGCGCGACTTTTGACTTTTATTCTTCTGCTTTGGGATCTTGAAGTTTCTGTACACAAGCTGTATGAGAATCTGCACGAAAACTTTATAGTGTAAACCGAGCTTAAGAAGTGTTCCCTTTTAGACTAAGATCAGCTACGGCATGAGGCGGTTAGAATCTGAGTGGGTCAAGTCTCATTTTACTTTTAATGTGATGTTCGGTGGTTATAGTCGTACACAGATTCAGAAATGGTGAAACCCACGAGACTCAAAACAGAACAGTCCCTCTACCGCCTGGCACTAGCATGGTAAACTTTTAGTTCACTTCCCTCAACACCATTACAATGCTGAAAAACTAAGCATACAGTCAACTTTATATAAATGTAATAAGTAAAATTAAGAAAATGTAACCCGGAAGAACTTTCTTTGCGAGGAAGAAACTTAACTCATGTTAATGTGGAATATTGCGTTCAGAGTACATAATAATTTAGTACATTAAGAAATATAATGTAGATAGAATAAAGTGAAGATGGGTATTAATACGAGTTTGATATTACAATACGAGCGAGTATCACAAATTTCACACGAGTGTATTAATACCTATTACATTGAGTTTCATAAGGTACTTTTTCTGAGACTTATTGTAACTTATATAAATTAAACTTTAACTGTTAAACTCTTACAGTGAATCGTTTCGTGGCAATCGACATGCAGGATTCAGCCAAGGCCACCAAGCGGACAGAGCCCTACCCTACCCTACCCTGCTGCAAGTGGCTTTGGTGTGCTGTGTTAGTCAAATAGAATCAAAGTGAAGATACTATCCAATTTATTTTAAATAATATTCCAAGTAAAAAATAAACAAGAAGAAAAGAAATTTGGAAGCATAATTTAATATTAAATTCAATTTTAATATGGGCAATCGAACGAAATATTTACTAGAACAATTCTCAATGATAAATTGTCAATACTTGATTTATAAACTTTTCTAGGATTGGCCAAGGAAATTTTTCATAATGATGTAATATTATGCAATATCGTAATGAGTATTATTATGCAACAGGTTGCAGCCATCAAATCACAGAATTATTCAATGAGAGTAGAAAATTAGAACGTTTATGCAACTACAAGTATTACTCCTTTCTAAACCGACCATTAAATCTGACATTCATCATATTTCTGTTCTGTTCATATCTTTTCCATGTTGTCGCGTCAGGAAGTAATAAGAGTCAAAATTTATTCCTTATTTATCCTTGAAAATAGATTTTATTACATGGGAGTTTTTTTTTGTTTGTTTTTTTCTCCCTTTCAAAATTCAAAATTTATTGCTTATTTATCCTTGAAAATAGATTTTATTACATGGGAGTTTTTTTTTGTTTGTTTTTTCCTCCCTTTCAAAATTCAAAACTTATTGCTTATTTATCCTTGAAAATAGATTTTATTACAGGGGAGTTTTTTTGTTGTTTTTTTCTCCCTTTCAAAATTCAAAATTTAAGTAGTATATGACTTAGTGTAGGGATCACAGAATTTTGAAAATGTGCACACAATTCACTTTTCCCCATAGCACGTCATACGCAGTTTTTAACTGTTTTTTTGACGTAAAAGAAATATAAATGAATAAATAAATAAATAAATAAATAAATAAATAAATAAATAAATAAATAAATAAATAAATAAATAAATAAATAAATAAATAAATAAATAAATAAATAAATAAATAAATAAATAAATAAATAAATAAATAAATAAATAAATAAATAAATAAATAAATAAATAAATAAATAAAAAGTAATTTCCTTGCTACCAGAGACAGGTCACGATGAGTACTCGAGGCATCGTCCTTTCAGACTCGTGGGGCTGGAAATTGGTTATAAGGCGGCAAGTAGTGCACTGTAATTGAAACAGTATAGTCTACTTGACCATGCCCCCACTCAAAAAGCAGCAAGTTTACTCACTAATGTTCGTCCTGAAAAGAACACACTAAAAATATCTACGAAGCACGAATCTTGGGGACTCGCCCTTATTAGTTTCGATAACTTCGCCAATTTAACTTTCTAAAATGCTCGCATCCACTGTGGGAGAGATTTATCAACGCCATATTCGCCACCGTTCCTAATGTACCGGGTTCTTGGAGCTCGAGTAGGGTGGCCAAGTTTTCAGTAATTGTAAATAAAATGAAAATATAACAACAATCATTAAAAATGTGTCAATTTTATGACATTACTATTAAAGACGAGAAGAGCTGAATGGAGAATTTAGATTTCTTATAAATATTGCCAATCTTAATGCGTTGTTGCCATTCTAATGGTTCCGGAAAAATCAACATCACTCTCCAACCGAATAAAAATTTACGTTAATACCTGCACAGAACGTGAGATAAATAACAATTTTTTATTACTTACCATGTGTCTGCTCTATACTCACGTCTGAAGGTCAACTTATTCATTTTAAAAGACATTTTGATTTTCAGCCACTTATTGTTTTTTTTAATATTGAAAATCAATTAAAAATATTTTAATCAAAACAAAAATGCATTTTTATTTTTAGATTTACATTTGACAAATGATATACTAAAATGATACAGATGTAACAAAAAATGCTAAAAAATGACTAAGCGAATCTTCTTGTGCTTATGTGAAACTGGACCAGTGTTTTAAATTCACCATAACCGAGGGTTCACTACATCCGAGTTCACTATTGCCGGAGTTGACTGTAAACCTATACCGGAATAATAATATATCCACACAATTAACTTCTCAAACTCGTAAACTTAGTTAATATTTTTTTGTCATCTTGTTGTGGCCATCTACCAGTGGCGGCTGATGCCCCAACATACTGGAGGTTGCAGCTCCATCGAATGACGGAAATATAATTTCCATAATTCGGAACACTAATATGCAATAAAATGCAAGGAATTCATGAAAAAATAATTAAAACCAAGTTTAGTAAAAGTCTACCTTGAAACATTACTTACACAATTTTATGTGTAGTGTCCGTGTGATACACCACCTGCGCGCGTGGTTCTGGCTTAGGACGTTCCCGCGTTAACTTTTTTCTGTAAATATTTTGTGTGTAAAAAGCGCGGGTCGGTTTTCAGAGAGAAACGCAATATATTTCTCGTATGAAAACCTTTGGAACAACTTAACTGCTTTGAACTTTTGAACTGCTTTCCAAGAAGGGCGTCAGAGCACGCCACAGACGGACACCAAGAAAGGAGCAGAGAGATAATGTTGCACAAGTCACAATTTCGCGGAATCTTTGCATCCTCGCGACGCGATCGCATTGTTTGAAGATCGAGAAGCCGAGTGGTTGCGAGTCTACGCGCCGCACTCGTGGAAAGAGCGGACGAATTGAGAGATTTACGTTGGTAGTGCGTCTAGTTTCACATCATTGCAGGCTCCGTGAAAAGCGTTTTGTTGTACTATCTACTGTAGTATTTCTCTGACGCAATGTGATCTCGCAACCCATCTCGATCAGGTTTTTCGTCCAGTTTCCCTGATCCATTGAGCAAATGCTGAGATGGCCCTTGTTTTGCTTCTGGACATAAATGTAACTTCATTTTCTGTGCACGTCTTCTAGAATTCAGTGGGAAATACAATTATTCAAATTATCGTTTCCATGTTGTCGCGGCAGGAAGCAATAAGAGCCAAATTTTATTGCTTATTTATCTTTGAAAATAGATTTTATTACATGGGAGTTTTTTTTGTTTTTTTTTCTCCCTTTCAAAATTCAAAATTTATTGCTTGTTTATCCTTGAAAATAGATTTTATTATATGGGAGTTTTTTTTTCTCCCTTTCAAAAATTCAAAATTTAAGTAGTATATGACATAGTGTAGGGATCACAGAATTTTGAAAATGTGCACACAATTCACTTTTCCCCATAGCACGTCATACGCAGTTTTTAACTGTTTTTTTACGTAAAATAAATAAATAAAGTTCGTTTGGAAATCTAACCTCAATCTTGCCTGCGATGATGGGTTGCAGGTGCTAACTCGGACGCGATCTAGAGTTCGTTTGGAAATCTAACCTCAATCTTGCCTGCGATGATGGGTTGCAGGTGCTAACTCGGACGCGATCTAGAGTTCGTTCGGAAATCTAACCTCAATCTTGCGTGCGATGATGGGTTGCAGGTGCTAACTCGGACGCGATCTAGAGTTCGTTTGGAAATCTAACCTCAATCTTGCCTGCGATGATGGGTTGCAGGTGCTAACTCGGACGCGATCTAGAGTTCGTTTGGAAATCTAACCTCAATCTTGCCTGCGATGATGGGTTGCAGGTGCTAACTCGGACGCGATCTAGAGTTCGTTTGGAAATCTAACCTCAATCTTGCGTGCGATGATGGGTTGCAGGTGCTAACTCGGACGCGATCTAGAGTTCGTTCGGAAATCTAACCTCAATCTTGCGTGCGATGATGGGTTGCAGGTGCTAACTCGGACGCGATCTAGAGTTCGTTTGGAAATCTAACCTCAATCTTGCCTGCGATGATGGGTTGCAGGTGCTAACTCGGACGCGATCTAGAGTTCGTTCGGAAATCTAACCTCAATCTTGCGTGCGATGATGGGTTGCAGGTGCTAACTCGGACGCGATCTAGAGTTCGTTTGGAAATCTAACCTCAATCTTGCCTGCGATGATGGGTTGCAGGTGCTAACTCGGACGCGATCTAGAGTTCGTTTGGAAATCTAACCTCAATCTTGCTTGCGATGATGGGTTGCAGGTGCTAACTCGGACGCGGTCTAGAGTTCGTTCGGAAATCTAACCTCAATCTTGCGTGCGATGATGGGTTGCAGGTGCTAACTCGGACGCGATCTAGAGTTCGTTCGGAAATCTAACCTCAATCTTGCGTGCGATGATGGGTTGCAGGTGCTAACTCGGACGCGATCTAGAGTTCGTTTGGAAATCTAACCTCAATCTTGCCTGCGATGATGGGTTGCAGGTGCTAACTCGGACGCGATCTAGAGTTCGTTCGGAAATCTAACCTCAATCTTCCCTACAATGATGGGTTGCAGGTGCTAACTCGGACGCGATCTAGAGTTCGCTTGGAAATCTAACCTCAATCTTGTCTGCGGTGATGGGTGGCAGGTGCTAACTCGGACGCGATCTAGAGTTCATTTGGAAATCTAACCTCAATCTTGCCAGCGATGATGGGTTGCAGGTGCTAACTCGGACGCGATCTAGAGTTCGTTTGGAAACCTAACCTCAATCTTGCGTGCGATGATGGGTTGCAGGTGGCGCTTGCTCACACATGCGGCATATTCGGATCGGAGGCGCAGCAGCAGGTGCTGCGGCGCCTGACGCTCCTGCAGCGCCTGCGGTGCTGGTTGCTGGCGTCGGCGCTGCGCTGGGGGGCGCGCCTCTCGCCGCTGCGCGCGCTCCTCAACTGGGAACTGCGCAGGCGCCTGGCGCGCGCGCGGAAACTCGCCGACGACCCCGAGTGGCTGCGCGACAGAGAGCAGCGCGTCGGCTACGTGGCTTTCCAGAGGCGCCGCAGGGAGGGGCACGCGCAGTCCAATTGAGCATTTCGAAAACTACGTCAGTCGTCTTTCCCTTAGCAATGAACTATTTCACTTAGCAATGAACTAGTTGCCAAGTGAAAGAGTGAAAGAAAGGAGCAGTGAAATTACAGCTATGTTGATTTGCAACATCCAAGAAAGTATGTCCAAGAGTTTAAAACGTCCAATTCTATATTTGTAATGCCGAAAAAGAATAAGTTACGGCAAGAAATGGAAAAAGAACATTTTATCTTGAGTCATTAAATATGATGCTCAAAATGTAGAACTTGAAGTTGTAGATTATGTAATTGCAGATAATAGCCAACAGTCTCTGGAAGTGGAAAACAATATAACTTTATAAAAGGAATTAGAAATGTAGCTGAAGTAAAACAATGAAGATTATACTACACAGATAGAAATTAGACAAGAGAAAAACTTTAAAAAGATATTAAATAAAGAAATGGCAGCATTTGAATGTGATAGAATGAATGGAAAGTATTTTACTTTGTTGTACGACTATTTTTTCAGTATCAAACTAACAAGTGTGGAGGCCGAAAGAGCATTTTCAGTCACTGACTACATATGAAATTCCATAAGGAGGTTGGGAGATATAACCTGTAATGCTATTTATTTTTTAAGATATTTTCAAAAAGAAAAATTACTTTGTATTTTAAATTTGTTACATTACTTAATTGATTTATTAATTAGTATTAAAAAATAATACTATTAGTAAACTTAAGTTATATTCATATAATACTCTTTGTAAATAAAGAAGAGAGATCTAATATCTTAAATAAAGATCATATTTCGTAGTTTTAGTTAAATAGATTACAAAAACTACAACAAAGTACTACAAAATGTTTATATATGTTATTGCTTTGGACTTTTTATTAATAAATAAATAGACAGCCTAACTAAAATAATTAGTCAATTAAGTACCTAAGGTGGTGCTGATTTTTGCAAATTTTATTAAATATTTGATTATTACCATGGAAAATAGTTTTCTTTTAATTCCAGAAAAAACTTTATAGAGCGATTTTTTTAAGAAAGAGCCGTTTTGACAGCTAGTGCTGGCAACGTAACTGAAGGTTCTGTGGTCGTTGTGTCCTTGAGCCCATTAGACTTTCCTTGCTCCATTTGTTCGTTTGCAGTTGGCTAACATGTAAATGACTTCGACGCTTGCTTTTGTGATGTCCTTGTCCGACGAAAATATAGTGGGCCACGAGAAATAATTGAAATTGGAAGTGCAGTGTTATGTGCTCTTATGTAAAAAATATTTTTTATAAACATTACATTGAATTTACGTTTTGTATGACTAGTATTATGTTTATGTTAAAACCGAGTCTTGAATGTGAGATAGATAGATATATAGATAGATATTCTGCAGGTAGGTATATACAACCTGGTGGCAGACAACTACAATTTACATATTACAAATATTAACTTTAAATTACTTAACAGTGTAACTTTAAATTATTTAAAGGCATAATAATAACAACAATAATAACAACAATAATAATAACAACAATAATAATAATAATAACAACAACAATAATAATAATATGCTAACAATAATAGCTACATTTTATGGCTGACCTGCACCGTTAATTTAAACTATTAAATACAAGACTACACGACTTTTTAATTACACTTAACTTCACAACATTTGAAATCCACTTCTCTTTCTACTTCTATACTGCACTACACTGCACAACACGTCACCACACTTCAATACAATACTACTTTGAATATAATTATATATTTAATACAGGAACGCATTTAATAGTAATTTATACGATAATAATAGCAATAAAAATAACAATAATAATCAAATAATAACTGATATAATAATCCAACTTCCTAAATTAATAAAGTTTATAAATACCATTAGTTGGCTGTCGCAGGTAACTTACTTCATATTATTAGGCTGTTGCAGGTAACTTATTCCAGTCCGTTATTGTTCTATTTGTAAATGAAAGTTTTCCATCAGTTCTCTGTGGCCTAAACTGAATTTTGTGCTTGTGATCCCCCCTACTAAAGAACGAAGGTCTACCCAGTCGGATGTAGATATCTTTCCAAGCTGGATAGCCGGCATACGATTTGTGCAGGGCACAGAGTTTTGCCTTAACTCTCCTAATTTCTAGAGACTCCCATTCTACATTCTTCCTATTCCTTCGGAAAGAAAATTGTATACTCTCTTCTCTGTACTCTATTCAAATATTCCTTTTTGGAATTTCTATAAGGGTCCCAACAAACAGCCCCGTATTCCATCAATGGACGAACTAGAGATAAATAAGCTCATTCTCTCGCTTTCGCAGTATTTCCGGCGCCTGTGCTGTAAGGCGGCGAAATGTACTTACATTCGTGGCGGTTTTCTTTTACTGAATATGAGAGCATGTTAAGAGATTTTTCCACATACATAATTAAATTTCAATATTTCTCGGACTCGCGTACGTGCATATACCTCAGCGAAACTCAAGACTTCTGTGGTGATGTCTTCCCGGGAGCCATAACCAAACACTTTAGGAAGAGGCGTGGCTGAATAGCTGTTGTGGGGGAGGAATACTTCTCTGAATTACATGTGATACATTTTGGCTCATTCTTAAGCGTCTATTCCTTCTATTATCTATGCGGGATCCCGGGGGGTTGAAAACATTGCTGGGTTGCAATCCCTAGTTCATACCAACAGTTTGTGCGCCATATTAAGGGATGACATAAGTACAGATCTTCCTCTCCTCTCACCCCTCTCTGTGGAATAACAAGAAAACTTGTAAAAGTGTTTGATAAAAATGATAAATGTTTGTGAGCTAAAAATTGTAAAAATGTTTGATAACTTGTCACCATAATAACTATTCCCAAAATTATTTGTTACTATTAATGTTTGTTGCTACTAAACTGTCTTACTAACAAAACTGGCAGCAATAGTTATTGACGCAACAAGGAATCTGAGGGTTCTAACGGTTGAGCGGCGACATTCTGTAGCTCAAGATCATCCGATTTATTAATTTACTAATTGACTAGATGTTAACTTGACTCAGTTTGTCTTCATATTTCTCTCCCACAATGCCCTCCATAAGAGAACATGTAGCATCATTCAACTGTTTTCATATTTCCCCCGTAACCATAATCCTCTCGATCCTTGTAAATTATGCATTGAATATTAAGCTGCGTATTGAAGGCAATAACAAGATAAAACGTATCAGAAAAAAAATAAAAGGTATTAGGAGTTCTAATCCGTTATCGTAAACACACAAATTTATTTTAATATTTTATTTAAGATTTATGTTGAAAATTAATGTATTTATTCCACAGTTTTACATTCTGAAAAGAAAACAACTTTCTGTTACCCGAAAATTCTAATACTTTATGTAATATTAATTTTATTTTTCCACTTGTCCCGATCTTCATAATCCTTGGCTGTTAAATTATTCTCTTTCAAAAGTCCTCCAATTTCTCTCAAACAGTTGTTTTAATTTCCAAATCTCTGATTCATATAAAACAGTACTTTCTACAATAGATTTATATATCCTTCATTTACTTTCTTTTGCTATATGTTTATCCCATCATTAGCATTAATGCTGCTGGTCTTTCTTTATTTATTATGTCTTATATCAACTTCTTGATTTCCATCCTTCTTTATTTCTACTCCCAAACATTTAAATACTGTACAACATTTAATTTTTCCTTTTCCATACTCTAAAATCAAATCTGTATTATTTACTCCACATACCTTATAAAATTTCTGTTCCATATTAATTTTTATTCCACATTTCTTGTATTCTTCTAATAATTTCCTTAACATGTATTCCTCGTCTTCAGCATCCTGTGCTATTATTACCTGGTCATCTGAAAATAATAATGTATATACTTTTATCTCCAATAGAAAAACCCGTTCTTTCAACTTTCTTTTTCCATGTTTCTAGCGATTTTTGTGAATATATTTTAAATAAAATTGGTGAATAGTTGCACCCTTGAGGAACACCTATGTTAATGAAAATTGATTCCGACAGATTTCTGCATATTTGGTCCCGCGAAATACTATCATCATATACATTTTTATTGCCATCAAAATGTTTTCATTTATATTTATTTCTGTCAATATTTCGCATTTTTGTAATAGAATGCTCTCATTTACCTTTTCTAAATCTATAAATATAAAATGAATTTGTTGCCCACTTCATTAAATTTTTCAATAAGTTGTTTTATCACAAAACTATAATCAATGGTCGATCCTCCCACTCTAAAACCCGTTTGAAATTCATATCTACTTTTATAATTTTCTTCTAAAAATAATTTTGGTATTCTTCCGTAAAGACGACTAAATACAATTAACACTTATTCCCTTGTAATTTGTACATTCACCTTTTTTCGTTTTTATGAACAAATCAAATTATACCATTTTTCCATTTTTGAGGGGGATTATCACCATTTAAACATTTTTCAAATAAATTTCTAATTCTCATAGCTTCTTTGTTTCACATTTTATTCATTCTGCATTGATCCCTCCTTCACCAATTGTTTTTCCAGTTTTTAAAGATTTAATGGCTGTTTCTAATGTTGACATATCAAGTATCTATGCTTCTAAAATTAAACTAGTGGTGCTACATAACGGCACAGACTTTCTCGTACTAGTTAGTTTCCTAATCTGTTTCGTCTGGTTTCCGGTGTTGTCTCGTCCTGGCTGGTACGTATCGGCGTCGAAAATTATTTGTCGCAATTTATCAATTTTTCGGACCCCTAGTTGCAAAATAGAACTTGTGGTGCCACAACAATCCTTTTTACCCTTAATTTATAACTCACGTAATTTTCGAAAATTTAGGTTTCAACGAAAATGAAACGTGAACCGTTTTTAAGTGTCCTTTGCTCTAACTGGGGAAAATATTAAAGAAAATTTTGGAGCAGGTTTTGAAAACAAAAATTTTAATTTGCCTTTACTTCAAGCATTACTTCAAGCACTTTGCAGCAGGGAAAGCAATGCGTAATAACAATATTCTAACTACAAACGATTCAATAATGATGAACGCAAAATATAGCTTCATCATTCACTGTGAAATTTTAATTACTTTACTCAAATACGTACATTATAGCGGTTTCATTTTACGTACCTTATTGTATGAGTAATGAGTACAATTTTTGCAACCACAAACAGTATACGATTTCAGTTATAAAATTATTTCAACGGATGCACATGAAAAAACTTACAACGTAAGTAATACACTACGATGACACTTAAACCAGAACACGAATATGTATTATGACACACGGATACGTAATATTCTTTCAATATTCCACTGATCAAATTGCAGTCGTGTTTATATTTCAGACTGAACCAAAAGAAATACATTGTTAAATAACAACATTCTTGCCATGGTAACGAATTTATTCCAGAACTACTGGCGAATTTACTTGGCGAGCGAATGCAGAAAAATCACATTTGCGGTAATATTTACTATAATTCGAGAAAATGTTATTAAACAAAATATTTTGAAAATGTTTCAATTGACATGATGGTATACCTTCTGTTTTTCTGCAATAGATACTTTTTATTCTATTTGTGTTTTAAAAACCTACATTTTTCAGCATTATTTTGATTAAGTCCCAGATAGCTTGGCCCTAATCAAGCTTTGGGAATAACGGAGCGAACTGAACTCTTTTTTCACTGTGGAGAGTTTCGGCGAAAAAGTTTCCAGAGTATTTCAGAAAATTTGGTTTGAATGTTTCAGACAATTCACCAATTCAGTTCCATTATACTAAAGAATTTTGGAAAACATAGGGACATTTAAAAAAATCAGTATTAAAGATACTCTGAAATTCGTGTGTTAATAAACGCATTGAACAATTAAATATATCTATAATGTAAATTTTAACGACGTGAGAGAAGTCAAAAAAATTAAATTTTTGTAATTTTTGAAAAAACAGAAGAATAGAGCAATATGGAGTTTGTGTCATCGTATAGGGTTTGTTTGGCACTAACCCTACCAAAATTTTAAACAAAACATTTGGAGCCGGTTTTCAGAATTTTTTGTTATTTTTTAAAATTGCAAATATTGCACGAACTCTTGCACGAAAACTAATAATTTTTTCAAAATAATCTACTATGCTCGCACTTTCTCTTGATCCTCGAGCTCCCTGGTCCTCGCTTAGCCCAGCATAGCACGGCCCGGTAGAAAATATGAGCTCCACTCGGAACACCACGGCTCAGTTTGCAGTGCTGCCCACCTTCTTCCTTTTCAAAGCAGACTTCCTAATTTACGGCCTCTCTTTCTATCGACCTGTGCGTACCTTGTTCCTTCTTGTTACACAATTATTTCTATAACGATTAATTATTTCTTCAGAATTTAAAAAAATCTTTCGTTGTTTCTCATAGCTATCTAGTCCAAGACGAGTTATTACGCCGAGTTTTTTGTCAATAAATTTGATAGCCCTGCACTGCCGTTACGTAGACAGAACCCGCCTCTCCCCGCACCCCTCGCTGTGGAGTATCAAGAAAAAGTGCGTGATTAGTACATAATCGTTATGAAAGAACTGTTCACGAACAACAAAGGATATAGCCGAATACAGCGGTGAAAAGTACCCGCAATACAAATCGCGATGCTCATGTGAAAGAGAATACAGAATGACGCTGATTCACAAAAAATTCAGCAAAATTCAACAATTTGTTGCAGAGATACGTGTTTTGCATGTTTTATTTTTTTCTCAGCATCTATTCCGTGTATCAGACTGAAAAAAATTGTGAAGACGGAGAAACAGAGTTCAATTTGAAGGTATTTTTTTCAACTAATTTTGGTGCCAAATTCATATAGAAAAAATAAAAAAAATTAAAATTCCATTTTTGAAGTGATAACGTTGCAGTACTGACTCAATTTTCTCCCCGGGAGAGAGTAAGACGGGGAGACAGTGAGAGAGAGACGGATAATTTTTACGTAGTAAGAAAACTAACAATAATATTTTAATAATAATAAAAATAATAATGTTTTTTGCTTTTATATAACTGTCTTATTCAATTAAAAACAGTTAACTAAGAAACAGTTTATTAATGTCGTAAAAAAACCATACAATATTACAATTTTATGTTTAGCACCACACTAATAAGTAGTATAATTTAGCAACATAACAATGGATAACGTTGCAAATACATTCTACCAGGGAGCTCCAACAATGACGGTGAGCAGACGGACGCACGACAACGGGCGAGCGCTATGCGCTAGTTGGGATCAAATGAGCGAAAGAAAGACGACTGACGTAGTTTTTGAAATGCTCAATTGGACTGCGCATGCCCCTCCCTGCGCCGCCTCTGGAAAGCCGCGTAGCCGACGCGCTGCTCTCTGTCGCGCAGCCACTCGGGGTCGTGGGCGAGTTTGTGCGCGCGCGCCAGGCGCCTGCGCAGTTCCCAGTTGAGGAGCGCGCGCAGCGGCGAGAGGCGCGCCCCCCAGCGCAGCGCCGACGCCAGCAACCAGCACCGCAGGCGCTGCAGGAGCGTCAGGCGCCGCAGCACCTGCTGCTGCGCCTCCGATCCGAATATGCCGCATGTGTGAGCAAGCGCCACCTGCAACCCATCATCGCAAGCAAGATTGAGGTTAGGTTTCCAAACGAACTCTAGATCGCGCCCGAGTTAGCACTGGCGACCCATCATCGCAGGCAAGATTGAGGTTAGATTTCCAAACGAACTCTAGATCGCGCTCGAGTTAGCACTTGCGACCCATCATCGCAGACAAGATTGAGGTTAGATTTCCAAACGAACTCTAGACCGCGTCCGAGTTAGCACCTGCAACCCATCATCGCAGGCAAGATTGAGGTTAGATTTCCAAACGAACTCTAGACCGCGTCCGAGTTAGCACCTGCAACCCATCATCGCAGGCAAGATTGAGGTTAGATTTCCAAACGAACTCTAGACCGCGTCCGAGTTAGCACCTGCAACCCATCATCGCACGCAAGATTGAGGTTAGATTTCCGAACGAACTCTAGATCGCGTCCGAGTTAGCACCTGCAACCCATCATCGCACGCAAGATTGAGGTTAGATTTCCAAACGAACTCTAGGCCGCGTCCGAGTTAGCACCTGCAACCCATCATCGCAGGCAAGATTGAGGTTAGATTTCCAAACGAACTCTAGACCGCGTCCGAGTTAGCACCTGCAACCCATCATCGCAGGCAAGATTGAGGTTAGATTTCCAAACGAACTCTAGATCGCGTCCGAGTTAGCACCTGCAACCCATCATCGCAGGCAAGATTGAGGTTAGATTTCCAAACGAACTCTAGATCGCGTCCGAGTTAGCACCTGCAACCCATCATCGCACGCAAGATTGAGGTTAGATTTCCAAACGAACTCTAGATCGCGTCCGAGTTAGCACCTGCAACCCATCATCGCAGGCAAGATTGAGGTTAGATTTCCAAATGAACTCTAGATCGCGTCCGAGTTAGCACCTGCAACCCATCATCGCAGGCAAGATTGAGGTTAGATTTCCAAACGAACTCTAGATCGCGTCCGAGTTAGCACCTGCAACCCATCATCGCAGGCAAGATTGAGGTTAGATTTCCAAACGAACTCTAGATCGCGTCCGAGTTAGCACCTGCAACCCATCATCGCACGCAAGATTGAGGTTAGATTTCCAAACGAACTCTAGATCGCGTCCGAGTTAGCACCTGCAACCCATCATCGCAGGCGAAATTGAGGTTAGATTTCCAAACGAACTCTAGATCGCGTCCGAGTTAGCACCTGCAACCCATCATTGTAGGCAAGATTGAGGTTAGATTTCTAAACGAACTCTAGATCGCGTCCGAGTTAGCACCTGTAACCCATCATTGCAGGCGAGATTGAGGTTAGATTTCCAAACGAACTCTAGATCGCGTCCGAGTTAGCACCTGCAACCCATCATTGTAGGCAAGATTGAGGTTAGATTTCCAAACGAACTCTAGATCGCGTCCGAGTTAGCACCTGCAACCCATCACCGCAGACAAGATTGAGGTTAGATTTCCAAACGAACTCTAGATCGCGTCCGAGTTAGCACCTGCAACCCATCATCGCAAGCAAGATTGAGGTTAGATTTCCAAACGAACTCTAGATCGCGTCCGAGTTAACACCTGCAACCCATCATCGCAAGCAAGATTGAGGTTAGATTTGCAAACGAACTCTAGACTGCGCCCGAGTTAGCACTTGCGACCCATCATCGCAGGTAAGATTGAGTTTAGATTTCCAAGCGAACTCTAGATCGCGTCCGAGTTAGCACCTGCAACCCATCATTGTAGGCAAGATTGAGGTTAGATTTCCAAACGAACTCTAGATCGCGTCCGAGTTAGCACCTGCAACCCATCATCGCAGGCAAGATTGAGGTTAGATTTCCAAACGAACTCTAGATCGCGTCCGAGTTAGCACCTGCAACCCATCACCGCAGACATGATTGAGGTTATATTTCGAAACGAACTCGCGTCAGAGAAATACAGTAGATAGTCGATAAAGTAGATTGTGATCAGTCTCTTCCGGATAATCGAATTGTCCATGATTTTTTAGTACAAATAAAAGCTCTTAAACGCAGTCACGTTGCACATGACTAACCCTCAAATAAGAAATATATGTAGAGGGTTACGACTCGAAATGTGGTTAATGATAGGCGTGACCACTTAAATCACACTTTAGTCAGACGATGTGAATAAGACTGTAAGAATAACGATGAACGATTCATTTTGGACTTCATCCTGTTTATGTTGACATTAGCCACAAAGCGCTGGCTAAAGTAAGGTTCGAATTTGAGATATTAATTGTATGGAAATATTAATGAATATTCGGGTATAGGTGTGTCGGTGGTTTGGCGCAGGCCGGTAATGGTAAAAAATGTGCAAGTCACATGAGGTTACAGTAACCACAACAAGATTTTTTTTGAGTACATTGAGTAATACAGGTTCTTGAACAATCCCAGAGAAATTTATAAACCAAGTATTGACAATCATTGAGAATCGTTCTAGTAAACGTTTCGTTCAATTGCGCACATTAAAATTGAATTTAATATAATATTATGCTTTCCAATTTTAATTTCTTTTATTATTAGTTTCTTTTAGTATTTTACTATATAATACTATTAGTATTTTTTACTTCGAATATTATATAAAATAGATTGAATCATAATTTCTCTTTGATTCTATTTGACTAGCGTAGTAAGTGCCACATACACCAGGGTAGAGTAGGGCTCTATCCGCTTGGTGGCCTTGGCTGAATCCTGCATGTCGATTACCCCGAAACGATTCAATGTTAAATTTTAACAGTTGAAATTTAACTTTTAAAAGTAACAATAAGTCGTAGAAATAGTACAGTACGAAACTCGACGTAATGAGTATTAATGCATTCGTGCAAATTTTGATACCCGCAGGTTCGTCGTTCGTATCGTAATATCACCCTCATGTATTAATACCCATCATTACATAATCAAATCATAATGTACTAATTATGTACCCCGAACACAATATTCCACATTAAGAGGAGTTACGTTTCTTCCTCACAAAGATGGTTCTTCCGGAGTACTATTTCTTAATTTTACAAATCCCATTAACGTAAAGTTGGCTGTATACTTGTTTTTTGTAGAAAAGCACGATTTCAACAGTATATTTTAATGCTGTTGAGGGAAGGAAGGTTTAACATGCCAGAAAGGTAACCATGCTTGCATGCCAGACCCATAGTGGCAGGTGGAAGTGAGAGTGTTCTATTTTGAGTCTCGCGAGTTTCACTATTACTGCATCTGTGTACGTCTGTAACCACCAGATATCACATTCAAAGTAAAATGAGTGTTGGCCCCCTCTAGTTATAATCCCCTCACGTCATAGCTGATCTTAGTCTAAACAGAAACACTTCTTAGAAAAATTACCCTTTTCAAAGTGCTTACTTCGAACTCTAAGTGGGGCGAGTGGAACTGTAGTCCGCTCACGACGCAGCGCGACATGTGTTCCCAGGAGGCGTTGACGTGGGCCATGGCGGGCAATGCGAAGCCGTTGACGATTGTTTTGCAACGCCTGCGGACGGCGTGCAGCCCGCCGGCGCAGAAGTTGAAGCGGTCCTCCACGCCCAGCAGGTAGCCAATCGCCGCCCAGAGGTGCACGAAGGCGTCCAGCTCCTTGTCGGAGGCGCCGCTCGTGCCGAAGAGGTCGGGGTACGTCACCGCCAGCCCCACGAAGCCGAACTGCGTGAACGACATTTCCATCTGGTTGATCCATTCGTTGCGCGTCGTTGCTAGTCTGTAGGATGAAGTTTAACGTTGCATTGAAATGACAAATGAAATTAGACGTAACAATATCTACTATTGTGAAACAGGTGTTTGTTGGTTGAAATATACCCACTGCTGAAAATGTTTTTCATATGATATGATTCATTTCAACGTAGCTGTTAACGTTTTTATGATCAGAGGATGGTATATTAAACGATTACAATACCTTATTGTTTACTGCTACATTAGTAAATTATTCTAACATATTGTTTAGTCATAATCCATTTTTGTAGGTCTTGGTTACCGAAAAATTGATTCATAGTTAGATATCTGTCAACCCTTCTGTGGTCAACGATCGCGTCTAAAACACACTTCGGACGGTTTTCTCTAAACTTTATATTTCCCCATCGACCTGAACGAATTTGATTTTCAATAGTATATTAAATTAAGTCTCAACATTTTCAATTTTCTCAAAAATTGCTCCCCCCTTTTTGATTTAACTTTCTGCTCGGATTACGTAGAAAACACTTAAGAAAATGGTGCAGGTAACATTGTTGTTGATCCCTGATTTTTCGACAGTTGAAAGATTGTAACATTTTCTCAAAACTACTACAAATTTTTTCTTCAGTTTTTCCTACGGATGGAACAAGTAACTCTTTAAAAAGATGACTCACGTGTCATTTTTTATTTACTCCCTGGATTCCTTCGGACGCCCAATAGCCGAATTGAAATATGAGTTTAGCATATTACAAAAGGGTAAAATCCGATCTTAAAAACATATTTTAATAGTAAAAGTAAAAAAACACATAGTTTTCGCGTAATTGCTGTTTTAAATATATTCAATTAATAAAACTACATTTTCTCAATGACTGCTGTAAAATTTTTCTTTAATTTTTTCCCAATAAATACAAGATAAAATGCTTAAAAGAATTGTAAAAGTCTTATTTTCGTTGAACTCTGAATTTTTGAAAATTATTAGTTATAAAAATGCGAGAAAGTATGTGCTGTTGTAGCATCACTTGTTAAGAGTTATTTGTGATACCCTAGTAAAATGTTTAATAAAAATTGTAGACACTTTTGAGAAAAAATTAAAAACGTAATCGAGGCTTCATGTAAAAAATGTTCCAAACTCAAAATATCAGGTTCATTCTCGCAGATCCTTTCCTGCCAATTGATTTTGCGGTATCAAGGAAACCAAAACTTGTATTTTCACAACACACCGTGTTTGAGAAATTTTTTTTACTACAAATAGAAACAAAATTTCGTTACCAGGGCCCGCAAATTCTGTAACACGATTACAAAACTTTCCCTCCCTATGAAGTAGATAAGCAAATAGTAGGGACTAGGAAGATTAACAAAACACTAAAAGCTATCCCGGAGACACGGTCTGACCAGCACGAGAGAGTAAGAGCCAGTGTGTAGTTGCCACTAGTCCTTGTGCGTTTACCAGAAGGAACAAATGGCTGGCCTGACAGCGACCCCTTACGCAGCAAAGTCCTGGCGCATGGTGCAGCTTCGTCTTCCGTGTATGGTATGAGAAAATAAGTGCCATTGTGTAGCTGTGCCTGGTCCTAGTGCGTTTACCTGAAAAAGGGGCAAATGGCTTTCCCTACACCAGCCTCTGGCCCTGCGAAGTACTGTAGCGGCGGTGCCTTCCGTCCACGGCAGTGAGAAAGTGAGTGCGATTGTGTAGCTGTGCCTGGCCCGTGTGCGCTTACCTGAAGAAGGAGCAAATGGCTTCCCCTGCAGCGGCCCCTTGCGCCGCGAAGTCCTGTCGCATGGCGGCGGCGGTGCCTTCCGTCCACGGGTGTGAGAAAGTGAGTGCGATTGTGTAGCTGTGCCTGGCCCGTGTGCGCTTACCTGAAGAAGGAGCAAATGGCTTCCCCTGCAGCGGCCCCTTGCGCCGCGAAGTCCTGTCGCATGGCGGCGGCGGTGCCTTCCGTCCACGGGTGTGAGAAAGTGAGTGCGATTGTGTAGCTGTGCCTGGCCCGTGTGCGCTTACCTGAAGAAGGAGCAAATGGCTTCCCCTGCAGCGGCCCCTTGCGCCGCGAAGTCCTGTCGCATGGCGGCGGCGGTGCCTTCCGTCCACGGGTGTGAGAAAGTGAGTGCGATTGTGTAGCTGTGCCTGGCCCGTGTGCGCTTACCTGAAGAAGGAGCAAATGGCTTCCCCTGCAGCGGCCCCTTGCGCCGCGAAGTCCTGTCGCATGGCGGCGGCGGTGCCTTCCGTCCACGGGTGTGAGAAAGTGAGTGCGATTGTGTAGCTGTGCGCTTACCTGAAGAAGGAGCAAATGGCTTCCCCTGCAGCGGCCCCTTGCGCCGCCAAGTCCTGTCGCATGGCGGCGGCGGTGCCTTCCGTCCACGGGTGTGAGAAAGTGAGTGCGATTGTGTAGCTGTGCGCTTACCTGAAGAAGGAGCAAATGGCTTCCCCTGCAGCGGCTCCTTGCGCAGCGAAGTCCTGTCGCATGGCGGCGGCGGTGCCTTCCGTCCACGGCTGTGAGAAAGTGAGTGCGATTGTGTAGCTGTGCGCTTACCTGAAGAAGGAGCAAATGGCTTCCCCTGCAGCGGCTCCTTGCGCAGCGAAGTCCTGTCGCATGGCGGCGGCGGTGCCTTCCGTCCACGGGTGTGAGAAAGTGAGTGCGATTGTGTAGCTGTGCGCTTACCTGAAGAAGGAGCAAATGGCTTCCCCTGCAGCGGCCCCTTGCGCCGCGAAGTCCTGTCGCATGGCGGCGGCGGTGCCTTCCGTCCACGGCGCCACCTGCAGCGCCGTGCGCCGCTCCTGCTCCTCGGCCGGCGCGCTGTTGAGGGCGTTGAGGCGGCGGCGGTACCTGGCGTGCGCTCGCTCCACTTCAGTTCACTTCATTCTTAACATATCAGCTTTATGAATTGCAAAGGTTTTCTTACATATTCCCTCCTCTTTCACATACTTATGAGAAATTAAGTATTCTCGTTCCCTTCTTACTTAAATTTCCTCTGCCGTGTCCTCCTTACCTCTTTTCTTTTAAATTACTTAACCTTATTTTTAAATGTATACATTAATTATTACTTCCATTGACACACTTCTTACGTCTACATGACATACTTATATTAGTTTTATCTCCTTCAAAGCTTCAAAAAGTGACAACATTCACTCACCTCATTCAATCAAATTTTAACCTCTCGTTTACACAATCCTACTGTGAATTTACATTATTTATGTTAAACCGTTTATGCAACATTATATATTGTCCTTGTATCATCATCGTTACATTTCACTACAATTTAACAAATTACATAACAACAACAAAACACAATCTCACAAAAAATCAGTGTTTGTATTTACACTTTTTTCCACTTATTATTGAATTCTTAGCACTCTTCCTGTACCGGATATTTCCTAACTTCTCCGTTACCTATTTTTACTTTCTCGTATACGTACGTATATGCCGAGTAATATACGTAATATAGGAAAAGTTATGTAATGCTGCGCGAAAGAACGGTGGATTTTCCGCGGAAAATATCTCTGGTGGCAGAAAAGTGCATAAAACTTGTGGCTAAATTAAGGGAAAGAAATCCTTTAAGACATGGTGTATCCAGAATCCCTGCTTTGTGAGTCCTTGATGCCGAAAAAACAATGGGAAGCAAAACGTCCGTCCGTCCTTCCGTGAACACTACTAGCACCTGAACCCTTTGTACAATCTCCAAATTGAAGAATCCCCTGTCTATCTGGCTCTAGTCTAAGCTTTAAAATTTTAAAAAACATTCCGAAAAATCTGGGGGGTACTTTACATCATGCTCCTCGGACATTTTCAAAATTTTCTCAAAAACCGCTCCAAACCTTTTCTTTAATTTTTTGGTAAGGTTAGTGCCAAACAACCTCTATGCCGTGACATACACGCCATATTGCTGTATTTTTGTTTTTTCAAAAATTTCAAAAATGAAATTTTTTTTAAATTCTCTCATGTCTGTAAAACTTACATTAAAGGCGTAACACGTACTTACACGTAACACGTAACACGTTACTGATAACTTCCATTAAACATTAAAGGCATTAAATTATTATATTTATGAGCATATGTGCTTTAAATAATGTCAAATAAAGTTTCTCGAAAAAAACAGTTTTCAGTGCAAATGAACACAAAATTCGGCATTTTCAGAAACGCCATTTTCTCAAAAATGGCTACAAATTTTCCCAATAGATAGTGGTAATTGCACCGTTTGTTACGACGTGAAGTTCGTTTTGGTGTATTCATATGTTTTTTCAAAAATTACAAAAATGTAATTTTCTTGAAGTAACTCTCACGCCGTTAATATGGACATTTCCATCCATTTGTATGCATTATTACATTTGTGAGTGGAAGTGCTTCAAATGACTTCAAGTGAAGATTTTCGAAAACTGTAGATTCCTATGAAAGAGGTTAAATTTCATATTTACAGTAAAACTGAAACATTTTCTTAAAAACGACTACAAATTATTCAATGAAAACTTCTATTTTGGACGAGATTTTTTACTCCTTTTTAATATTCTTGAAGTAATGATTCAGTTGTACTACTAGGAAAGCAAAAAGTTGAAAGAGAAATTGTCAAAAAATGTACTTTGGGCGACGATAGATGGCAGCTGGCCAGAAAATGGAGCACTACCTTAAAGCCAGACCACACCAAGGAAATTAGAAAAATTTGGTACGAGAAAGTCTGTGCCATTCTGTAGCACCTATAGTTTCTGCTTGTCTTTCGGCCTGCTTCTCTGTCAATTCTACCGGATGCGGTGCCTCAGGGCAACTGATGTCACTGCAGTGCCTCTGATCGGAAAGCTGTAGGTTCGAGTCCCGACGGTGTGAAGACTTTCCACACTAGCCAGATACCTAGGTCGAATTCAGCCACTGTCTGGAGAAGACTTTTATCGGCTGGCGAATGCCGGAGCAGTATCATAAGAATGTGTCACGGACTGCCCGCGATTTTTCTTTTTGTTTCTTGTCCTATCCTCATCCCGTACTTACGTGCACTACACTACCGCTCATGCCGGGACAGCACTCAAGCTTGTTCGATTGGGGCGGGGCGCCTCGCTGGTGGGAGACATCCGGTTGGGGAAAATCCCGCTATCCGCCGGGTAGGTCGCCACAGGATCACCACCACCTCCCGAGGAAAAAACATGCACTAGGCCTCAGCAGTTGTCACGTCCGGATTCACTTATCTGTCAAATAATGAAATTATCACCTACGTGTCGTGTATTCTGCGCACGTACTGCAGGTGTTGCCTGGCCTTGCCGCCCTCCGCCCACAGGTCTCCGCTGAACCAGGAGCGCACGCTGGCCACGGTGGAGAGGTAGCGGCGGAAGGCTTTGAGGGACGAGTCCGAGTTGCCGGTGAAGATGAGCGGCCTTAGCGTGTTGGGCACGGCGAACAGCAGGAAGAGGGACGCCATCTCCGCCGTCATCACGCCTAGGAGGAAGTCCTCCGCGAACTGCTGGCCCAAGCGGATTTTCTCGTCATCCACCCAGGAAGGCCTGCAACGAAAACAGGGCGGGTGAAGCTGTGCACGAATAAGTGAAGAGCACGAATAAAACATACTTCAAAGAGAATGAAATTATAAGTTTAGTCCGGGAGTGGCCACAATACGTAGACTCACGCCAGTTCCCGCAATGCATCTCTCAGATGTACCTGCAACTTTTTGTAAACGCCAATGATCTAAGGTCCATTTACGAAAATACATATATTATTCAATTTGTATATATCCATCAATGCAATTGTAAATGAATCTTACACAGCAGAATTCTTGTCAATAGTTATGGTAAGGTAAAAATTGGGAAGTACACAAAAAAAAACATTAAATATATCCTATTAAATAATATGAAATCCCATGTCCTCAAACTATTTTGGTATGATTTAAACAAGTATATATATTTTACATTTTCACAAAAATATTTAGAAAATCTTTGTCTTTTTTCTATTTTGCAAAGTTCCCATTTTTTTCATTTCCCTACCGACGTCTCCTGCACATCTATCTCTGGTAAGAAATTGTGACAGTCGATTGTAGATAAAGAAAATTATTAATTTCCTGAGTAGGCACTTATCATAGTCACGGCTGAAAATTATGTCATGATACCTACCGCTCAGGTCAGGAGCTCACATTACACTGGCGCCATTGCACCCAACGTACATGACATCTCACGCAGCGATCAAGTTTGAACATGCTCACGGGAAATGATTCAGTGAAAGAATACGAAAAATAAAAGTCCAGGCGATCTCAGAAAAGTACAATCAAGGAATACATAAAATATCAGACGAATAATACAACAAAATAATTTAGGAACATACGATAGCCATGGCTTGGATTTCAAGATCTATTGCGAACACTCCAGGGTTAATGAAACAATTAATTTATTTTTATTTATTTATTTATTTTACGTCAAAGAAAACAGTTAAAACTGCGTATGACGTGCTATGGGTAAAAGTGAATTGTGTGCACATTCGGAACCAATTTGAAACAACTGATATTGTACTATTTACGGTTTCTTTATTGCAAAGGGTATTCGTATCATCTGCAAAGAGAACCGTTCTTCCGTTTCGAATCGTCGAGGGCATATCGTTTACGTGAAGTAGGAACAGAATAGGGCCTAAAATCGATCCTTGAGGAACTCCACGTGCAATGGGCAAAGAGTCGAAAAGGTGCGTACGTAATGTTCTATCATTCCAGGAAGGTATTCCCAGTCTCTGAGATCGTTGTTTAAGGTACGAACATAACCAATCTAGAGTAATACCACGGATTCCATATGAAGGTAATTTTGAAAGTAAAATGTCATGATCAATGACGTCAAAAGCTTTTGAGAGATCTAAAAATAATCCAATTAGGTGCCTCGTTTTGATCCAATGATGAGGTGACATCTTTAAGAAAAGAAAATACAGAAAATCATTGATACGATTGCTGTGTGTCCCACTTCAGTAATTTCCTTGAAACCTCTTTTTTTCTAGAAATCTTTCAGAATATTGAAGAAGGATACAACAAAAATTGTAAATTTTCCACAAAAATATCTAGACTCTCTGAATGACATCACACTTGCACGGAATTGTGGAAGGAAACAGGTTCAAAGGCCGCATGAGAAAGGGACAAACACACACGCATGGCAGATGTACGTATGCAGGTTCAAGGTTTGCAGATTCGCAACGACCTCACATTACTTTGAGTCCAAGGAGACACCAGAATCTCCGGGTTGGTTCCGTCCTTCTTTCAGTAGCAGGCGGTAGAAGGCCGCAACGTCAGGTTCCATTTTGTCGCGCAAGAAATGAAGCACGCTGTCGTCGAAGTCCGCGTCACTAGTCGCTGCAGATGCCCTGCAGGCGCCCACGACGGGTGGTTGCGTCTCTTCAGTTACAGCAGAAGTTCTCTCTTCTTCGGGAAGCATGTCGACTTCCTGAAATACGAAACCATTTCTTTTCATTTGAATAAGTTATGTTAATTAAAATTATTTCAAATCTTAAATTACAATTCCCAAATCTCAATTACATTCAACATCACAAAATTAAAATTTCATTTTCAAATATAAACTATCTGATTCAAATCTAAATGATAAAACGTGGGTCGAAGAAATAATTGAGCATCTATTTCCCAAACGCCCAAAAGGAAAAGGAACAGCTACGACAAAGCGGTAAAGGCAGACATGTTCACGACTCGTGAACTTCAAGAAATTGGTAAATGTCTGAAAGCAGGCAAGGCACCTGGGTTGGACTCCCCTACCGAACGAGGCACTGAAAGTAGTCATCACAGAATATCCAGACCTTCTATTGGAATTCTTCAATGAGTGTATGGGATATGGAGGCTTTATTAAAGACTGGAAGCGTCACAAGCTTGTACTGTTAAGGAAGGGACACAAGCCGGTAGATAGTGCATTATCGTACAGGCCCATCTGCCTTCTGGATACCATGGGCAAAATGGTGGAAGGCCTGATTCTTCAGTGCATGGAGAAGCACATTGCAGGACAGAGCAGTTTGGCTAATAACAGTTTGGGTTCCGTACAAAATTCAAATTCCATTTTCAAATCTAATTTACTTGATATAACAAAGTCACATACAATAGTATTTTTTTAAACTTTCTGTATTCATAGATTGCTCGCTTAGTTCACCCTAGAAATCTACTAGTTTCCTTTCATTAGTTTTGTCACCTTGATAGGTTCATCTGTCAAATCGTCCGTCCTCCTGTCCGTACATTACTACGTCCGTCTGTCCTCTCCGACTGTTGGTTCCTTCGTCCTCCTAACATTCCGCGAATCTGTCCGTCCGCCAGTTCGTCCGTCTATTCTCTATGTAAGTTTGACTATCTGTTCGAGCGTCCGTCTGTCCATTCGCCCGACTGTATTGAGTCGGGCGAGTCGAAATTCAATGTGTTTCGAACGTATTTGGATATCAAGATGTATATGATCGGCCGTACTTGGGATGAGACCACAGATTGGAAATGGTTTTTATGTCGTGGAGATGGTCGAGGCGAGAAGAAGGAACGAAATCAACAACCACAAGAGGAGGAGACGTTCTGAAATAGAGACGGGATATGGGCAATCTAAAATACAGACGAGAAGTTGACATTCTGATATGCAGACGGGCAAAGGACGTACTAGAATGCAAACGGAAAATGGATATTTTGAAATAGATTTGAAGTTTAAAAAAGGAGTTGTCAGTCTAGGAAGTAATTTGATATTGACTGCACATTTAATTGAAGACAATATTAAGGGAAAGTGTATGGAATGAAGTATTTAAGAAAGTTGATGGTGAATGTACTGAATGTTGAATGTAAAAGAGAAAGTACTTTTTGGTTTTTAGAAGATAAGAAGAAAAAAAAACTTTGGCGTAGTCTGAAATTGTGTATTTGGTAGGCAAATGTACTGTATTATGTTAGTTGAAGAGAATGGAGCAGGTTTCTTTAAGAGAACGGTGCAAGTCTCATATTCCTTCAAAATTTAGATTTTTGAAAATTACAAAAATTAAATTTTTTCGGCGTCTTCCTACAACTGCATGATGGAGGTAAACATTTTTGTTAATGAAATATGTTCATTAAAAATTACTAAAAATAATGTCTCGTTCAATTTTTTGAAAAGATGAGTCGTTCGAAAGTTTGTGTGAAACCGCAAATTTTATATTTTATTTAAAACGGCATATTTTTTTATTAAATTCAGACCTTAGATGGCGTAATAGCCGCTTAAGACAGTAGTGTAGGGCTCATGTTCGTTAAAATCTCTGATTTTTCGAAAATTTTAAAAATTAAAAATATTCCGTAGTCTTCCTACAACTACAATTGTGAAGAGAAGAATTTTCTTTCTTAATGAAATGTGTTCATCAGAAAGAGGTCATCAAATAAGGCTATGTAGAATTTTGCGGAAATATAGTTTTTTTTTTTTTTTTTTTGTTTTTTTTTAGTAATTTGACAGCAAGCCCGCTACGCATTTTCTGCGCTTCGTGAACGTATTAGAAGTGGTTCCAGGCAGTTGGATGCTACGTAAGTGAGGATTTGTATATAATTTCATATTTCTTTGTTTCTTACATTCGAGCTTTGTTACACTCTTACAAATTAATCTTTTAGAAACTACATAAAACATATTTAAAATATATGAAATTCCATTATAGCTTATTACTGATCTGAAAAATTTAACGTATGCAGTACTATAGAAATTTTGTCCTAGTTACAGACTAAATAAATAATATATTCTGGACTTATAAATCCACGTTTATCGAACATCGAAAACTCAGCAGAAAAAAGGCAAAGTCCATGAAGATATGAAGTTAGGCTGAACAGGCGGCGTAATCGTTGCCGATGTTCGATTGATTGATTGATTGGTTGGGTTTAAGGGCGCTTCAACGGCTAAGGTCATTTGCGCCCGTGTCAAATTATTTTAAGACCAGTGCATAATACTGCAGTTCCAAGTTAACAGAGAAAATTAAAATCTTTAATAGAAAGCAAAGTAAAACTGAGAAGGGACATATCCTAATAAGAGGGTTTGGCAAAAAATTGCCAGATAGTTCTTTTTTGTTTAAAATCTCGGGCTAAAAGTCAATAATTGGCATTATCATCTTCTCTCAGATAAGGCTGTAGAAGCCAGTCTCTCGCAAAAAGCCAAAAAGCTTGCAGAGAGAAGATTCGTCATTACTAAGAATCTCCGCAAGGCCGATATTCGAAAAAAAGCTTTCTCATCGCAGACGCCACGGTGATAGGTTCGGAGATAGATACATGTCAGTCTTCGTGTTTGAAGGGATCAAGATATCGGATATTGCGTAGATTGTATGTATTAGGAGAATTACGATGTTCAGTTATATGATAGTTATAATTTAGCTATTTTTCATATATTAGGTGTTTAGAAAATATTAGGTGTTTTATCTACTATTTTTTATAAATTAGTATTCCAATAACTGTCAAAAGTAGTTTAGCAGTAATATAATTTTAGTTTAGGAATTAGTACTACGTTTAGTTAATACGGATATAAGAGAATGAGTAAATTCATATTAGGAAAAGTAATCTGTTTGAGGCACTCACCCATGGCAATTATATAGGGAAGTGCCATGTGTCCGGGATATCTTAATTATAATTCAGTACAGTTGTTTCATAATTTAAATGCTATAATTTTTATAATCATTTAAATTAGTAAGTTCGTGTGGGAAATACAACATAGGGAAAATGATGCGAGGGATATTTGAGGAAAGAAGAAAGAAAACTTGTAGGACATTCGCCACGTCGAAGCGGGATCACAGGAGAAGCACACAGAGCGTGCCAAGTCATCGTCTGTGACAAAGCTATTTTTCCTCGACTTGAAGGAAAATAACTTTAATATAGTAAAAAAATAATCATTTATTTGAAATTGATATAGAAACCGGTTATTGTAAAATATGACAAAGAATCTGTAACAAATGAGCTCAAATTTTTAACAAGTTTTGTTAATGAATCTAGAAGTAATAAATGTTATATTTTTTCATTAAAAAGGCTCATTATTTATCAGAGACATTGCAAAACAATCCAAGTATGTTTATTTAAAATAAGTTTCCATAAATTGTTGCTTGGTATGAACTGTCCATCAGCGTAGGGCAACAAGTGGTATGTCAATACCCAGGAATAATGATATCTATAACGTCAAATATGGTTTAATATTAGCCGACAAAATAGAAACATTTGAATTGAGAAAAAATATTACATTATTTGTATTATGCACGAGTAAATCAGGGCCATATTAACAAAAATATAATTTCCAGCGAAATCCGCATAGGGAATAGTAGTTTATGCAATTAGTTTATAATGTTAAGCTTTATTGCATGAGTACATGTTTTGAAAACGAGCGACGTTAGGAGCGAGTTTTCAAATTTGTACGAATGCAATAAAGCAACATTATAAACGAGTTGCATACGCTATTTTTTTTGTATAACAGCATTATAAATTTATGCAAGAATCGAAATTAATTTATGAACTAATTGCAAAAGCAGTTTTACTGTTGGCAACATTGACATTGGTATTATGACGTCACGCATTTTGGACAGCTGATGAGCGATTCTGAAGAGCATGCGAAGAAAGATGGATTCCTTGCCGCAGGAAATTGTTGAACAAGCCACGAAGGCAGAACAATGCTTAATACCGGCAAAGTCAAGTACATTGTACGAAAAAGAGTACAACAAATTTAAAAATTGGATGGAAACAAAGAACGTGAAGATTATATGCGAATCAGTTGTTCTGGCATACATATCGGAGTTAGTAAGTGTCTCTTACTTTATTGACATACCTAGTCGAGTTTTAGTGATGGTCTAATTTTCTAATTTTTATTACATTGAAGTCAGCAGTATGTAAGGCATCAAGTTTGTGGTGTAGTCACTCGAAATTGAAGGCCATGATCAAAATTAAAGATGGTATTGATATTTCTGCTTTTAATAAAGTTCAATTGTACATGAAACAAGCGAATGTCGGTTACGAAGCAGAAAAATCTATGGTCTTTTCCCAAGCTGATGTGAACAAATTTTTAGTAGAAGCAGCTGATGAGAAGTATCTCTTGATGAAGGTATTTAAGTTATATTTATTTGAAATATTTGTGAACTATTGGAACACATCTTTTGCTCTCTTTTTTCAGGTTGTTGCGATTTTCGGCATATTTGGAGCTTGTAGACGAGGGGAATTGTATAACATATGCACCGATGATGTCTCTGAAGGTTCTGTTTTAGTTGTCAAAATTAGAGAAACTAAAACTAACAAACACAGAATATTTACCGTTATTTCTGATGAAGGATTCTCTTATATAGATTTGTATAAAAATACATTGCCCTCAGACCTTCTAAAGTCAAACATAATAAACTTTTCTTATTTTATAACAAAGGTAGATGCACTTGTAACCCCATTGGGATTAACACTTTCGGAAAAATTCCTAAACTCATTGCCGAATACCTTCAACTTCCAAATCATGAAAAATATTCCGGACATTCATTCAGGAGAACATCGGCTACTATGTTAGCCGACAGTGGTGCAGATATTACCACCCTTAAGCGTCATGGAGGATGGCGATCATCAAATGTTGCAGAATCTTACATTGAGGAATCAATTCAGAATAAAATAAAGATAGCTAGAAGAATAGTGTCAAATGACGAAAATAACGTAGCAGGTACTTCATCAACTAAAACTTTTAATGTACCTGGTTCTGTTCCTTTATCTTTCAAAAACCTCACAGACTGCTCCATTAATATTAACATCAATAAATAATGTAATTATGTAAACTGATTTATTATATTCAAGAATAAAAATCTTTGGTTATTCTGGTTGTATGGTTACTCTGTGAACTCTTCATGCAATTCCACAGCGTTCGTCAATTTTAAAGGTGAGTTGTGACGCAACTATGACGTGTGTGATGACGCAATCATTCGTGCCGTAAAACCTAATACGTCATCATTTGTGCTGTAAAAGGCCCTTTTATGAACGATTTCTTGCAACAGAAAACCTCGTTTATAATGCTGGTATACAAAAAAATATATTACATACCAAGTTAAAATTTAATTGGGTATGTTTCTCAATTTTCAATGCCAGCATATATTTGCATGGATATTTAGCATTTTAAAATGCATGAAAATCCTTTCTAGCGATATTCAGTTGTTTTGCTTCAAGAGGAAAAATTTTTGTTCACTTTCCTTGGGAAATATTTCTCAAAATTATCAAGATCGACACGATTAAAACAGTTCTTGCCCTCTTTATCTCTTTACATCTATAATTAATACAATCTGAGATATTTTCTCAGGTAATTTTGATGATGAGAAAAAAGTTATCATAGCGTAATGTTTAAGGATACAAATTTATCCCCACTTTTTCTTGTAAACACTATACTGAAGAGAATCCTATATTATGAAAAATTTAAAAGCTTCTATCTTCTGATGGGAAAATGATAGACTTTAGCCTCAATTTAAATCATCAAAATTCTGTTTATTTATAGCATAAAAGACACACCACTATACAAATGCTATATACATATGGACTTCATAATGTAAAACATTCATTTAATACTACACATGGTAGTTTACGTACGTTTAAATTTCTGACAATTCAATATACTTCTAACAAAATCGGTTGTCAATCCATGCATTCATACTTGCTGCATTCTAAATGGGCGGTGGTAAGTAGTTATCATTTAATTCAAGTTCTTCGGTTCTTTTTACTTTCTCGCTACCGCTTACGCAGTAGAGAGAAAGTTATGTAATGCTATGGGAAAAAGCTGCGACGTTTCGGCAGAAACCTTATTGCCGGGTTATGGAAAGGAAAAAGTGGATAAATCCATTTGTTAAATTTAGAAAAAATCTAACACTTGGTGTAGATCCGTGTTTTGTGCGTCCTTAATACCGAAAAATCAATCGACGGCATAAAGTTGGTTAGTCCGTCGTCTGTAAACAACGCTAGCGGCTATACCGTTCAGCCTATTTTCTCCAAAATTGATATTCCCCAATCAATTTGACTTATGTCGCGGCTCCTTGAATTTGAAATCGATATTTTAATTTTGGGGGGTACTTTACATTATTACCCCTACAACTTTTTTTAATTGTTCTAACGTTTTTCATTAATTTTTGTTGTTGGATAGAGTGAAGGACGATGAAGAAAATGGTACAGGTCCCATGTTCGTTGAAAACCCTGATTTTTCGAAAATTGCAAACATTGAACATTTTTTCGGCGTCTACCTTCAAATACTATAAAGACAAATATTTTTTATTAATAAAATGTTTTCATCAAAAACATATTTTCAAATAATGTCATGTACAATTTTTCGAAAATATGAGTATTTTGTTTGTAATTTTGTGTTAAACCTGGACAATTTTATTTTTTAAAACTTTTTGTAACTTTCTTTAAAAAACGACAATTTTTTAAAATTAAATTTTAGTCTCAGGTACGGTTAATGACGTTTAAGACATTGGTGTAGGTCTTATGTTCGTTGAAATTCCTAAGTTTTCGAAAATTGCAAAAATTCAAAACTTTTGGCTTCCTACAAAAGTAATTTTTTTCTTAATGATATGTGTTGCTCAAAAACGGGCCGTGCGCCGTGGCAGTTAGAGTACCAACAAATTTCTATTCATGACACAGTTCACATGTTAAATAATATCGTAAGTGATTTATTCGCTAAACATGCTCCGCTAAAAACATCCAGGGTTACGGGACCGCAAGCACCATGGTTAAATGATGAAATTCGGACTCGCATGAAGCATCGTGACTTAGTTCAGAAAAGATACCGACGAGAAAAAACGGCCACTCTCACACTTGAATATACAAAATTGCGTAATACAGTTAACAAAAAATACGAAATGCTAAATTGCGATACTACAGCGCATTGTTAAAGCACAAACTGATTCTAAACAAATCTGGAACAGTCTCAAAAGTCTTGGGGTGGGCAAGGACAGACCAACAACTTGTCATAAATATACCCTTGGACAAATTGAACAAGCATTTCTTAAACCCGGATCCTTCATTTGACCCAGTGCTTAAAGCAAAAGCGTTATCAGAGTATACGAACACCAATACAGATGACCTCAGAGACCAACTCTACTTTAAATGTGTTGAAAATACAGAGGTTCGTAAAGTTTTGATGTGTTTAAAATTAAACTCAAACGGTTCAGACGGAATTAATGCTAGACTGTGGATTCAGATGTAGCTCTTCACGTTATAACTCACATTATTAATTATTCAGTAATGACGTCTTAGTTCCCACAGGCATGGAAATTAGCCAACGTACATCCTCTTCCGAAGTCCCAAAGACTTTCCTCTCCTAACGATTTCCGGCCAATAAATATTCTGCCGACACTATCAAAAATCCTCGAAAAAGTTGTTCACACGCAAATCTACTCGCACTTAGAGTATGGATTATTAAATATTTATCACTCAGGTTTCAGACCAGGTAGAAGTACAAAAACTGCATTACTTGAAGTTACCGAAGATTTGAGAAAAGCCCTAGATGATGGGGAAATAACTATTACCACTACCAGATTTCAGTAAAGTCTCTGATTCTGTCGACCATGACCTACTCACTAAATGCAGGAACTTAAAATGTTCATTAACCTCGACGCGGTGGACAGAAGATTACCTTAGGAATCGCAGAAATTTCTTAGTGTCGGGGAGGATTACTCATTGACAGAAACAACAGCAAAGGGTGTCCCCCAGGGATCCATCCTCGGGCCATTGTTTTTTCTAATATACGTTAATGACTTGCCTAATTCCATCAGTTTCTGTAAACATCATATGTATGCAGTGGGATTCTCATGTAAATAAAGCTACAAAGTTTATCTATTCACGAATTAGTTCATTTAAAATGTTGGAAAGTTTTTCCCAGTCAATATAACAAAAATTGCAATAGAATCCCTTCTCTTTCCGCACTTTGACTATTGCGACGTGCATAACGATTTAAGCTCAGCACTTGCCACATGGTTACAAAGAGCTCAAAACGCGTGTATACATTTAATTCACAGTTCAAAAAATACGATCACATATGGAACATTTTTCAATGTAATCAACTATTTCCGCTAAGCGACAGGCAGATATTACATTGTCTATCCCTGCTATTCAAATTACTAAAAACAAAACATCTCTCGCATATAATAAATCTGTTCATGCCTTTTGTATCTGCTAGACTCGATAAATCCTTATTATTACAAATTCCAAAACATGATTCTAATTATTATATCAAGTCATTTACCGTAGGAGTAATGAAAGCTTGGAACAGCCTCCCAAAAATCATTAAGCACAGTGTTTCTCTCAATTCTTTTAAGAAGCAATTAAAAGCTCTATTATTTTCCATGGCGTATAAGTTTAATCTCTAATATTTTGGTCATACTGTTTAAAAAACTCATACTCCTTCTATACTGATTGTAATGTGATATTTCAAATGATTGATGAAAGCTATTTTATCTCTGTGTATTAGCAATTAATTTTGCTTTTAATGTCATTTTTAAATTTTTGTTCGTTTCTCAGTAATTGGTGACAAGTCCGCTTTAATTAGAAAATGAGAGAAATCAAATGACCAAGAATCAAAATAATATTAACTAGAGGTGCTACAGAATGGCACAGACTTTCTCTTAGTAAAATTTGTAATTTCCTTGGTGCGGACTGGCTTTACGGTGTTGCCTCATCCTCTTGTCAACTGCCGTCCACTGTCTCGCAAAGTACATTTTCTTGACTTTTTCTCAACTTATCGACATTCTAATAGAAAAACCGAAATATCCCTTGAAGAATATTAAAGAAGAGTAAAACCTACTCATAAATAGTAATTTTCATTGAAAAATTTTAAGCCGTTTTTAAGAAAACGGCGATTAAGCATTACTGTAAATGCAAAATTTGAAGGACTTTTTCACAGGAATCTATGAAGTTTTCGAAAATCTTCATTTCAAATCATTTGAAACACTTCCACTCACAAATGTAATAATGCATACAAATCAATGAAATTGTGCATGATAGCGTGAGAGAGATTAAAAAAATTACATTTGTGTAATTATTGAAGAAAAAATAATTCACCAAAATGAAATTTACGTCATATTAAACAGTGCCATTCTCACATGCCGTTAAAAAAGTTTGAAGAAAAAAATGATAATATTTTAGAAAATGGTGTTTGAGCGATTCTGAAAATGTGGAATTTTGATCACATTTTAATAGAAAACTGCTGAGTTTTCGAGAAACTATATTGGACATTATTTAAAGCACATGTACTGAAATATAATAATGTGAAGAAATCGCATCTAATGTAAATAATACCGACGTTACAGGTAATTAAAAAAATTCATTTTCGTCATTTTTGAAAAAAACAAAAGGATAGGGCAATATGACGTTTATGTCATCACTAGCTGAAGTACCCGGCGTTGCTCGGGCATTTATTACAGTAAATTATTATACAGGAAGAGGAATTCAATCTTTTCATGCCCTGCGGCGGGACCTACCTCTATCTCTTCCATTGTATCGCTTCTCCGCCCTACTCCCTGCCATGCTCTGCCCGGCCACGCCACGATAGCTGTCTTCTCTTGACCCCCATTTGGAAATTTCCAGATTATCACGCTCACTTTTCCACAAATAATGACATTTTTCTTATTTGAAGTTCCAGCTTCTAAACATTCACTTTATAACTAAAAGCAATAAACAAATATATACTACAAAATAAAATACTTGTACTCACATATAATTTTTTTGTGGAGTTTTATACTATATTCCAACACTATCTAAACTGTCACGTTGTAAAACTTATCCTATTTTTATATTTTTTCTTCTACTGTATTCATAAAGAAGGTTTTGAAATTGATCTGTCAACTCGTGACCTTGAAGGCACTTACTGTTTTAAGCTGAGTATAACATGCGGAAGTTCATGCACGGGTACGGTAGTAGGTAGATCCGGAGTAATAGTTATAGATGTCATAACGTAATTGATTATTCATAATCATAAAAATAAATGAAAATACTTGTATCTATTCTGAAACATAATTACCAGTTTTTATAATTCTAAAGATGACAAAAATATGTATGTTTAATGTCGTGTGATAGTAACATGAAGTATAAAACTTATTTGTTGAGGTAAATCAATTCATCATACGACTGATACAATAGAAAACTAATGATCCACCAACATTACATTATGTGTAAATAATAAATTGACAATGCACTGAGCCACATAACAAAACAATATTAGCATAATTATTTTATTTCAAGTGATAGAGATTATGGATCCTGAAATATGAATAATAGAAACCAAAGACTCCCAGATATTATTTGCTTAGACAAAAATATTTTTAGACCAATTAATTTTTGCTTTAGAAATATATGAATGAACTCTTTCATTGGGAGCAATTGATATGTAAAACAACTTTACCGATTAGTCTTCATATGTAAATGATCATTCCGAAATTACATACCACTGCACAGAAATTCATCCCATATTGAAGAAAAACTTTTACTTGGTTTACAAAATCATAAATTACTTTCCATTTTTCCAATTTGTGTAGGAAAGCTGAATTATAGAACCCAAGAACTCCCAGATTTATTTATTTGCTCAAACAAACTTTTTGTTAGATAAATTAATTTCTGCCTATTTTTTATAGAAAAGTGTGGATGAATTCAATTATTGGGAGCAATTGATATGCAAAACTAAAGCACATATTAGTCTCAAATAAATGATCATTCTATAATTATCATCCACTGCAGTAAACTTCTTCACATATAGAAGAAAAACGTACAACAGCAATTGATATGCAAACAACTCTACAAATTAGTCTTAATATGTAAATGGTCATTCCGAAAATACATACCACTGCACAAAACTCCTTCAAATGTTGAAGAAAAACTTTTACTGGGTGGACTAAAGACAAATTAACATTTTCCATTGTACCAATTGTAACGTGAGAGCTGAATACTAGAAACCAAGAGCTCCCAGATTTATATATTTGCTCAGACAAACAGTTTTAGATAAATTAAGTTTTGCTTACATTTTATGGAACAATAAGGATGAAATCATTCATTGGCAGCCATTGATATGCAAAACAATAGCGCAAATTAGTCTCAATATGTAAAAGAAATTATTAAAGAAAACTTTTACTGGGTGTGCTGAAAACATACAAACATTTTCCATTTTACCAATATTAACATGAATACTGAAAAATAGAAACAAAGACTCCCAGATTTGCTTAGACAAAATATTTTTAGATTAATTAATTTTTTCCAATTATTTATTGAAAAATATATATGAATGCATTCATTCATTCATTCATTCATTAGGAGCCAGTGACATGCAAAACAACTGCACATATTAGTCTTAATATTGTAATGACCATTGCTTAATTACCAACCACTGCACTAAACGTCTTCGCATGTAGAAGAAAAAAGTACAACTGCAATTAATATGACAAACAACTGTACAGATTAGTCTTAATATGTAAATGATCATTCCTAAACTAAACACCACTGTTCAAACTGCCTTCGCATATTGAAGAAAAAAATTCACTGAATGGACTGAAAACATATACACATTTTCCATTTTACTATTTTGAACTTAAGAACTGTGTAAATAGTCAAATTGAGAGTCCTAATGAACAGCTGCCCTACTACTTAGAGAATTATTCACATTTCTCCCCTTCTTGTAGTATTATTTTCAATGGGGCGAATGAGTACTTCAGCAAGTCGATCTTCCCTCTGAGTAACCGATTCAAAATTTTAGTAGACTGCCCATCTCTTGGCATTTGTAATATGTTTTGACAATTGTGACAGTCGTTTAGTCAAACAATTCAGTTGTCACAAATTTCTGTAAAAGAAGACGTTTAGATTGTATACGAATATGTGTATATTGTACATAGTACATTAATGTATATTCTGTACTGTATATTATTGTACTTTTTATTCTCTCAGCCTACCTCAATTATTAAGCACTTTCAAACTCACAATGATTTCTTGCTACTTTGTATATAACACGGACAAAGAGCAATACATGAACATTGACATTATTTACCACTTCAGTAACGACTTCCTTTCAAATATTCACACAGGGACATTACATAACCTTATTCAAACTCTTATGAATTTTGCAATAATTCTGGACATTGATGAAATCAGTAGTAGATGCCGAAACCCAATTGGAAGCAAAATGAACGTCCGTCCGTCCGTCCGTCCGTCCGTCCGTCCGTCCGTCCGTCCGTCCGTCCGTCCGTCCGTCCGTCCGTCCGTCCGTCCGTCCGTCCGTCCGTCCGTCCGTCCGTCCGTCCGTCCGTCCGTCCGTCCGTCCGTCCGTCCGTCCGTTCGTCCGTTCGTCCGTTCGTCCGTCCGTTCGTCCGTTTGTCGTATGAAAACAAACCTAGCGCTTAAACCACACGTACATCTTTTCCAAATTGAAGAAACTCCTGTCCACCCAGCTCTGGTTAAAGCTTTGAAATTTTGAAAATCATTCTTTAAAATTTGGGAGTACTTTGAAGCTCCACGAACTTTTTCAAAATTTTCTCAAAAATGGCTCCAATATTTTCTTTAAATTTATGGTAAGAATATAGTAAAATACACTTATAAAGGTGGCATATGTCCGATTTCACGGTTAACTCTGAGTTTCCGAAAATTGCAAAAGTTTGAATTTTTTCGGCGTCTTCCAACAACTATAAAATTAAAGATATCGATTTTTCCTACATAGAAAATTTGTTGCTCATAAATAGTTCTTTCATTAAGGTCATGTAGGTTGTTTGGAAAATTTTAGTCGTTTTTGTGCAAGAGTCCATGAAATATTTGCAATTTGAAAAAATTACAAAAACAAGATTTTCTCAAAAACGGCCCCAAATGTTTTCTTTACATTTTTGGTATGGATAGTGTTAAAAGCACTGTAAAAGATGACATAAACGTCATATTGCTCTATTTTTTTTCAAAAATTACAAAAATGTAATTATTTTGACTTTCTTTTAAGTGGGTAATATTAACATTAGAGGCAATTTCATCACAATATTGTACTTACGAGCAGATGCGCTTTAAATAATGTCAAATAAAGTTTTTCGAAAACTCAAGTTTTCTGATAAAATGAGCACAAACTTACGCATTTTCAGAAACACTCAAACGGGATTTTCACAAAAATTTCTCCAATTCTTCCTTCAATATTTTCCAACGGATAGTTCTAATTGCACAGTTTAATATGACGAAGTTCATTTTGGGGTATTCATTTGTTTTTTCAAATATTTCTTGTAATTTTTTGAAATACCTCTAACCGCCGTTAATATCGTAATTCCCAGCAATTTGTATGCATTATTACATTTGTAGAAGCGCTTCCAATGAACTTTCTTGACAACTCAATAGATTTCTGAGAAAAAGAGCTTCAAATGTCGCATTTACAGTAAAGCTTAATTTGCCATTTTCTTAAAAACGGCTGCGCATTTTCCAATGTAAACTTCCATTTAGGACGAGTTTTTAGTCATCTTTAATATTCTTAAAGTGATAATTCGGTTGTACCACTAGGAAAGCAAAAAGTTGAGAAATTGTCAATAAAATGTACTCTGAGCAACGATAGATAGCAGCTGGTCAGAAAATGGTGCAAGCCAGACCACACAAAGGAAATTAGAAAAATTTGGTACGAGAAAGTCTGTGCCATTCTGTAGCACATTTAGTTATTTTCTCGTTGCGTAATGCTGCGGAAAATAGATTTCGAGATTTCAACGGTAATACACGTTTTGGGTTCCTCTGATACCGAAAAAGGTTTCTTTTTAACGTCCGTCTGTTATATGTGAACAAACCTAGCGTCTAAAAACCCGCGTACGATCTTTTCCAAATTGATGAAATCCCTGTCTATCTGATTCTAATTGAAGGTTTGATATTTTGAAAAACATTCTTTAAAATTTGGGGGTACTTTACATTTACCCCTGGACATTTCAAAATTTCCCCCAAAACGGCTTCAAGTTTTGCCTTTAAATTTCTTGTAAGAACACACACACACATACACTCTAACAAACAATCACACCCACACCAACACACACCCACACCCACACCAACACACCCACACACATACGACAACGCGTGTAGGCGTACGCCCCCGTGCAAACATTTACATACACACACACACACACACACACACACACTCAAACGAAGGAGTTCTTGTGAAATGCAAAAAACACACCGAAGTCCTCCAAATGATTCGATAATTTTTCCAAAAATTGTCTCTAGTTTGTTGCCAACTTGTAAAAATGGTAAATAGGTCCCTGAAAACTCATATGGAAAAACGGAAACAAATTTTTCAGTAAAATAGATATAAGTAAAATATAAGAACTTACCTGCGCGATGTTTGTTGAACAAGTGTACGAGAGATGCTACGACCAGCTCATCGACGGAGTCACTGACTGACGCAAGCATAACTCTGCGCTGCCACTTCCTTCAGATAATTACCTCCGCGTTTTGCTGAGTTGTGGGAAATGAATGGATATTTGGGAGTACTCGTTACTGATGAGGAAAACAAGGTTCAGAAACAAAAAGAGTCATAACTTGACATAACTGCTTATTGCTTCAGTAATATTTTTGTCTACAATTAGCCTCAACGTTGTTTTATTATAAAAAAGGACCAAATGGAAATAAATATAAATCGATGGTCACTGGGATCCAAGAAAGTAGCAGAAGTATGCGTGTCACAATTCATCAATGGAAAATTCATCGTGGCTGACACGATAAGTATTTACAAGAAGTTGTACGATAACTTTTGAGTCCATCGTGTTAATTGTAAAACAAGGGAAATAGTATTTCACTATTATTGTTGGAATTATTTGTTGGTTACAAACTAAAGTCATAAAAAATTTCAATAATTCGTGGTGTATAAATTTTTTATTATTCTTAATGGAATTATGTTGATTTATAATAAATAAAATTTATACATGTCTCTTATTTTGTCAATCAGGTACGTTTTACGTTTTAAGAAAATAATAATAATAATAATAATAATAAATAATAATAATAATAATAATAATAATAATAATAATAATAATAATAATAATAATAATAATAATAATAGAGGATATTCAGTCCCTATTCTTTGTTTTCTAAAAATAATGGTATTAATCACTCTCGTGTAGTTTGTTTTAATCCATGAATTTTTAAATTTATATCACAAATAAATTATATTTTTCAGCAAAAAATAAGCGCGTATATTACAAAAATAGAGTTTATGTAAGTTAATTTGTAATAAAAAAATGTAAGTTGCAATAATAGTACAAATATACCTGAAAACTAATGTGATAAGTGTTACCGAAAATTGATTTACACATTGAATAAATCTATTTTTGAATTTAAAATATGCTATAGAGAGTGAGGTAAAACGTCAGGGTAATTCCACATTACACATATATTACAATGCAATGCAGATGCATGCGCATTTCTTTGTTTGTTGTATACTCCATTCTAACCCACTGCTTAAATTGTACAGTTAAAATAATTACCATTTTATTTTATTTTATAGGGCTAGAATAAATAAAATTGTGTTGCACCACTTTTACCAATTCCTCTACTCTTTCCACTGAATGTCAATGAAAAAGAATCAACTTTCAGTCCACAAGTTATAAATATAACTTAGTAAATGCTTATTGTGCCGAACTGGATTGCCGAGGTGGCTAAGAACGAGTACCGACTCAGCGCTTCGGTGCGAAGGGTTGCGGGTTAGAGTCCCACCTTGGGTATGGTTGTTTGTCCCTTGACTTTGTATGTGTTGTCGTGGAGGGCCTCGCGTTCTGCTGACCCCAGATCAGAGGAGCCCACAAGTGTGTTGGTCTAATGTATGGTGGAATATGCGTCCCATCGAGACGCAAAGGGTAACCGGCTGTTGGCTGGATAAAAGCCCCAGAAAAACAATGCTTATTGTTTCCGCAAGTTTTCTTGATACATACGAGCCCCCTAGTCTTTCCCCTCCGCTGAACAGCATGGCCTGTTGAGATACTTAGGGTCGTATTTATGAAGCTCTGCTAGCAGAGCTCTTAGGAGCCTGCCATCTGGGGGCTTGCTAGGAGGACAAGGGGCGACTGGAATTGGCTGGGGGCCGTTCATAAAACACAAAACCCAACAGTGGCAGCCTGCTAGGCCTGGTAGAGGTTTATAAATACGTCCCTTAGGTCCGACTGGAAACGGCGCGTACCAAAAATGTAAATTGCTGCCAACATTCACCTCGTACCATCAAGATAATCGTGTTCTCTGAGCCAAGCTTTGACGCGGTGAGTATATACCAGGGATTGCAATCCAGTCAAGTGTAATCCCGCAATCCAGCGGGATCCACCGGAAAATATTTAAGGCCCTGCGGGAACCCGCAACAACTTGCGGGTCCGCAAGCATCGAATCACGTAAATTCATTCAAATTTGCCGCCTTTAATTCCCTCAGTAACGCGGGGCGCGACGTGATCCATCTGAAGGCGGCTCCACACATTCGTTATTCGGCGAACACCGAGCAACCACTCGCCGAATCCCGACTAGTGTGGATGACTTGCTTGCTATTTGCCGAGTGACGAACATTCGGGGTTCGCCCCACCCACTGCGTGTCGGTCTTTAGGACACATCAAAGGGAGCGAACATTCGCCTAAAGGCGGCTCCACACATTCGTTATTCGGCGAACAGCGAGCCGCCGCTCGCCGAATCCAGAGTAGTGTGGATGAAATAGTTACTTGCTATTTGCCGAGTGACGAACATTCGGGGTTCGCCCTACCCACCGCGTGTCGGTCTTTTGGACACGTCAAAGAGAGCGAACATTCGCCGAACGCGTCAGCTGCTCGGGATTGGGCGAGCACTAGCTCGCTGTTCGGCGAATGCCGAATGTGTGGAGTCGTCTTTACATTGCACGCACACGTGCTATACTTAACCTACTCCACGCCTTCGCGCCACCAGCCAGTTGTCATTTGACTCGTCCTCACGTCACTCGTCAACAATTATGGTGCGGTTTTGCTACGAAGTCGATCCGCAAAGTAAGCATAATGTTTGTTTAGCTATATCGAATATCTGTTTTTAATCCTTTTTCCAAGATAATTTATTGTGTTAAAGTACATTTTAAAATGTAATGATTCATTATTTGTTGACCATAAATAGTTTTTTCATTAAGGTCATGCAGTTTTTTGAAAATTTGAGTAGTTTTCGTGGAATAGTTCGCAAAATAACAAAAACAATTCTGCGATCTATTCAATATATAATTTCCTCCATCGACCACCTTCATATCGAATTCCTGTGTGTTCAGTTTCAATCATTTGTAACTCATGATCTCATACCATCTCATGTTGAAACCTTTTTTACCATTGCTATATAAATGAAATTACGAAATTTATTTTTTCGATAATTTAATATATATCCAACCTGTCATATCCAACCGATGGACCTGAAACGGTGGCTCAGGGCATCAACTGGGGTCACTACAGCGCCTCTGTCCGGGAGGTCCTGGGTTCGAGTCCCGACGGCGCGTCGCCACCGCGGCGGCAGGATTTTCGACGCTACCTTGTCAGGTAGGTCGAATTCAGTCGTTGTCTGGAGGAGAATTCTAATGGACGGCTGCTCTGATCAATAGTTTTCCATGTTTTTTTCAATCAACACCAGGCGAATGCTGGAGCAGAACCTTAACAAACGGGTCTAGGACCGCGCGTGATCTTTCCTTCCTCTTCCTTGTCTTATCCTCTCTTTACACATACTTAAACTAACATGCACTACACTACCACACAAGCCGGAAGCCGGTTGGGGACTGGACTTTTCCCGGCTGAGGCGGTGCCCCGCTGGTGGGAGATACCTGGTTGGGGAAAACCCCGCTAGTCGACGGTATGTTGCCGTCGGATCTCGCCATCCAGTGGGAGAAGATCACAGACACCTCCAGATAAAAAAACCTATACTTAACTTACGGGAATAATGATCTCAGTAGTTGACGCGACCGGAATCATTATCAATTAATCAATCCAATAGATGACTAGTGAGAGACTAACAGAAAAGCTCCTCCAATATGCATCCGAAAGAACTCAAGGTCCAGGAAAACTCAGAAGATAATGGAGAGACGATCTTCTTCGCGACATAAAAGAGCTAGATCTTAATGATGAGGATAATGATGATAATTAAAGAAATGCGCATTTATAATTAAATTCAAATCTACTAAATATTTCTTCACTTGGAAAAATTCTACAAGTACATGGTCTCTCTTCTGAATAACGAGATAGGGTAATTTGAAAGCTTTAAAATGAGATGAAACAATATTTTTGCCTTTGACTGTGGCTGAGATAAAACAAAAAAAAAAAAATTAGAATTGCGCGCAGGAATTTCGAGAATTTTTCAAATTTATACCGTTATAAATAAGAAACTATTTGTTCCACTGCCTTCATAAGTGATAGTTTTATTTATATTAATAGATGCTTCATGCAACCGCTTTCGCGCAATTACGAGATGAAACTCACGTTGAACTTCAGCTTACCGCCGATTAGCGCTGTACCATTGATCAAGTACCTACGACAACCGCTAGAGGGCATCACTACATATCTCAACGCCGTGCACTATTCGATTCAGTGCACTACCCAACCAAGAATATCTTCCACGAAAAGTCATAAATTAACGTGAAGGAATGAGATTCCTCGCCCAATTTTGATGTGACCAGTTGGCTCCGGGAGAATTCCCAGCAGCGGATAAAACGTGACAGAGACGACACAGAAAAGCTTGAAAGAGATAATTTTAAGAGTTGAAGTTCTTTCATTCAATTGTAATATAAAATGTCTTACAAATTTGACTTCAAGAAGAGCCTTAAACCACTTGCTTTTGTGTGACTCAGTGCTTTCAAGCATTCACTTAATATGCTAATTAGATAGCTATCTAGTGAGGAACATTTTTCCTTGCAGCTTTTTATTGCATGCACTTTTTCTACTTATAATCACATGATATGCCTGGGTTTTACTTCGTATATTTCAAACCGGCTTAACGCCTGATGGAATACGAAGTTGTTACAAGCTAGTAATATTCTCGCACTGGTGAACGAGAATATAACACGGCCCGCTTTTATGCAAAGCAACGGAACGCGGCAGCGAGCGAATCCTACAACAACCTCATGGGAGCGACACCTTCGAACGTTTGACCTTGACTGTTGACACCGGCAGCCGACTTCGTGCTGATTTCGCGTTGGATGGCCTCTCGAGTAATTTGCATAAATTCAGTTATGAAATATTTAAAACTGTAGTGAAACATATTTAAAGTTACGTTCAGCAGTTACGTATAATTGAGGTCAAATGCTAATGAACTTATTACTAATTGCCTAAAACCAGACATTTGAAAATTTTGGACTTATTGTAATTTTATTTTATACAATTTCTAATTTAATGAATAGCAAGAAACTAAATAAAGTTTATTCATAACGATGCTTTCTTTTTAACATAATGTTCTTAAATTAACTATACTGAATAAATATTAACTTGTACTGAATATGCAAAACTTTCAAAAAGTTAGTGAAAAAGATTCCTAAACTTTAATGTTTATATTCAACTAACTTCGAAGACTAAAACTTTCTGTGAATAATTTATTAGAGACTTTACTTCACTTTATGCAAGTTCTGATGTGTACAGTGCGGAAATAAGTTTATTTCTCACTTACTGAAATCGTTTATAGAATGCAATGATTATTGTATTCAAGTGTATATAGAAACTATTTTGTTTATGTGCATTATTTCAGATTTTATTCTGATTATTGATTCCCTTTTTTGTGATTTTTGGGTCAAAGCTATCATGACTTGGTAAAATTCATAACAGCCAATTTACAGAACTTTTGTAATTCTAAAAAAAGTATATGTATAAAAAAAAAGTGCCGCCACCGCTGCCGCCGACGTCGCAGGCCGCGTCACCCCAGATCACCGCCGCTGAACAACACCCTCTCCACTAAGGCCTGTTCGCTCTGTCGTGACGTCACCTCTAGAAGGCAAGCGCTGTTTTACCCAATAACGCAAGGTTACACGCCGAACGGCCTACATGCTAATCGTGCCTAGGTTTTAAATGTAATATTCCCAATATTAATAATTACCGTAGTTATAAAAGTAAATATTGAAGTTGTAATAATACAATCAGGTACGCGGAAGATGCGTAAGTACGAACATATAATTCAGCTGATTAATTTTCTGTAGTAGATCAGAGAGTATTTTCTAATAAAAGAGAAAATACTAATTTACTACTGGGTTATCTAATTTCAGCTTTTTATCTTTATTAATTGCTATATAATTTGTCAGAATACACAGGGAATTGGAATATAAAACACAATATAGGTATTTCCATGTATGCTTTGTGTAAATATTTAAATTTTATTATGACACTTGTTCTTAAATACGATACTGAATATTGCATAAAAAATTTAGAATTTGTTAATGATATTAAAGAAATTACTATAGTGTATGAAGATTTCTCTTTATTCACATGTCCATATTAATATGGACATCTTACATTAGCCACCTTCAACATATTTTACTACCTATGAAACTAACATTCTAAATTTATAAGTAGCGAGAGTTTAAATATTTCAGTTTCATACTATAGAGCTACTCGCACGACAGAACTATTTTCATTTGAGGAAATATTAAATGCACAAAAAATATATCATATGAGTATTAAGAAACTTAATAAATTCATATTTATCGACTACAATTGTAGTCATTTCTAAAGTTCATGAATCGGTTTCTCATTTCGCAACACTAATTCCTGTAACAAACTATACACTTAACCTCACTTTTAGTAGTTGAGACAAATGTGTATAAAACGTGCATCTATCACAAATATAACGTCAAAAGAAATATTTGGATGTACATAATTCTATAAAATGTTTAATAACACTAAAAGATGCTAACCTCTGTATAATTGGAAGGTGTAAAATCGCGTGGCACAGCGCTGAGCCATTTCCTTCTCATTTCTGCATTCTTAATTTCACACGGAAGCGAAAACACTTGCACTTTCGGTCCCGTTGGATAATTTCCCTTACAATTTGGAACACAACACGAAAAAACCATTTTCGAAACTCTCAGTTTCACACAGAAACACGGTCTCGCGAACTTAAGTACCAGTAAAGCACAACGAAACTACCGAACACCACGATACTGAGAGTGAGAATCAGTTTTGCGAGAATGTCCAAAGCCCCCTACAGAAAATTTTCAATATACCTACTCGTAGTGACGTAGTCAGTTCGGAAATGACGTAGCACCGAGGCCTGTGTGGAGAGGGTGCTGCGCTGAATCGTGGCCGCCCGCGGTGCATCCAGCGCTCCCGAGGGGCGTGTGCCGCCTCCGCCACCGACGCTGGCCAACGCAGGCGCCCATAGCCGACGGCCCGTCGACTGCCTCAGAGGGCGTCGGGAACCGACTTGCCTGTCAAGACGACACGGGCCGCCGCGGCAGCAATGTCGCCAACAATTAGATGAAGTATTACTTTTGATTTGATTTGATTTTTTCGTGTTTCCGGGTACGTCAACTGCTTTGGTCATTAGTCCCGTTAGTGTAGTGCATGTTTTTCTCGGGATATGCGCGGTGATCTTTCCCCGCCGGATAGCGAGATCCAGCGCCGACCTACCGTCGGCTAGTGGGATTTCCCCCTAACCAGGACTCTCCCACCAGCGGGGTACCGCCCCAGCCGGGACAAGTTCTAAGCACCCGACCGGCCTCCCGGAATATATGGTAGTGTAGTGCGTGTTAGTGTAAGTGTGTGTGCGTAAAGGGAGAGGATAGGACAAGGAAGAGGAAGGACAGATCGCGCGCGGTCCGTTTGGTAGGGTACTGCTCCGGCATTCGCCTGGTGTTGATCGCAGAAACCACGGAAAACTACCGATCAGAGCCGGCCTCTAGAATTCTCCTCTAGACCACGACTGAATTCGACCTAGCTGAAAAGCTAGTGTCGAAAATCCTGCCGCCATCAGGACTCGAACCTAGTACCTCCCGGTCAGGGGCGCTGCAGTGACATCAGTTGATGCACTGAGCTACCGCTCCCGTACAAGAATTTTGTGTTATACACACGATTTACGTCTCGAACTACGTGTTATACACACGAATTACATGTTATACACACGATGTTAAACTTGTATTTTTTGTAAAATTACACTCAGTTCAACCTATCTGCAGTTATTTTATTTATTTTTATTCATTCCTTAAAACGTTTGTGGGTTCACATTATGAAATCTTTTTTATAGATCTACAAATTGTAATGTTAACAAAAAAGTATTTTATCCTTAAACTATTCGACCAATATTTTTAAGAATAATATAACATTCATATAAAGAAGTAAAGTACGCATTGCATATATTTTGATTTAATTGTGCAGTAAATTGGGTTTAAAGATATACGAAATCAAAATGGGATCCCGGGTTTGGGTACTTGCCTCTACTACAAACATAAATTTGATACTACTATCTTGAAAAAGTTTAAAACGGATTTAAAGTTTTAACGTTCAATCTTCTTCTCCGAAAACTGTTGGCATCAACAGATTGCAAGCTTTTATGTACGTGAAAGTACACCTGTAATCATTTATAGTAATTAAATTTTCTTAACCATTTTAAAAATAAATTCTCTATTAACATCTTTAAAGTTGTCATATACACATTAACAATCGTTTTTATTTGCCGATGATTCTCTTCTCACGCACAAAACGAATTTTGCACTCCGCAATGAATGTACCAGCAGCAATTCCTAGTCCTGTGCCCCAAAACACAAATGCCTCTCTGAATTGTAGCAACGTCATGGCTTCTACGAAATTCATATTATTTTTCAATCCGCAATGGAGAGGATAAGAATGATGCAGGCTGCGATCTATGTTTTTCAGTTTCAAAATGACGCCCGTTTCCACCATTCTCTGAAGCATTTTGTCGAAAAAGTTAGCTAAAGGCCAATCTCTTCGAACAACGTAGGAAATGTAGGCTGGCTTCAAGAGACACTCCTTTGGTCGATGAAACTGTGTGCATGACTTTGTAAGATATCTGTATTCATTTTCCCAAAGACTTGAAAAAAATAAAGGGGCAGCAATTATATTATGCCTCGACAAAATCCCATCTTCGAGAGACATATTCGAAGTAAATTTCTTGCTCAATGATTGCATTACTCCTTCGAAGGTAGATGTGTGCTTTAACCAACTGCGCAATCGTAAACCAAGAATAATAGATTCTGCAAAATCATCGATTTCTTCTATGGTATTTGGCTCCTGAACATTTGTGGGTGAAACGATGGATCCAGTTAAACTACTCACAATCGTATTCGAACAAAAGAAGCTCAGAAGGCTAACAAAAATCAAAACAGCTCGTGGTTTGTATTCGATTTGTCCGGTTAGAATAGCCTTGATGACAATAAAAACGACAACATCAACGTCTAATTGAAACAAATAATATACAGCTATGCCTACCACCATTAAACAACAAATAATAAGTATCCAAATGTACATGGAAATGCTGAACAGAATACTACGTCGAAAGGTAGATGACTTAGCTATTATAAAACACAATGGATCGTCATCGTGAGGGTAAAGATAACGAACGTTATTGGGAATAAATAGGAGATTATACTCTGGCATGGAAAAAATATCAATGTTACCATCTGCTACTAGTATATGAGGTTCAGTCACTTCTTCATCCAGGAATTCATGAGGATATGACATCACTTCTATGCATTCTATTCCAGGTCGTGTTGCGATGAAATGTAATATTGAGTGTTCCCTAACTGTGTGGTGTGTAGTGCACCATGAAGATAATGAAGCACCACTATAAAAATTAGTTCCTACCCTGACTTGGCCACTTCGTTGATGATGGTCGTTTAAATCTCTTGCTATTAAATCTCGATTTGTAGTAATATTATCGTGTTTTTTTGAGCTAGCATTTACATGGCTAATTACAACGTGTCTAAAAGAATTATCGTTTTTGGCGAAGACAGCTGTAGTAACTAATGTAAGCGCAATAATGATCAATTTGTTTGTTTTTGATTTCATCTCTAAAAGAAACAACTGCAACTGTTACAAAATTGGGGCCGAGATCGATGACGCACCTCACCGAAACGTACGTGTAGATAAAAATCTGCGTCGTAATTTTGTGTTATTTCACTCACTATAAAGTTACGCCATAATTGGCTATAAATTTTCAGGCTTTATGATATTGTAAAATCACTTACGCCGCATTGTAACTATTTCGATTATTTTTATTCTCTTGATGTGTAATTTGGACGGCAATATGGTACAAGTTCACAAGATGTGTTGATTGATTTACTTTTTCACAAGACAATCTGAACCAAACTTTTTGAGGAGTTAAACAAGAGCGCTTTCGACAAAAACGAACAATTCACGCAAGAGTTTGCTCCGTAGACATTGAAGGCGATCTCACCAAACGCATGTACAATCCCGTGACATACGTTCCGTGAAATTGTATTTATCCCCGTAAATTACATTTAGTACCTGACACTTTATAGCAATGTTTTTTAACTAATCGGGCGTGGATCAAATAATTACTAGCGTGTCAAACACACAAATATTTTTCCTTAAATTCAAGTATAGATGAACTATTCTGACCAAAAATGATATTTCAATATATAAAGCACGATGTAATTACCTATCTAATAACCATTTATTGATTTTGAACTTTATGGTCGCCGCTTTCACTAATTTTGTTATCTTCTTACTCCAAATATTTTTCAACTCACCCTTTTCCTTCCAAACTTATTCCATCAATACTACCAATATATTTTATTGTTATTTTCTTGTATGTACTGCGAATTAAGTTAAAGTAGGTATCCTTGCAGGAAGAAGAATCGATGTTTCGACCGAGAAACCCATTTGTTGGTCCCTGACAACGAAAAAGTGTATTTGGAGTCATTCCACGGCAATATTCAAAAAGCATTTCAAACGACAGTGGCGGTGACAGAATTTTTGAAACCTTTTGTACCTGAATGTAACCTTCCTTACTCCCACTTTCTACGGTTTCTGGTTAGATTATTCAAGTAAGTGAATACTTTTGCTTGAAATGTGGCATCCGGAATAAAAATGGATGTCACGAAATTGTTACAGTTATAGGGACATTTATTCTGTAATATAAGGCGTGGTGGTCGTCTTTCAAATCGAACACAAAGAAAATTCAAGTACGTTTTAAATTGTAACAGAGAGCATATTCTTTTTAAGAATTACAAAAGTTACGTAAATTGGCAGTAACTGCTTTCACTTATTTTCATCAAGTCAAAATAGCTTTGACACAATAATCACAAAATGGGAAACAATCGCAATGAAAAATTATATGAAAAAATGTACAAAAAAACAGTTTCTCTATACACTTGAATACAAGAATCATTGCACCCAATAAACAACTCCACCAAGTGTGCAATCAAATATTTCCGCACTGTACACATGAGAACTTGCATAAAGTGAAGTAAAATATCTCAAATTATTCCAAGAAAGTTGTAGTCTTTGAATTTGGTTTAAAGAAAAATTCATAATATGTATTTTTGAATGTATTTTGAAAATTGCAAAAATTTAATATTTGAAACATCCAAAACTAAAGGAAGAGATTTGTTCTTTAAACAAAATGTTCTAAAATATCAACTCTTTAAAAAGGGTTTTTTGAAAAAAAAAAATGCTTTTGCGTAAAAATGTTGTTTGAGAAAAGAAATGCTTTTGCGTAAAAATGTTGTTTGAGAAGAGAAATGCTCTTGCGTAATTTATGCTTGAAATTAAAGCAATTTATAAAAATGATATTTTCTTCAATAGCACTCCAAATTTTGTCTTCACTTTTTTCAGGGACAGGACTACGACAGGACTACGAACGCCGAAGTTGAGTTGCCGCTGAGTTTTTATGCCGAAAATTCGCCGTTCTTTCGCGCAACATTATATAACTTTCTCTGTACTCCGTAGAGAGAAAGTAAAAAAAACACTTTTTCAGTATCACAGGAAATCGATTTTCCACATCATTACATTACTTTCTCTATACTACGTATATTACTAGGTATATACGAACGTATACGAGACAGTAAAAACAAAGTTGCAAATGCGTACGAACAGTATTGCCTTGGAACTTCTTACTCTTGAACTTCAAGTGAATACAGAGAAAACTAAAAGGTGAGTAACGCTACAGAAGCACATTTACGTTCTTATGTTCGACTTCTCACATTTACATTCTTAAGCGTGATAATACCCATTTTCAAATGAATGTGACAACTAACTTATTCTTATTAAACCTAACACCTTAATCACAAAGCCGTTGCCTTTTAATGTTTATGTATATTTGTGAGAATTATGTATAATCGTAAGAAGTGCAAGTAAAGGTAAACTGGCGCATTCGGAATAACGTAAGTAGGACGCACACATTGATCAGCGTTATAATAAGGTAGTTAGGTTATGTCAAGAACATGGCTGCTCGCTAACCTACGAGCCCAACTTTTGAGAACAGTGACATCTATCAAAACAAGACGTAACGATTCGAGCGATTCCAACATACGCTAACCTAATCGCAACGACCTCTAGTGGCATCAGAGAAGAACTATCAAGACTGTCGGTCGCTAAAAAACTATAAAGCAAGAAGCATCTTACCAGATGCGAAATCTATGGGTGATTCAGACAACGTTGGAGATCCACCGGAGGAGAGAGTGATGGAATGCCGCCAAAGAAGATACATACAAACAACGAGAAAGAAATGGATAAAGATTCAAAGCTCCTTACAGAAATCGTACAAGAAATTAAATGAATCAAAGAAGCAAAAGAAATTAAAAAAGAGGTGAACGAAATAAAAACTGATGCAGCCACGTTTCGCGAAGAAATGAATAAAGAAATAATAGGAATAAAAGAAATAATAGATCTCAGAAAAACAATATGACAAAAACAGAAATGAATTAGATAGAAAAATAGAAAGAACAAATGAAGATTCGGAAGGAAAAGTAGAAAACTTGAATAAAGCAGTAAAAGAAAAAACTGTACCCCCGACAGAAGACAGGCATTGAAGAACACATCGAAAGAAAACTTAAGAACAAAAATAAAAACAACCTGATAAGAAAAGTAAAGAAACAAATATCAATAAGACAGCAAAGGTAGAAGAAATTGTTAGAACTGTTTTTGAAATATTGGTACTGAAGTTGAATATCAAGAAGCCATCTACATTGGTCACGATCGAAACAAAAATGGGCTAATTTAAATCAAAATGTCATCTTTCCAAGACAAATTAAAGATTCTAAAAAGTAAAGGAAAACTAAAAGGCCCCTCTTATTACTTAGTGATATGACAATAACAGAAAGAGAAATCCAATCACCAGTAAGAGAAAAGGCCAGAGAAGAAAGAAACAATGGAAGAGAGGTCAAATAGGACACAATAAACTGCAAATTAATGGTAATTGTGAAAATTGATCAAGCAGACATGGAAAGGTAATCATGTCAAATAACTAATAAAAGCAACCTCACTATTCACAAAAGAGATCCACCCAATGACAAACAGAATCTTTCGTTAAAACAATCAGGTAAGAAAAATCCCAATAAGATAAATGAATTAAAAATTGCTTCGCTCCATGTCAGAACTTTATTAGGCAAACATTAATTTTTTTAAATTTATTGCACCCGAGCAATGGGTAAACCACTTTACAGGCCTGAAATTAGATACAAACACTAAACAAATAATACAATATTAACTGAAAAGCACCGAGGTATTTGAAAATTAAACTAACTTAACCCAATTTTATCTGTGAGAGGGAATCTCCTCTGGGAACCTCATTTATTAGGATTTTATGCACAGGGCAGTGGTGTGAAGGGAGTGAGAAAGGGGGAGGGGAAGTGAGCTTAGAATTACGTGTTTATGATGGTTACGGAGGTCTGAATTGATCTTTGGGAAGGCTGGATTTGATTCTGTGTGACAGGTGGTACAGTCTGTCACCGGGAACTAGGTTTAGGTTGGTGAAGATTTTTTTTTGAAAATGTTGAAATGTGCTGGGTAATGGTATTGAAACGCTCTCCGTTTCTGTTATATTATTTCTGCAACCGGTTTCCGAATTTATATGATTTTTTGGGCGCCAAGAAAGGGTTGCGATTTTAAATTTCCCGCAAACACATATCAAGGGAAATAATTATCCTACTAGCTCTGCCGGTTGGGTTCTTACGAAAATAATCGTCGCCGGTACTTACTTTCTTCCTAGCAAACGATCATTCGATCCGCTCTCCATACGGAAGAAGCGAGGTATCTGAAATTTGTTTCTGGAAAGAAATTATTAAACTGTGGATTGCACAAGATGCTAAAGAAATGATAATCAGCTTTTCTTTTTCAGAATGAGAACGTTATAAGTTTATTTATTGATTAATTCTTTTTCACATGAAATGTTATCTTGGTCATGACCAATCGTAAAAATTGTCTATAGCGCTATTATTCTTACTATTTTAGATATCCATGCGCTCTTGGACGATGAGGCCAGGAAGAATCCACCGCTCCGACCAATCTTCTCTTTTGTATCTTGTTCTCGATCCGCTGCCGGGTCAATGTCCTCCTCAACTTATTGTTTCACTTACTTCCCTATTCTTTGCCACGGATGGGCACTAACTCCAAGACTGTCAGGTTTTACTTAATCCACGATACACGAAAGTCTATTTCTTCTAATTAATTCCTCCAACTTTTAACGTGATAAAATATAAAGTTCATCCCCTAAACTATAAGATATGTCTCGAGCCTCTCTTCCCTGCTCTCACGTCTGTATTTTCTTCAAGTCCGATTTGCGCACTCCCGGTGCCAGAATTATTCAAAGTCCCAAATAGAATTACGCCCACAAAATATTTATAAGTCCTCACTGCTCAATTATTTCCCGAAAAATTCCACCAAGTCCCGCATCTATCATTTACCATAACCTTTGCAGTACGATGCGTACGGTACACGGTCTAAAGCTCCTCTCTCCAAATATTACGAAGTTCAACCCTCCATGACTTTCATACATTCTTGTCTCTTGTTTTACAAAACAATCTCGAGTTTCCTTCTACGTCATACCCCATTACCAGTTTACCATCAATCCTACATGCCCTTATATCACAATCTTCTGTCCGTTACTTGCCGCGCTGTTTATTTACTTCCGCTTCCCTGGTTGCTAAGGAACCCCCTGCCTGCATGCCTATGCCCTCAACATTTACACTTTTTACGATGAATTCAATAAATTTTTGTCTCCAATTCCCATAAAAATATTGTGTGACAGTCTGGTATGTTACAGTATCGGTATTCAATTCTCTGTGGAGTTGTTTGTTGTATACATACCATGGGGCGTTAACTGACGTTCGAAGGATTTTATTTTGAAAAACTTTAATTCCTTGTAGGTTTGTTTGTGCAGCACCGCCCCAGATAGGACAGGCATATGTTAGTGAACTTGAAAACTTGAGCTACAAGTTAGTTAGAAAACTTGAGCTACAAATTAGTTAGAAAACTTGAACTACAAATTAGTTAGAAAACTTGAACTACAAATTAGTTAGAAAACTTGAGCTACAAGTTAGTTACAAAACTTGAGCTACAAGTTAGTTACAAAACTTGAGCTACAAGTTAGTTACAAAACTTGAGCTACAAGTTAGTTACAAAACTTGAGCTACAAGTTAGTTACAAAACTTGAGCTACAAGTTAGTTACAAAACTTGAGCTAAAAGAAGCCCTAAAACAAGTAAATTTCGATATTCTAGGACTTCCGGAGGTTAGAAGGGAAGGTGAGGCTATTATAGAAGAAGCTAATGGCGATCTTTCTGCCCGTCCGCCCGCCCGACCGTTCGTCTGCCTGTCTCTCTGTGAACAACGGTAGCGGCTAAACCGTGTGACCGCTCTACCGTTTCACTATATTCACTAAAAAGCCTACAGCGGGTCACTCAAGTAACCTAGTAGTATTACTTGATCTATGACGTGTTATGAAAATGTCACACCAAAAATTAGGAATGGTTTTATATGTCCTAACTGTCCTACAGGAGTGGATTCGTCTTTTAACCTGCTTTCGTAATAAAAGAAACAGGCAAGTTGGTCTTTTAACTATGAACAGAGTTCTAGATACATATTCTGTTAAATATTTGAATACAATTTTATCTAGCATTTACACATTGCATTGAAAAATTCTATCACTTGCTCTACCTTTAGCAATTACGTGATTACCTAAAACTGCAGTTGCGTTTTAACACTTGCATAAACACTTTAGATAAAATTATATTACCCTTCACTTCACAAAAAACAATAAAATTTCTGTACACAAGACAATAATACATGTAAACACAAAATACTGAAAAAGACTCACATACCCTTTACATACACCTTCAAAGATATTGTCACTTTAATAGTGAATGAAATATGTACAAGACGTTGTTTCACTTTCACGTAGATTATTACTCTAAACAATTTAACCAGCAAAATTTTTTTATGCAATGAACATACAATCAATAATAACTCTTTTACTAATTATTAGTTTTGAACAATTTGAAAACGATTAAACAATAAATTGAAAAAACACTAAAAGAACAAATATTATCGTTAATAGAAAATTGAAAAAAAGTTGTTTACAATTCTTTACAGGAATTAGATATCTGGCTTCCTTTTACGACTGCAATATTGTAAAAAATTACGTTTAAATGATTTTAATATAATTACTCGACTATCTACGTCTGTAAGTGAGGTGAATTCTATCTCTGTAGAATAATTCTCGCTTCTTTAAACAGTTCTTTTTTTGAGAATTTCTAGTGAAGTTTTCTGACTTACGACACGTCGTCTCGAAGAAATATTTCCACAGCTTGGAGCGGTGACCCAGATCCTTTCAAGGTCGTGGCAACCCCTTGCTTCGGCGAACACGTGCTCCGGTGAATCGCTACCAGTCCTTCGAATTTTATACAATCTGACTGCAATATCTCCGCGAAATGAATTCCTTACGTGGTAAGCTAAGACGACAAAAAAAGAAGCTTTTTCAAGCTTCTTATCGTCGAAATACCGCGAATTCTCCTCTCCGTCTAGCACGAACAATTGCGGTGTGTCCAGATCGGCGGTCGGCAACAAAAGAGAGCTTTTCGTAGCGGTGCTTTGCGCTAGTGCTGATATTTTCAAGGGTGATTTTTGATTGGTTCTCGTTCTATTCTACGCGAGTGCGTTCCAAAACTTTAATAAATTCTCGGAAGAGATTACCATTTACTGCTGGCGCGATCTCTTGCAATTCGTTAACACTATAATTGCATCTTGTGTCTTGACGTTCTCGGGTGCTTCTCAAAAATCAATGGAACCGACATATGGGCGTTACAACCGTTCAGACGATTTTCTCCAAAATGGATATTCCTCAACCGATCTAGCTGATATCGCAACCCCTTGAATTTGAAATTGATATTTTAATTTTGGGAGTACTTTATATGAAGCCCCTGGAACATTCTAAAAATTTCAAAAAAATGGCTCCAACGATTTTGATTGAACTTTGTTATCGGATAGTGTGAAAGACGTTTAAGAGAACGGCGCAGATTTCATGTTTGTTTAAAACCATGATTTATCGATAATTCAATATTTTTTCGGTGTCTTCCTACAAGTATATTTATGAATATAAACTTTTTTTAATGAAGTGTGTTCACGAAAAACAGATCTAAAAATAATGTCATGTTCAATTTTTCATAAACGTGAGTTTATTTTTATTGCCTGTGTTCGACACATTTTTGCGAAACGTGTCAAACAAAATTTTTAACAATTTTTTTTAAAACAGCACAACATTTTTTTATTAAATTAGGACCTTAGATAACATATAGGATGCTTAAGAGAATGTTGCAGGTCTCATGTTCGTTGATATAGCTGATTTTGTGAAAATTTAAGAAAATTAAACTTTTTCGGCGTCTTCTTACAAATACAATTTTGAAGATACAATTTTTTAATGAAATGTGTTTATCACAAACAGATCTTCCAATAAGGTCATGTCGAAGTTTTTGATAGTATGAGTACTTTTGTGTAATTTGGCGACAAACATAATCGCTCCGAATTAACTGCGCTTCTTGTACGTAATTCCAGGCAGTTGGAAGCTTCCTGAGCTAGAATTGGTATAATTATAACATTTTTGTTTCTTACTTACCTTTTGTTATTCATTTACACATTAATCTTTTAGAAATTATTTAAAACCTATTTGAAATCAATGAAATAATAACGGCTAGTCTTCAGGGAAAATTAGATTGGAATGCAACAATGACATTCCGCGCCGGGAATAGGCAGCAGAATTTCTGTGAACTACATCTCATTGTTGGGACATGATGTAGCTTTATGAGAATCAGTTATAACTGTCAAATTTGTGTGGAACTTTTCTTAAAGTTATTTAATTTTCACCAAATGTACGATTTGTAATAAATTTTACAAAAAATGATCACAGATGTGTTAATTCGGAAATTGTGGTAAAAATAGTATTACATAACTCTTACTAAAGACGAGAAAGTACGTTCTGTTTTACCTGCACTAGTTTTATGGTTTTAATTATTTTCACGGATATTTCTCACTTATTCATTATGGATTTATTACTAAAACAATGCACATTATTTTCCTCGTATATTAATATATACGAGAATAATATTATACAATTAAATTACACTTATTTTTACTTATTTTATTTTAGCTCTCTAATGACCATCACAAAACCGTATATTACACTGTATATACATGTATGTCTTCGAAGAAGAAAAAACTTTAAGGAAAGAGAAAATAATGCAACTCACTCAACCGTTAAATCATGAAAAGTTCGATAAAAGGGGGAATCACCGTATGCCTGAAATATCAAAATGAAATCAGTTTTATTTAAAGAGTAATTTTAACTCCTTAATGACGAATGAATGAAACGAGTTATTTTTACAGCATATGTCTCCCGGCTATGGAAATATTGATTTAACAAATGCTAAAACAATCATCGGTAACGCGCAAAATTGCAAGGAAATAGTACACGTAAAATTGCAAGGAAATAGTACACGATTTTTTAAAATTTAGAATAGGAGGGAAGAAAAGTTCAAGGTGTTTTAAAAGTAAAGACGTTTATTAAATGTGTTATGTAGGTTCAGTTATTGCTTCAAATCTTTCTCAAATGGTGTGCACAATTGTTATTCAAATAATTGTTACAGTTTAAAGAATACATATAACATTTTATTACATTTACTTTTTAGGGTATCTCCAGAAAATGATGTTTAATGATAACAAACATTCTAATTGAAACTTCCTAGAAAATTTAAATAATTAAATTTTTTCGAAAATTAAATTTAAACATTTCACTATATTTTCTTAAGTAAATGAGTCGGTAACTGCAGAAAGGCAATTAGTCCAATTTTCCTTATTTTATTACTGGAGGGAAGGGTGGTGAGTAGGTCAATGCATTGCGTACTGCAAAAGAAACTTGGCCAATGGATACCAAATGTCTGTGCTTTACATGCAAACATATATCGTAAAAAGAAAATTTTCTTTAAACGGATTTTTCAGTTTTTTTATGTAAAATTCGAAAATGCGGACTAATTGCCTTAATGTAGTTAGATATTCAAATATTTTAAACACACCTACTGTTTGAAATATTTAATTCTCTGTATCATAGCTTTTCAGTTTATAAAATTATATTTTATATATAAAATGAATCAAATCAATTACAACATGTTACACGGACCTGGACATAATTAATATATAATTATTTGCGAATCAATCCTATTACCCACGCACGTTTTCTTGAGCCCTCACTTCGCTCGTTGCGCGAGGAGTGGGGAGTTTGGTTATTTTGACAAAGGGAATCTTATATCACATTTGTAGTTCGCATTTTGATGAAAATTAGTTTCTATTACATTGACGCGAACATTTCTGGTCATCAGATTGTGTTCACAATGCTCGTTGCTATCATTTATTCTTATTTCAACTTAAGTTGGCAAAGGAGTGAGGTAGATCTTTTGGGGCTCAAGAAAACGTCCACGTATAATATCAAGTGCTATCACACATGATTGAGAACAATTGAGATGCTGCACATGTGTGCATATAGAGCTTTGATCGATTGATCTCGATTCCGGTACCTGGTGAAAACCACTATTATGTGCTGAATGGCAATTAAGTCTAATTACTATTTTATTATACGATTCATCTAACACACATTTTGCTACTGATTTATAAGCGAAAATGGCACAAAACGCCAGTAATTCGACTTGTACGAATTGCAAGAGCTGTAGATAAAAAATGAACTGAAGTATCATGTGAAGTATCGTGAACACTTACCTAACTTTAACTTGATACTGCACGAAAGATATCCAACATAATGGCATTCAAGGATAATGTTAATTTTTAAAAATCTACAATCTATTTCTTTAAAATCTATTTATTTCTATAAAAATTATTTATTTTTTATCTATTCATCGTCAAGGTGAGAAGTACAAAATCATAAATTGTATTGTACAAAATGTAACAAAAATTGTAACAAAATCATAAGTATTGTTTTCATTGACTACTTTCCTCATGAATTTTAAATCAATAATCATTACTAATTCATCTGTAAACCAATCAAAGTGGAGAACGGTTTATCCTTTGATATTTATTACTGTGGCTTTCTCACTTCGATGTGTAGACGTTTCTGTTTAATGTATCAGCTGCAAGGAATAAAATCAATTTGGTAAATCATTGCCTGCATAAATTGTTAGCTGGTTAATTCTATTTGTTCGTATAGTTAAATTCAAAGCTTCATTCATGGAGCAGTTATTCGGTGAAATATAATTCGTACATTAAGCATTCCGAAATAAAATCTTAAGCCACTACGCGGTATAAACTATGATAATTTATTCTTTTCTCAGTTTCTCATCGTGAAGAAACTCGAACAGCACAGGAACTCAGGAACAAAGTATCATTTTAGTAGACACAGAGAAGATTAAGAAAATTATGTTTGAAATCATCTTTCTGTGCTATCTGAAAGAGTACACGCATCTAATTTTAATATTAGGTTCTTAAAATATTTTGCTAACAGGCACTTTTTACTTCAGTTTTAAACCATGACACAGAAGTTGCTGTCGGCTGGACTCATGTGTCGCTTATAACATACAAAAGGGCAGAGCTTATTAGTTCTCTACTACAGGTTTCATATTCACTGCATTATATGATTTTTAGCACTATTTTTGCAATGTTGCTTTCCGTCTGTCATGCTAGTTTTTTTTTCACAAAAATTTCCATTTTTCCTCTCAGGTCTCATTTTAATGAAAAGAAAGCATTATAAAGCACAGGACGGTTAGCACTAAATCCACAACTAGTGAAGAGCAGTTTGTCAAATTAAATGTGATATATGACGCGGATGGTTAGAGAACCGTGCGCCGGAACAAAATTTTGGATCAATTTGTGTCGGTGGGACGCCTTCCTTCCTGGAATGTCCAAAAATCAGGGATCTTGAGGGCCGGAAAAGATCCGGGAGCTTCGCAAATGCTTTTTCCTGGTCATGTTCAATGCCCATGCTGAATCACAATGCACTGAATCAGCGAACACAGCGTAAATTAGAAAATCAAGAACCATCTCTCGTAGACAATTTATGTCAGTATAGTCCTTATACTATCTTGAAAGAAGCTTTAGCGTGGTGACAACGGATGCAGCTGTAGCGTCACGTTGGCTGCCCTGCGTGGGAAAAGGACGCGAAAGGCTCGCATACCTGAGAACTGAGTAGCTAGAAACCACGACGTGGGGGGGGGGGGGTTGCAGGTATATTTAGAATGAGGTGACTCCAGCTTTGCTTGTCCTGCAGCTAGTTGTCACGTAGTTTATGCAAACCTCACCCACCCCACACACACACCCTCAACAGTGATAAGGTGGGGTTAGATATAAATTGGGCCGACTTGCAAACGCCGGCGGGTTTTGTTGTCGAAAACCCCGCGCTAGCGCAAAATTCACACCCAGGCTAGAGCGTTTTCGTGCGCCATACGGATGACGAAAGACACAGGGGTGGCGCGGCAGGAGACTGCACTCGAGGCGGGACCTCTCTAGACAATGTAGTGTATCCACAGGACTGTACGATCGCGGCTGGCGGTCGGGAAATACCGAAAAGTGTGTAGGGAGCAGTTCATTATGTTATTTGTAAATTTTGTAAATAAAACTTATAAATACTTTTTTCACACAGCATTCACAGTGCGATCAGCTCCGTCCGACCGTCCGACCGTCCGACTCCGTCTCAGTCAGTGATGATTACACATATTCCGCGCAGTCTTCCTCTTAGTTCCTCGATTGGTTGCAGAAATCTCGGCGGTGGCATGCTTATCAGTGACAAATCTTCAGCCTAGGCGAGGCTGGTGGGGTCCATGGAGAGATCTGTCTCAACGGCTCAGAGAATGCATACTAAGGAGTCACCCCAGTCACCCGACATGGTATAAACACTGTTTCATAACTTCTTAAATGTCATATACGTATTAACGGTCGTTATTTTTTCCCGGAGATTATCTTCTTTTGCACAAACGAAGTTTGCATTCCGCAATGAATGACACAGAAGCAATTACTAGCCCTGTGCCCCAAAACACAAATGCCTCTCGAAATTGTAGCAACGTCATGGCTTCTACGAAATTCATATTATTTTTTAATCCGCAATGCAGAGGATAAGAATGATGCAGGCTGTTATCTATGTTTTTCATTTTCAAAACGACGCCCGTTTCCACCATTCTCTGAAGCATTTTGTCGAAAAAGTTGGCTAGAGGCCAATCTCTTCGAACAACGTAGGAAATGTAGGCTGGCTTCATTAGACAATCCTTTGGTCGATGAAACTGTGTGCATGCCTTTGTGTGATATCTGTATTCATTTTCCCAAAGACTTGAAAAAAATAAAGGGGCAGCAATTATATTATGCCTCGACAAAATAATTTCTTCGAATGGCATATTCGAAGTAAATTTCTTGCTCAATGATTGCAATATTCCTTCAAAAAAAGATGTGTGCTTTATCCAAGTCTGCAATCGTAAAGCCAGAATAATAGACTCTGCAAAATCATCGATTTCTTCTATGGTATTTGGCTCCTGACCATTAGTGGGTGAAACGATGGATCCAGTCAAACCACTCACAATCGTATTCGAACAAAAGAAGCTCAGAAGGCTAACAAAAATCAAAATAGCTCGTGCTTTGTGTTCGATTTGTCCGGTTAGAAAAGCCTTGGTGACTAAAAAAACGACGCAATGAACATCTAATACAAAAAAATAATACATGGCTATGCCTACTACCATTAAACAACAAATAATAAGTATCCAAATGTACATGGAAATGCTGAACAGAATACTACGATGAATGGAAGATGACTTAGCGATTATAAAGCATAATGGATCGTCATCGTGAGGGTAAAGATAACGAACGTTATTGGGGATAAATAGGAGATTATACTCTGGCAAGGAAAAAATATCAATGTTACCATCTGTTACTAGCATATGGGGTTCAGCCACTTCTTCATCCAGGATTTCATAAGGATACGTCTTCACTTCTATGCATTCTATTCCAGGACGTGTTGCAATGAAATGTAATACTGAGTTGTCCCTAGATGTGTGTTGTGCAGTACACCATGAAGTTATTAAACCATCTTGAAGATAATTTATTCCTATTCTGACTTTACCAATCATTTGATGATGTTCATTTAAATCTCTTGTAATTAAATCTCGATTTGCAGTAAGATTATCATGTTTTCTTGGGCTAACACTTACATTGCGGATTATAATGTGTCTACATGAAAGAACATGTTTGGTACAGACGGCTATGATAACTGCTGTAAAAGTAATAATGATCAATTTATTCGTTTTGGATTTCATCATTTAAACAAATTATTATTACTGTTCAAAATTTTGAAATCGATGAACACTCACTCCACTGGAACTTACGTGTAGATAACAATAATTCTGGTAATTTTCGTTTTCATTCACTCACAAAAGGTTATGCAATAATTTAATGCACGTTTTCATGATATTTCTGTTAATTGTTTTAGTTCCATTGATGTGTCAATTAGATACTAACATTGTCACAAAACTCGTTGATTTTAACAAGTTCACAAAACTCGTTGATTGATTTTATTTTTACTATAAGAAAAGTTTATGTCAAAATTTTATTTTGAATTAAATGAGCTTACTTGTGACAAATACGAATACTTCTCATGCTGTTTGCTCTGTAGACCTTTAAAGCGAGACCTAACTCGTGTACAGTCCGCCATGGAATCAATAATTACTTGTGTGTCTGAAACACACAAGTACTTCCCGTAAATTCAAATAAAGATTAACTCTTCCGATAAAAAAGTAGTAATAAATCAATATGTGTAACTCGCTTCAAACATGCCCTACATTCTATATAATCTCTAATATCACTACAGTCTTTATTTGGATTTTTTGGGGTCTCTTTTTGCTAAACTTTATTTAACTTCATACTCCAAATATTTGTCAATTCGCCCTCCCCCATTGCTTTGGTGTGTCTCTTTCCGACAACAGCACCCACATATTTTATTTTTAATTTCTTTTATACTATATGAACAGTCGCGAAATGCGAGGTTAATTTTTGGATAAGCTGAGACACGAACATATTGTAAACACACATACTACTTAATTTCTGAAATATCGAATATTTCAAAGATAGAGATGAGAATACTGCAAATATAATAAATATAATATTAAGACTAATGTAATAATATAATAATAATAATAATAATAATAATAATAATAATAATAATAATAATAATATGTTGGTGCTGTCAACATTATTTTTATTATTATTATTAATATTAATTTAATCATGCAACAATACTCAAATCAAGTATAAGCCTACTTCAGAATTGAAAAAAAAACTTTAATGGAATTGCTTACTTTCAATTGGTGTATACTTGTTTTCAAGAGTTTGCGGCCATCTAAATTGTTTGAAATTGTTTTGTAAATCAGTTCTAAATGTCTGGTTTTCTTCAGAAAAAGTGCCACTCTTTCTTTAAACATAGCATCTTGCGAACACAAGAAAGTTTTTATTCTATTAAAATCGTCCCCTGCCGAAATGTTTAAATTCGTTAAATCCTTGTGAGTATCGACCTATCAGTATATTACCAACACTATCCAAAGTCCTCGTAAAAGTTGTACGTCAACAAATAAACAAGTATGTTGCCATAAATGATGTTCTCAATAGTTTTCAATCTGGTTTCAGGGAAGCTAGAAGTACGCAAATGGCTTTGCTACGAGTCACCGAAGATTCATCAATCTCTGGATGAAGGCGATATAAAAACGCTAACTCTCTTAGATTTTAGCAAGGCCTTCGATTCAGTAGACCATGATGTACTTCTGGCAAAATGTAAATGTCTCGGTTTCTCTGATTCTACCTTATCGTGGATTTCAGTTCTTTTAGTAATAGACAACAGATAGAGTTGTAGAAAATGGTTTCTCGTCATCTAAGCCAGTTTCACGTGGAGTGCCACAGGGCTCCGTATAGATGCACTTTTCTTCCTTATCTACGTGAATGACATCCGACGGTGCTATCAACATGTAGTTTGCAATGGAAATTTCTTCTTTGTATCACACGAGCTCGCGAGCTATTGGCTCGAGTGCCGCCCCGCCACCGCTCCCGATGGCTAATGCTAAACGAATCACGGTAAAGCATTCCGATCAGAGGTGGGAGATCGAAACCTTCGTCTGGACGCGCGCGCGACCTCGAAATCACTTTGCTTCTTCACTTCACTTGGCTTGGCTTCATTACTCAGATTCACAACTTTCAACTTACAACGTCGGAATTGTTACTTCAGTGTAACTGAAAATTATTAAGATTTTAATCTTTCAACTCGTCACTTTAATATTGACGTTCCGATTTCGGACTCGCAGCTCGAGGTATTTTACGCATACGATCTTGCATAAGTTAGCATTTTTTTAACGCATGCTTTTAACGCGTATTTTAGCTCCGTTTTCAAGCAAAAGTCAGATTGTATTCAGATACCATCACTGTCAGATAGAAGTCTTTTTCATATTAATGTAAATACTTTGCGGAAAAGAATAAAATTAATGAAGAGAGGGAAATCACGAGGCCCGGATTCTATTTCCACGGACGTCATTAAATTAGGCGGAGAGGCTATTATACCATATTTAATTAGGTTATTTCATGTATCGATAAACAACGCTTGCGTACCGGAAGATTGGAAGCTGGCTCTCGTCGTACCTATTTTTAAAAGTGGCGACAAGACATTACTTAGTAACTATAGACCGGTAAGTCTTACATCAGTCGTATGCAAGCTTATGGAACATCTAATTTCTAGCTATATCAGGAAAGAATGGGAAGACAAGCAATGGCTTTATCAGGGTCAACACGGTTTCAGGAATGGTTTTTCGTGCGAAAGTCAGCTAGTCTCTCTTTTACAGGACCTAGCCGACGTAGTTGATGAAGGTGGTAGGGTCGACGCGATTGTAATTGATTTTGCCAAAGCTTTTGATGTTGTTCCACACGATCGTCTTGTAAAGAAATTAATTGATTCGGGTTTAGACACTAGAGTGGTAGCGTGGATAAACGAACTACTTCGTGACAGGACACAAAAGGTCCGAATCGGAAATTACTTATCAACTTCGCGAAACGTCACGTCAGGAATTCCACAAGGGAGTGTCATCGGCCCACTCATGTTTCTTGCCTTCGTTAATGATTTACCGACAAGTTTAGTATCTAATGTACGACTCTTTGCAGATGACTGCGTAATTTATAGAATTGTTAACTCGGAGGAGGACGAGAATATTTTGCAGCGAGACTTGGACAAATTACATATCTGGGCGGATACAAACGGCATGGAAATAAATAGTTCAAAGAGCAAATCCATCACGTTTGGTAGGGGTCGAAGTTACAATGAAACCGCATATAAATTGAATAATAATGTTATACCTCGAGTCACGTCTTGCAAATATTTAGGAGTTCAGCTAGACAGTAAATTGACATGGGAAAATCAAGTAAATTTCGTTGTAGGGAAAGCATGGAGATCTTTGCATTTTATTATGCGGATTCTCAAAAAGAGTTCAGTGAGTGCCAAAGAACTGGCATATATGTCATTAGTGCGACCCATATTAGAATATGGCGCGATATGTTGGGACCCATACAGACTTTTGCAGCAAAGAAATCTAGAAAAGGTTCAGCGTAGAGCTTCAAAATTTGCTTTCAGGGGTACCAGGAATAAAGTATGGGAGTCACTCGAAACAAGGAGAATGAAATCGCGTCTATATGCTATGTATAAAGCGTACACAGGCTTTCGACCGTGGAAAGAAATTCAAAGTCGATTAGGGAAACCTACATATTTCGGCAGAGCGGATCACATGCACAAAATTCAGACAAGAATTCAGAAAACGGACGTTGGGAAGTATTCATTCACGAATCGAACTATTAGAGACTGGAACGACTTGCCTGTGACAATCTTTGATCCCTTCCCTCATGATGTCAGCAAATTTAAAAATAAATTAAATTCCTAGATGTTTATATGTGTCTTATTACCTCCTATGTAAAGTATGTTATATTATAACTATTATTATTATAACATTATTATTATTATTACTATTATTATTATTACTATTGCTATTACTATTACTATTATTATTATTATTATTATTATTATTATTATTATTATTATTATTATTATTATGTGCAGTGGCGTGTAGTGCAGTGATGTGAAGTTGAGGGAAAAGAGTGTGTCAGAATCACATTAAAATGTGATTGGCAGTATGGTGAGGTGAGACGAGGCGAGGTGAAGTGAAGTGAAATGAAGTGATGTGAAATGAAGTGAAGTGGAGTGCTATGGAAGCTTGCACGGTGAAATGTTTATGTTAATTTGTAAAGTGTGTAAAATTTGTAAAATTTTGTATAGTTGTTAAGTTTTGTAATGTTTAGTTAGTGTATTCTGCCACCAAGTTCTGGAACTTATTTGCAGAATTAGTAATAAATCTAAATCTAAAAATTTCTGACTTGTGTCTTGAACGTGGGACCACTGAACCAAAAAAAGTGGGGCCACTAATGCATTAAGGAGGCAATTATTATCATCTCGGCAATGAACATGAGCGGGAAACAACCGATAGTAATCACGTGTACGTCTTCGATGCCAAAACATCACAGTGGGCCCGACGTTAGCGCGCTGTCATCGGTCAATCTGCCTGGCTGCAGAACGGGGTCAATCTACCTGGCTGCAATCTACCTGGCTGCAATCTACCTGGCTGCTTAACTCACATATTTAATGCATCTTTATGCACTGGAACGTTTCCAGATATTTTCAAAACAGCTAAAATTAAGCCGCTTTTCAAAAAAGGCAACAAAAATGAAATTCAAAATTATCGGCCCATTTCTCTTCTATCAGTTTTTTCAAAAATATTAGAGAGACGTTTTTACGTACGAATGGAAACCTTTCTCACTAAACACGACGCGCTTTCAGATTGCCAACATGGATTTAGAAAATCAAAATCAACGGAAACAGCTATATTTTCTTTTCTTAAAGATGTCGCCTCATCATTGGATCAAAACGAGGCACCTATTGGATTATTTTTAGATCTCTCAAAAGCTTTTGACGTCATTGATCATGACATTTTACTTTCAAAATTACCTTCATATGGAATCCGTGGTATTGCTCTAGATTGGTTATGTTCGTACCTTAAACAACGATCTCAGAGAGTTGAAATACCTTACTGGAATGATGGAACATTACGTACGCACCTTTCCGACTCTTTGCCCATTGCATGTGGAGTTCCTCAAGGATCGATTTTAGGCCCTATTCTGTTCCTACTTTACGTAAACGATATGCCCTCGACGATTCGAAACGGAAGAACGGTTCTCTTTGCGGATGATACGAACATCCTTTGCAATAAAGAAACCGTAAATACTACAATATCAGATGTTTCAAATTGGTTCCGAAATAACAAATTAATAGTAAACGAAAAGAAAACGGTTTTAATGCAGTTTTCCATTTCAAATAAACAATTCTGTGCTCCATTGAAAATGAACAGTGTACCATTGACTGATGTTAAGGCAACAAAATTTTTAGGTCTCTCAATTCAGTCAAACCTTAAATGGAACGTCCATTTAAATGAATTGAACACAAAATTAAGTTCATTATGCTACGCGTTCAGAATTCTTGCAAATTCAGTCAGCCTTCATACTGCTCGTTGTGTATACTTCGCGAATGTTCATTCCCGCCTGAGATATGGCATAATATTCTGGGGAAATACATCTTATAGCTCCCAGACTTTTAGATTACAAAAACGAATTGTACGAATAATAACCAAATCCCACCCACGTGATTCATGTAAGCCTCTCTTTATTCATCTAGGAATTCTACCATTACCGTGTCTTTTTATTTACGAATCAGTGGTTTTTGTAAAAAATGACTTGCTCAAGGGCGGGAATATTTTTTCAGAAAATGCCGAAGTCTATTACTATAACACTCGACGTAGAAATCATATTCATCAGGTGACAGTATCAACAGCTCATTACAAAAAATTCACATATAATACATGTACATTATTTTACAACACTTTGCCAGATGACATTAAACGATTAAATTCAATAGAAAAGTTAAAATCCCAAGTGAAATCCTTTCTGCTGCATAACTGTTTCTATACAATTAGAGACTATACTGAGCATCACAAGAAAAGTAACATTAATTTTAACAATGATACATAATGCATTATTTACCTTTTGGACTGTATAAATAAGTATAAACAACCTGTAACAACTATTGTACTACAGCTTCCGGGTCAATGACCCCCATCTCGATCAGGTTTTTCGTCCAGTTTCCCTGATCCATTGAGCAAATGCTGAGATGGCCCCTTGTTTTGCTTCTGGACATAAATGTAACTTCATTTTCTGTGCACGTCTTCTAGAATTCAGTGGGAAATACAATTATTCAAATTATCGTTTCCATGTCGCGGCAGGAAGTTATAAGAGCCAAAATTTATTGCTTATTTATCTTTGAAAATAGATTTTATTACATGGGAGTTTTTTTTGTTGTTTTTTTCTCCCTTGCAAAATTCAAAATTTATTGCTTATTTACCCTTGAAAATAGATTTTTTTACATGGGAGTTTTTTTGTTTTTTTTCTCCCTTTCAAAATTCAAAATTTATTGCTTGTTTATCCTTGAAAATAGATTTTATTACATGGGAGTTTTTTTTCTCCCTTTCAAAAATTCAAAATTTAAGTAGTATATGACTTAGTGTAGGGATCACAGAATTTTGAAAATGTGCACACAATTCACTTTTCCCCATAGCACGTCATACGCAGTTTTTAACTGTTTTTTTGACGTAAAATAAATAAAAATAAAATAAATAAAACGGGGGAGACTGAATCTGCGCTGCTGTGCTGACTGGGTCACCGCCGCTGTGCTGAGGAAAGCTCACCGCCGACATCCCGCCGTGAAGGCGAAGTCGTCATGTTGGTACCATCAAATAAGTTATAAATGACATAATAGGGTGACGCTCAGCTTATTTTCCCGCCGAGGTGCGGAAGGACTAATAAACGAAGCTGGAAGCGTGAATGCCGATAGTCTGGCATGTTATTGCAACGGCTAATTGTATTTGTTTGCTTATTAAAAAATCTAATTAAAATAGGAAGCCGCAGTCAAATTACTAAAGGTTTGTAAAACGTATGTAAGAATAATTTTGCATGCTCTCATCATCATCACCTTAAGTTAATTAAATGTGTTTTAAGCTCATTTCTGTGTTTTTTATTGAACGTGCAAAACCCGGATACACACCGAGAACGGTTACAATTGGGATACTACAAATCAAATGATATATTAAACTTGAAAGGTCCACGAATGTTTCATAGTTTGTGCCTTTTCCACAAAATATTAAATACGGATGAACCAACTTACCTCTCTCAAAATTTCTTATCTTAAAACAAGAAGATTCCAGAAATCTTTGCTCTGCAATATTCCTATGATCAACACTAACTTTTACAATAAATCTTACTTAGTAGCAATGACCGGAGAGTGGAATAGCCATCCAGTAAACGTTAAGAAATGTAAAACACTGTGATCATTCAAAAAAACATTTAAATACTCTTTTTCTGTGCTGATATTGTATGATGTGGAAGTGTGTACTCAATTTGTTCAAAATTCCAGGGTAAATGTAATATTTTATATCGCTGTTTTAATAGGTCATTTTTTTTCCATTTCTTGCATTTTCTTAAGTTAGTTTTTAAGTTAGTTCAAAATTGTAATGTAAATGCAATTTTCATATGCCATTTCTTAAGTTAGTTCTTAAAAGATTTCTTAAGTTAGTTTCATTAACAATAATATAATTAGTTTAAATTAAGTATTGTAACAATCTAAGATCCCCACGAACAATTTAGATGCAAAGAACAAACATAACAAGGAATGGCATGAGTAGGAGATGGAAAAACAGAAGAAAGCGGTGTCGCGCACTAATAATTTTTTTATAAATTAAAGAAGACGCGACAAAATCCCGATTTGGACAGTACAAATCAATAGCATTCATTTAGAGGAACATTTCAAAAGTTATTCGAAGCGAATCGCATCGGGGGTTTAAAAGATATGAGTGATTTTGAAAGTACACTTTAGACAATATAACTAGAGATTTTTACAGCCATTGTTATCATAAGAAAGGTAATGTAAAGAAGCGGTTTTTCCTAAAAATTAAGAGAACGCGTAAAGCGATTGAAATGAAACTTTCGGGATTAACAAAGAAAATCACGCGGAAAATTATGACATTACTCGCAACTCTGAAAAATATCGAGGAGCTGCAGTAGAGATGCCAATTGAAATTGTATATTTGGAAATTTTACGAGAGAACAATGATGCGTCGCGAGCGACGGAAATAAAGCAATTTTGGCGTTAATAAACATGAGGAGATCGTATAAGAAATAGTAATAAGATATAAATTGATAATTAAAAGTAGTAATAAAGAGAAATAGCCTGGAAAGGACAGAATTAAGTAAAATGGTATGATATTTTTGATAAAGACACGTAAGCGATCGGTAAATGTTCCAGAAAAAAAAGTTGAAGACACAAGGCAACAATGAAAAAAGATGATGCGTAGCAAGCTCGAAGTCAGACGTGGGGAAGAATGCTCCGGAAAAAGATAAAAAATTTAGTATGCAATTGTGCGAGAAACACGGTGAACATGAATGGATATAGTGAGTTTAGGCAATGATGTTCGAAATAACAATGCGTAACGCGGAAATATTATATGTGTCGCAGTATATTCAACAATAGGACATTTTGGAGGAAATGTAGCACGCGATAGACAGATAATCGCGTTGTTAGTTGCGTAATGGAAATAGGATGATAGGGGAATGAAAGGACATGCTAAAAAGATATTAGCGAGCTCAAGAAAAGTTTGGTAATGTGTGGGGATGGAGAAATGCTGCGGGAGAATGGATTTGGAGGATGCTGCGTAATATACATCGAGGACGGCGCGCAGCAATGGTTTGCTGCGGATTACAGCGTTTTCTGCAAAAGGGAAGTTATGAAACTTTGTTTTTTTTTTGTTATGAAATTCACATTTTGAAGGAGAAGAAAGATTAAAATTAGCTTCTGTACAAGATCAAGTTCTGTCTTAACGTAAAATAGATTCAATAGATATACAGGCAGAATGCGCATTCGGGTGTGAATGAGTTTATTTATAATTGTCAGTATGAATGGAAATATTTTGGATTTCGTGTCATGTAATTTAAGGGTATTATATCGTTCATGTGTTTATGTGTTTATTTTGTTTGTCGTTAAGTGTATGATGTGAGTCATGGGAGAGCAACGACCCCAGTTTGTATTTATATATATATTTCAACTGGAATAACGACTAGCACAGGAATTACAGAAAATAAATGGCGAACATCACTTGGTTCGACATTAAATTAAACGAACGTAGTTTAATTGTTACATGTAGCTAGTTAATGACCTACGCCCACGTGCCCGAATAGTTGTTAGATCCTGTACAGGTCAGCCACAACCTCACGCCCAGATTTTATGTGTAAGTAAGAAAATATCGGAAGTTCTGGGGGGGGGGCAGCTAGTCGACGGGCAATCTTGGAGGTGGAAGCTGAGTATAACCAGGGCAATTGATAAGAGCGGGTTTTGGTTATTATTTTGGCGTTATAACGCCGGGCGATTATAAAGATTATAGTTGATCTAGAGCAGGTAATGGTTCATTACATATTTTGGTGCACCTAACGAGGAGCGATTATAGTTGCTTTATAGATATGAGGAGGACGGTTCATTACAGTATATTATAGGGTTAGAAGGTATTTTGTTTATCTACTAGTAACTTCTAATTCATTATTGTTTAACTTGTCATGGCTCTGACTGAATGCGTCTATCCCCATACTACATGACGTTGTAAACTAAAATTGGCCCTAAGCCGTCATCCTGGCCGGGTGGTTGTGTGCATTCTCATGTTATTTTATAATGTATTTGAGATTTTTTGTTAACATTTGATGCGTATTGTAAATAAATAACTTTTAGAATTTATTTTCGGGCACACCTTTAGAGTTTTCCCATGACAGTAATGTTTGTTTTTAAAATTATTTGAAATATATTATTTTGCTGCGCAATGGTGAAGAGCATGCACACTTCCTTTGTTTCCTGGTTCCCTGGTTTTCCCCGGCCGTGTAAGGCAAATGCTGGGACATTGTATACTTTTCGCGTTTGTGAGCTCAGGGGCATGACATCAGTAAGTTGTATTTTATTTTTATTTACTAAATGTATCTCTGAATAATGTTTCAATTTTGATCTACAAATTTATGTATTACGTAGTTAGGCGGAAGAGCGGGCCTGATGTCCCGAGCCTCGCCACATAAATAAAGTCATTATTATTATTATTATTATTATTATTATTATTATTATTATTATTATTATTATTATTGAATTGCAATGATAAGATCCTTTTTGATCTTTTTACATCACAATACTACTGGGGATTCACACACTCGCCGCGATGCCAACCCATAAACGCTTCAAGTCAACTTTTTTTAAAATGATCGTGTTTTATTAAAAGTTAACACAATGCTAAATAATGTGGGAGAAAAAAGTGAACCTTCTCAATATTATATTTAATGAATTAGCGACAGAGGAATCCTAATTCTGAAATTTGAAATAAATGAATGTTTTACTCGTAATGTTAATGTATCCTTGAAGTTGCTCAATGACGTCTAGCGTATATTTCCGGAAGTTCTACGCAAGTGGTGAAGAGTGCACCTGCCGGCGAGAGTTTAAATTTCTTAAACAGTTGTAAGGACGGCCTAAACTTCTGCCTGAACACCGATCCAGCCAACTCAATGCGCATGCGCGCTCACTTCGCCGCGCCCCGTCCCTGGCATACGACCTAAACTTCTGCTGAACACCGATCCAGCCTACTCAATGCGCATGCGCGCTCACTTCGCCGCGCCCCGTCCCTGGCATACGACCTAAACTTCTGCTGAAATCCGATCCAGCCTACTCAATGCGCATGCACGCTCACTTCCCCGCGCCCCGTCCCTGGCATACGACCTAAACTTCTGCTGAACACCGATCCAGCCTACTCAATGCGCATGCTCGCTCTCTTCCCTGCGCTCTGTCCCCCGGCATACGACCTAAACGTCTGCTGAGCACCGATCCAGCCTTACTCAATGCGCATGCGCGCTCACTTCCCGCGCCCCGTCCCTGGTAAACGACCTAAACTTCGCTGAACACCGATCCAGCTTCTGGGTACTCAATGCGCATGCGCGCTCACTTCCTGCGCCGCCCCGTCCCTGGCAAACGACCTGCAACGTCTGCCGAACACCGATCCAGCCTACCAATGCGCATGCGCGCTCATTTCCCGCGCCTTCTTCCCGTCCCTGGCATACGACCTAAACTTCTGCTGAACACCGATCCAGCCTACTCAATGCGCATGCGCGCTCACTTCCCCGCGCCCCGTCCCTGGCAAACGACCTAAACGTCTGCCGAACACCGATCCAGCCTACTCAATGCGCATGCGCGCTCACTTCCCCGCGCCCCGTCCCTGGCAAACGACCTAAACGTCTGCCGAACACCGATCCAGCCTACTCAATGCGCATGCGCGCTCACTTCCCCGCGCCCGTCCATGGCACACGACCTAAACTTCTGCTGAACACCGATCCAGCCTACTCAATGCGCATGCGCGCTCACTTCCCCGCGCCCCGTCCCTGGCAAACGACCTAAACGTCTGCCTAACACCGGTCCAGCCTACTCAATGCGCATGCGCGCTCACTTCCCCGCGCCCCGTCCCTGGCAAACGACTTAAACTTCTGCTTAACACCGATCCAGCCTACTCTATGCGCATGCGCGCTCACTTCCCCGCGCCCTGTCCCTGGCATACAACCTAAACTTCTGCTGAACACCGATCCAGCCTACTCAATGCGCATGTAATACCCCCCCTGTTGAACTTTTCAAATTTCTACCGGACAACGAAACTTCTGAAAACTAGCGTCCTAACTCGAAATTTTATGGCGATAACAATGGTGAAGATCATTTTTCTCTCTGAGGCTTCGTTTTCTTTAAATTCGCAAAAACGTTCATAAGTATAAGAAATATTGAAAATATACTGAAAAGAGAAAAACCGTCTGTAAGCCGGTTTTTCGTCCGATTGAGACAAATGAGGACATTTTCTGAATCTACTCACTCTCCTGAACGCGCCGGTGCTTTTAGAATTGCAAAATTCGCATTAGTTTAGGAGATATGAGCGTTTGAAGCCAATCATGAAAAATGGGAAAGTTAGTAAACCCCACCCCTGTTGAACTCTTTCAAATTTCGGGACTGACAACGAACTTCTGAAAACTAGCGTCCTAACTCGAAATTTTATGGCGATTACAATGGTGAAGATCATTTTTCTCTGAGGCTTCGTTTTCTTTTGTAAATTCGCAAAAACGTTCAGAAGTTTAAGAAATATTGAAAATATACTGAAAAGAGGAAAACCGTCTGTAAGCCGTAATTTTCGTCCCATTGAGACAAATGAGGACATTTTCTGGATCTACTCACTCATCTGAACGCGCCGGTGCTTTTAGAATTGCAAATTTCGCATTAGTTTAGGAGATATGAGCGTTTGAAGCCAATCCTGAAAAATGGGAAAGTTAGTAATACTCCCCCTGTTGAACTTTTCAAATTTCGACCGAACAACGAAACTTCTCAAAACTAGCGTCCTAACTCGAAATTTGCTGGCGATTACAATGGTGAAGACCATTTTTCTGAGGCTTCTTGCTTTTTAAATTCGCAAAAACGTTCATAAGTATAAGAAATATTGAAAATATACTGAAAAGAGAAAAACCGTCCGTAAGCCGTGGTTTTCGTCCGATTGAGACAAATGAGGACATTTTCTGAATCTACTCACTCTCCTGAACGCGCCGGTGCTTTTAGAATTGCAAAATTCGCATTAGTTTAGGGGATATGAGCGTTTAAAGCCAATCATGAAAAATGGGAAAGTTAGTAATTCCCCCCTGTTGAACTTTTCAAATTTCGACCGGAACACGAAACTTCTGAAAAGTAGCGTCCTAACTCGAAATTTAATGGCGATTACAATGGTGAAGATCATTTTTCTCTCTGAGGCTTCGTTTTCTTAGAATTCGCAAAAACGTTTATTAGTATAAGAAATATTGAAAATATACTGAAAAGAGAAAAACCGTCTGTAAGCCGTGGTTTCGTCCGATTGAGACAAATGAGGACATTTTCTGAATCTACTCACTCTCCTGAACGCGCCGGTGCTATCAGAATTGCAAAATTCGCATTAGTTTAGGAGATATGAGCGTTTAAAGCCAATCATGAAAAATGGGAAAGTTAGTAATACCCCCCCCTGTTTAACTTTTCAAATTTCGACCGGACAACGAAACTTCTGAAAACTAGCGTCCTAACTCGAAATTTTATGGCGATTACTATGGTGAAGATCATTTTTCTCTCTGAGGCTTCGTTTTCTTTAAATTCGCAAAAACGTTCATAAGTATAAGAAATATTGAAAATATACTGAAAAGAGGAAAACCGTCTGTAAGCCGTGGTTTTCGTCCGATTGAGACAAATGAGGACATTTTCTGAATCTACTCACTCTCCTGAACGCGCCGGTGCTTTAGAATTGCAAAATTCGCATTAGTTTAGGAGATATGAGCGTTTAAAGCCAATCATGAAAAATGGGAAAGTTATTAATACCCCCCCTGTTGAACTTTTCAAATTTCGACCGGACAACGAAACTTCTGAAAACTAGCGTCCTAACTCGAAATTTTATGGCGATTACAATGGTGAAGATCATTTTTCTCTCTGAGGCTTCGTTTTCTTGAAATTCGCAAAAACGTTCATAAGTATAAGAAATAATGAAAATATACTGAAAAGAGAAAAACCGTCTGTAAGCCGTGGTTTTCGTCCGATTGAGACAAATGAGGACATTTTCTGAATCTACTCACTCTCCTGAACGCGCCGGTGCTTTTAGAATTGCAAAATTCGCATTAGTTTAGGAGATATGAGCGTTTAAAGCCAATCATGAAAAATGGGAAAGTTAGTAATACTCCCCCTGTTGAACTTTTCAAATTTCGACCGGACAACGAAACTTCTGAAAACTAGCGTCCTAACTCGAAATTTTATGGCGATTACAATGGTGAAGATCATTTTTCTCTCTGAGGCTTCGTTTTCTTTAAATTCGCAAAAACGTTCAGAAGTTTAAGAAATATTGAAAATATACTGAGAAGAGGAAAACCGTCTGTAAGCCGTGGTTTTCGTCCGATTGAGACAAATGAGGACATTTTCTGAATCTACTCACTCTCCTGAACGCGCCGGTGCTTTTAGAATTGCAAAATTCGCATTGGTTTAGGAGATATGAGCGTTTAAAGCCAATCATGAAAAATGGGAAAGTTAGTAATACCCCCCCCCTGTTGAACTTTTCAAATTTCGACCGGACAACGAAACTTCTGAAAACTAGCGTCCTAACTCGAAATTTTATGGCGATTACAATGATGAAGATCATTTTTCTCTCTGAGGCTTCGTTTTCTTTAAATTCGCAAAAACCTTCATAAGTATAAGAAATACTGAAAATATACTGAAAAGAGAAAAACCGTCTGTAAGCCGTGGTTTTCGTCCGATTGAGACAAATGAGGACATTTTCTGAATCTACTCACTCTCCTTAACCCGCCGGTGCTTTTAGAAGTGCAAAATTCGCATTAGTTTAGGAGATATGAGCGTTTGAAGCCAATCCTGAAGAATGGAATACTCCCCCTGTTGAACTTTTCAAATTTCGAGCCGGACAGCAAAACTTCTCCAAAACTAGCGTCTAACTCGAAATTTGATGGCGATGCAATGGTGAAGATCATTTTTCTCTCTGAGGCTTCGTTTTCTTAGAATTCGCAAAAACGTTCATTATATTAGAAATATTGAAAATATACTTAAGAGAGAGAAAAACCGTCTGTAAGCCGTGGTTTTCGTCCGATTGAGACAAATGAGGCCATTTTCTGAATCTACTCACTCTCCTCAACGCGCCGGTTCTTTTAGAATTGCAAAATTCGCATTAGTTTAAGAGATATGAGCGTTTAAGCCAATCCTGAAAAATGGGAAAGTTAGTAATACCCCCCCCCCCTGTTGAACTTTTCAAATTTCGACCGGACAACGAAACTTCTGAAAACTAGCGTCCCAACTCGAAATTTTATGGCGATTACAATGGTGAAGATCATTTTTCTCTCTGAGGCTTCGTTTTCTTGAAATTCGCAAAAACGTTCATAAGTATAAGAAATATTGAAAATATACTGAAAAGAGAAAAACCGTCTGTAAACCGTGGTTTTCGTCCGATTGAGACAAATGAGGACATTTTCTGAATCTACTCACTCTCCTGAACGCGCCGGTGCTTTTAGAATTGCAAAATTCGCATTAGTTTAGGAGATATGAGCGTTTAAAGCCAATCATGAAAAATGGGGAAGTTAGTAATACTCCCCTGTTTAACTTTTCAAATTTCGACCGGACAACGAAACTTCTCAAAACTAGCGTCCTAACTCTCGAAATTTGATGGCGATTACTATGGTGAAGATCATTTTTCTCTCTGAAGCTTCGTTTTTCTTTAAATTCGCAAAAACGTTCAGACGTTTAAGAAATATTGAAAATATACTGAAAAGAGGAAATCCGTCTGTAAGCCGTGGTTTTCGTCCTATTGAGACAAATGAGGACATTTTCTGAATTTACTCACTCTCCTGAACGCGCCGGTGCTTTTAGAATTGCAAAATTCGCATTAGTTTAGGAGATATGAGCGTTTAAAGCCAATCCTGAAAAATGGGAAAGTTAGTAATACCCCCCCCTGTTTAACTTTTCAAATTTCGACCGGACAACGAAACTTCTGAAAACTAGCGTCCTAACTCGAAATTTTATGGCGATTACAATGGTGAAGATCATTTTTCTCTCTGAGGCTTTGTTTTCTTTAAATTCGCAAAAACGTTCAGAAGTTTAAGAAATATTGAAAATATACTGAAAAGAGGAAAACCGTCTGTAAGCCGTGGTTTTCGTCCGATTGAGACAAATGGAGACATTTTCTGAATTTACTCACTCTCCTGAACCCGCCGGTGCTTTTAGAATTGCAAAACTCGCATTAGTTTAGGAGATATGAGCGTTTGAAGCCAATTCTGAAAAATGGGAAAGTTAGTAATACTCCCCCCTGTTGAACTTTTCAAATTTCGACCGGACAACGAAACTTCTCAAAACTAGCGTCCTAACTCGAAATTTGATGGCGATTACAATGGTGAAGATCATTTTTCTCCCTGAGGCTTCGTTTTCTTTAAATTCGCAAAAACGTTCAGAAGTTTAAGAAATATTGAAAATATACTGAAAAGAGGAAAATCGTCTGTAAGCCGTGGTTTTCGTCCGATTGAGACAAATGAGGACATTTTCTGAATCTACTCACTCTCCTGAACGGCCGGTGCTTTTAGAATTGTAAATTCGCATTAGTTTAGGAGATATGAGCGTTTGAAGCCAATCCTGAAAAATGGGAAAGTTAGTGATACTCCCCCCTGTTGAACTTTTCAAATTTCGACCGGACAACGAAACTTCTCAAAACTAGCGTCCTAACTCAAAATTTGATGGCGATTACAATGGTGAAGATCATTTTTCTCTCTGAGGCTTCGTTTTCTTTAAATTCGCAAAAACGTTCATAAGTATAATAAATACTCAAAATATACTGAAAAGAGAAAAACCGTCTGTAAGCCGTGGGTTTCGTCCGATTGAGACAAATGAGGACATTTTCTGAATCTACTCACTCTCCTGAACGCGCCGGTGCTTTTAGAATTGCAAAATTCGCATTAGTTTAGGAGAGATGAGCGTTTGAAGCCAATCCTGAAAAATGGGAAAGTTAGTAATACTCCCCTCTGTTGAACTTTTCAAATTTCGACCGCACAACGAAACTTCTCAAAACTAGCGTCCTAACTCGAAATTTGATGGCGATTACAATGGTGAAGATCATTTTTCTCTCTGAGGCTTCGTTTTCTTTAAATTCGCAAAAACGTTAAGAAGTTTAAGAAATATTGAAAATATACTGAAAAGAGGAAAACCGTCTGTAAGCCGTGGTTTTCGTCCGATTGAGACAAATGAGGACATTTTCTGAATCTACTCACTCTCCTAAACGCGCCGGTGCTTTCAGAATTGCAAAATTCGCATTAGTTTAGGAGATATGAGCGTTTGAAGCCAATTATGAAAAATGGGAAAGTTAGTAAACCCCACCCCTGTTGAACTTTTCAAATTTCGACCGGACAACGAAACTTCTGAAAACTAGCGTCCTAACTCGAAATTTTATGGCGATTACAATGGTGAAGATCATTTTTCTCTCTGAGGCTTCGTTTCCTTGAAATTCGCAAAAACGTTCATAAGTATAAGAAATACTGAAAATATACTGAAAAGAGAAAAACCATCTGTAAGCCGTGGTTTTCGTCCGATTGAGACAAATGAGGACATTTTCTGAATCTACTCACTCTCCTGAACGCGCCGGTGCTTTTAAAATTGAAAAATTCGCCTTAGTTTTAGGAGATATGAGCGTTTAAAGCCAATCATGAAAAATGGGAAAGTTAGTAATACCCCCCCCTGTTGAACTTTTCAAATTTCGACCGGACAACGAAACTTCTGAAAACTAGCGTCCTAACTCGAAATTTTATGGCGATTACAATGGTGAAGATCATTTTTCTCTCTGAGGCTTCGTTTTCTTGAAATTCGCAAAAACGTTCATAAGTGTAAGAAATATTGAAAATATGCTGAAAAGAGAAAAACCGTCTGTAAGCCGTGGTTTTCGTCCGATTGAGACAAATGAGGACATTTTCTGAATCTACTCACTCTCCTGAACGCGCCGGTGCTTTTAGAATTGCAAAATTCGCATTAGTTTAGGAGATATGAGCGTTTAAAACCAATCCTGAAAAATTAGAAAGTTAGTAATACCCCCCCTGTTGAACTTTTCAAATTTCGACCGGACAACGAAACTTCTGAAAACTAGCGTCCTAACTCGAAATTTAATGGCGATTACAATGGTGAAGATCATTTTTCTCTCTGAGGCTTCGTTTTCTTAGAATTCGCAAAAACGTTCATTAGTATAAGAAATATTGAAAATATACTGAAAAGAGAAAAACCGTCTGTAAGCCGTGGTTTTCGTCCGATTGAGACAAATGAGGACATTTTCTGAATCTACTCACTCTCCTGAACGCGCCGGTGCTTTTAGAATTGCAAAATTCGCATTAGTTTAGGAGATATGAGCGTTTAAAGAAATTACTGAAAAATGGGAAAGTTAGTAATACCCCCCTGTTGAACTTTTGAAAATTCCGACCGGAAAACGAAACTTCTGAAAACTAGCGTCCTAACTCAAAATTTAATGGCGATTACAATGGTGAAGATCATTTTTCTCTCAGAGGCTTCGTTTTCTTAGAATTCGCAAAAACGTTCATTAGTATAAGAAATATTGAAAATATACTGAAAAGAGAAAAACCGTCTGTAAGCCGTGGTTTTCGTCCGATTGAGACAAATGAGAACATTTTCTGAATCTACTCACTCTCCTGAACGCGCCGGTGCTTTTAGAATTGCAAAATTCGCATTAGTTTAGGAGATATGAGCGTTTAAAGAAATTCCTGAAAAATGGGAAAGTTAGCAATACCCCCCCCTGTTGAACTTTTCAAATTTCGACCGGACAACGAAACTTCTGAAAACTAGCGTACTAACTCGAAATTTCATGGCGATTACAATGGTGAAGATCATTTTTCTCTCAGAGGCTTCGTTTTCTTAGAATTCGCAAAAACGTTCATTAGTATAAGAAATATTGAAAATATACTGAAAAGAAAAAAACCGTCTGTAAGCCGTGGTTTTCGTCCGATTGAGACAAATGAGGACATTTTCTGAATCTACTCACTCTCCTGAACGCGCCGGTGCTTTTAGAATTGCAAAATTCGCATTAGTTTAGGAGATATGAGCGTTTAAAGAAATTCCTGAAAAATGGGAAAGTTAGTAATACCCCCCCTGTTGAACTTTTCAAATTTCGACCGGACAACGAAACTTCTGAAAACTAGCGTCCTAACTCGAAATTTAATGGCGATTACAATGGTGAAGATCATTTTTCTCTCAGAGGCTTCGTTTTCTTAGAATTCGCAAAAACGTTCATTAGTATCAGAAATATTAAAAATATACTGAAAAGAGAAAAACCGTCTGTAAGCCGTGGTTTTCGTCCGATTGAGACAAATGAGGACATTTTCTGAATCTACTCACTCTCCTGAACGCGCCGGTGCTTTTAGAATTGCAAAATTCGCATTAGTTTAGGAGATATGAGCGTTTAAAAAATTCCTGAAAAATGGGAAAGTTAGTAATACCCCCCCTGTTGAACTTTTCAAATTTCGACCGGACAACGAAACTTCTGAAAACTAGCGTCCTAACTCGAAATTTAATGGCGATTACAATGGTGAAGATCATTTTTCTCTCAGAGGCTTCGTTTTCTTAGAATTCGCAAAAACGTTCATTAGTATAAGAAATATTGAAAATATACTGAAAAGAGAAAAACCGTCTGTAAGCCGTGGTTTTCGTCCGATTGAGACAAATGAGGACATTTTCTGAATCTACTCACTCTCCTGAACGCGCCGGTGCTTTTAGAATTGCAAAATTCGCATTAGTTTAGGAGATATGAGCGTTTAAAGAAATTCCTGAAAAATGGGAAAGTTAGTAATACCCCCCCTGTTGAACTTTTCAAATTTCGACCGGACAACGAAACTTCTGAAAACTAGCGTCCTAACTCGAAATTTCAATGGCGATTACAATGGTGAAGATCATTTTTCTCTCAGAGGCTTCGTTTTCTTAGAATTCGCAAAAACGTTCATTAGTATAAGAAATATTGAAAATATACTGAAAAGAGAAAAACCGTCTGTAAGCCGTGGTTTTCGTCCGATTGAGACAAATGAGGACATTTTCTGAATCTACTCACTCTCCTGAACGCGCCGGTGCTTTTAGAATTGCAAAATTCGCATTAGTTTAGGAGATATGAGCGTTTAAAACCAATCCTGAAAAATTAGAAAGTTAGTAATACCCCCCCTGTTGAACTTTTCAAATTTCGACCGGACAACGAAACTTCTGAAAACTAGCGTCCTAACTCGAAATTTAATGGCGATTACAATGGTGAAGATCATTTTTCTCTCAGAGGCTTCGTTTCCTTAGAATTCGCAAAAACGTTCATTAGTATAAGAAATATTGAAAATATACTGAAAAGAGAAAACCGTCTGTAAGCCGTGGTTTTCGTCCGATTGAGACAAATGAGGACATTTTCTGAATCTACTCACTCTCCTGAACGCGCCGGTGCTTTTAGAATTGCAAAATTCGCATTAGTTTAGGAGATATGAGCGTTTAAAGCCAATCATGAAAAATGGGAAAGTTAGTAATACCCCCCCCTGTTGAACTTTTCAAATTTCGACCGGACAACGAAACTTCTGAAAACTAGCGTCCTAACTCGAAATTTAATGGCGATTACAATGGTGAAGATCATTTTCCTCTCAGAGGCTTCGTTTTCTTAGAATTCGCAAAAACGTTCATTAGTATAAGAAATATTGAAAATATACTGAAAAGAGAAAAACCGTCTGTAAGCCGTGGTTTTCGTCCGATTGAGACAAATGAGGACATTTTCTGAATCTACTCACTCTCCTGAACGCGCCGGTGCTTTTAGAATTGCAAAATTCGCATTAGTTTAGGAGATATGAGCGTTTAAAGCCAATCCTGAAAAATGGGAAAGTTAGTAATACCCCCCTGTTGAACTTTTCAAATTTCGACCGGACAACGAAACTTCTGAAAACTAGCGTCCTAACTCGAAATTTATGGCGATTACAATGGTGAAGATCATTTTTCTCTCAGAGGCTTCGTTTTCTTTAGAATTCGCAAAAACGTTCATTAGTATAAGAAATATTGAAAATATACTGAAAAGAGAAAAACCGTCTGTAAGCCGTGGTTTTCGTCCGATTGAGACAAATGAGGACATTTTCTGAATCTACTCACTCTCCTGAACGCGCCGGTGCTTTTAGAATTGCAAAATTCGCATTAGTTTAGGAGATATGAGCGTTTAAAGCCAATCATGAAAAATGGGAAAGTTAGTAATACCCCCCCCTGTTGAACTTTTCAAATTTCGACCGGACAACGAAACTTCTGAAAACTAGCGTCTAACTCGAAATTTTATGGCGATTACAATGGTGAAGATCATTTTTCTCTCTGAGGCTTCGTTTTCTTTAAATTCGCAAAAACGTTCATAAGTATAAGAAATATTGAAAATATACTGAAAAGAGACAAACCGTCTGTAAGCCGTGGTTTTCGTCCGATTGAGACAAATGAGGACATTTTCTGAATCTACTCACTCTCCTGAACGCGCCGGTGCTTTTAGAATTGCAAAATTCGCATTAGTTTAGGAGATATGAGCGTTTAAAGCCAATTCTGAAAAATGGGAAAGTTAGTAATACCCCCTGTTGAACTTTTCAAATTTCGACCAAACAACGAAACTTCTGAAAACTAGCGTCCAAACTCGAAATTTAATGGCGATTACAATGGTGAAGATCATTTTTCTTACTGAGGCTTCGTTTTCTTAGAATTCGTTAAAACGTTCATTAGTATAAGAAATATTGAAAATATACTAAAAGAGAAAAACCGTCTGTAAGTCATGGTTTTCGTCTGATTGAGACAAATCAGGACATTTTCTGAATCTACTCTCTCTCCTGAAAGCGCCTGTGCTTTTAGAATTGCAAAATTCGCATTAGTTTAGGAGATATGAGCGTTTAAAGCCAATCCTGAAAAAATGGGAAAGTTAGTAATACCCCCCCCCTGTTGAACTTTTCAAATTTCGACCGGACAACGAAACTTCTGAAAACTAGCGTCCTAACTCGAAATTTAATGGCGATTACAATGGTGAAGATCATTTTTCTGTCTGAGGCTTCGTTTTCTTAGAATTCGCAAAAACGTTCATTAGTATCAGAAATATTGAAAATATACTGAAAAAAGAAAAACCGTCTGTAAGCCGTGGTTTTCGTCCGATTGAGACAAATGAGGACATTTTCTGAATCTACTCACTCTCCTGAACGCGCCGGTGCTTTTAGAATTGCAAAATTCGCATTAGTTTAGGAGATATGAGCGTTTAAAGCCAATCCTGAAAAATGGGAAAGTTAGTAATACCCCCCCCTGTTGAACTTTTCAAATTTCGACCGGACAACGAAACTTCTGAAAACTAGCGTCCTAACTCGAAATTTAATGGCGATTACAATGGTGAAGATCATTTTTCTCTCAGAGTCTTCGTTTTCTTAGAATTCGCAAAAACGTTCATTAGTATAAGAAATATTGAAAATATACTGAAAAGAGAAAAACCGTCTGTAAGCCGTGGTTTTCATCCGATTGAGACAAATGAGGACATTTTCTGAATCTACTCACTCTCCTGAACGCGCCGGTGCTTTTAGAATTGCAAAATTCGCATTAGTTTAGGAGATATGAGCGTTTAAAGCCAATCCTGAAAAAAGGGAAAGTTAGTAATACCCCCCCCGTGTTGAACTTTTCAAATTTCGACGGGACAACGAAACTTCTGAAAACTAGCGTCCTAACTCGAAATTTAATGGCGATTACAATGGTGAAGATCATTTTTCTCTCTGAGGCTTCGTTTTCTTAGAATTCGCAAAAACGTTCATAAGTATAAGAAATATTGAAAATATACTGTAGAGAGAAAAACCGTCTGTAAGCCGTGCTTTTCGTCCGATTGAGACAAATGGGGACATTTTCTGAATCTACTCACTCTCCTGAACGCGCCGGTGCTTTTAGAATTGCAAAATTCGCATTAGTTTAGGAGATATGAGCGTTTAAAAAATTCCTGAAAAATGGGAAAGTTAGTAATACCCCCCTGTGTTGAACTTTTCAAATTTCGACCGGACAACGAAACTTCTGAAAACTAGCGTCCTAACTCGAAATTTAATGGCGATTACAATGGTGAAGATCATTTTCTCTCTGAGGCTTCGTTTTATTAGAATTCGCAAAAACGTTCATAAGTATAAGAAATATTGAAAATATACTGTAGAGAGAAGAACCGTCTATGGCCATTGCTTTTCGTCCGATTGAGACAAATGAGGATATTTTCTAAATCTACTCACTCCTGAACGCGCCGGTGCTTTTAGAATTGCAAAATTCGCATTAGTTTAGGAGATATGAGCGTTTAAAGCCAATCATGAAAAATGGGAAAGTTAATAATACCCCACCCCCTGTTGAACTTTTCAAATTTCGACCGGACAACGAAACTTCTGAAAACTAGCGTCCTAACTCGAAATTTTATGGCGATTACAATGGTGAAGATCATTTTTCTCTCTGAGGCTTCGTTTTCTTGAAATTCGCAAAAACGTTCATAAGTATAAGCAATATTGAAAATATACTGAAAAGAGAAAAACCGTCTGTAAGCCGTGGTTTTCGTCCGATTGAGACAAATGAGGACATTTTCTGAATCTACCCACTCTCCTGAACGCGCCTGTGCTTTTAGAATTGCAAAATTCGCATTAGTTTAGGAGATATGAGCGTTTAAAGAAATTCCTGAAAAATGGGAAAGTTAGTAACGCCCCCCCGTTGAACTTTTCAAATTTCGACCGGACAACGAAACTTCTGAAAACTAGCGTCCTAACTCGAAATTTAATGGCGATTACAATGGTGAAGATCATTTTTCTCTCAGAGGCTTCGTTTTCTTAGAATTCGAAAAAACGTTTATTAGTATAAGAAATATTGAAAATATACTGAAAAGAGAAAAACCGTCTGTAAGCCGTGGTTTTCGTCCGATTGAGACAAATGAGGACATTTTCTGAATCTACTCACTCTCCTGAACGCGCCGGTGTTTTTAAATTGCAAAATTCGCATTAGTTAGGAATATGAGCGTTTAAGAAATTCCTGAAAAATGAAATTTAGTAATACCCCCCTGTTGAACTTTTGAAAATTCCGACCGGACAACGAAACTTCTGAAAACTAGCGTCCTAACTCAAAATTTAATGGCGATTACAATGGTGAAGATCATTTTTCTCTCAGAGGCTTCGTTTTCTTAGAATTCGCAAAAACGTTCATTAGTATAAGAAATATTGAAAATATACTGAAAAGAGAAAAACCGTCTGTAAGCCGTGGTTTTCTTCCGATTGAGACAAATGTGGACATTTTGTGAATCTACTCACTCTCCTGAACGCGCCGGTGCTTTTAGAATTGCAAAATTCGCATTAGTTTAGGAGATATGAGCGTTTAAAGAAATTCCTGAAAAATGGGAAATTTAGTAATACCCCCCCCTGTTGAACTTTTCAAATTTCGACCGGACAACGAAACTTCTGAAAACTAGCGTCCTAACTCGAAATTTAATGGTGATTACAATGGTGAAGATCATTTTTCTCTCTGAGGCTTCGTTTTCTTAGAATTCGCAAAAACGTTCATTAGTATAAGAAATATTGAAAATATACTGAAAAGAGAAAAACCGTCTGTAAGCCGTGGTTTTCTTCCGATTGAGACAAATGTGGACATTTTGTGAATCTACTCACTCTCCTGAACGCGCCGGTGCTTTTAGAATTGCAAAATTCGCATTAGTTTAGGAGATATGAGCGTTTAAAGAAATTCCTGAAAATGGGAAAGTTAGTAATACCCCCCCTGTTGAACTTTTCAAATTTCGACCGGACAACGAAACTTCTGAAAACTCGCGTCCTAACTCGAAATTTCATGGCGATTACAATGGTGAAGATCATTTTCTCTCAGAGGCTTCGTTTTCTTGAATTCGCGAAAACGTTCATTAGTATAAGAAACTCTTGAAAATATACTAAAGAGAAAAACCGTCTGTAAGCCGTGGTTTACGTCCGGTGAGACAAATGAGGACATTTTCTGAATCTACTCACTCTCTGAACGCTATTGCTTTTAGGAGTACGCAAAATTCATTAGTTTAGGAGATATGAGCGTTTAAAGAAACTCCTGAAAAATGACAACCCCCCCTGTTGAACTTTTCAAATTTCGACCGGAACACGAAACTTCTGAAAAGTAGCGTCCTAACTCGAAATTTAATGGCGATTACAATGGTGAAGATCATTTTTCTCTCTGAGGCTTCGTTTTCTTAGAATTCGCAAAAACGTTCATTAGTATAAGAAATATTGAAAATATACTGAAAAAAAAAACCGTCTGTAAGCCGTGGTTTTCGTCCGATTGAGACAAATGAGGACATTTTCTGAATCTACTCACTCTCCTGAACGCGCCGGTGCTTTTAGAATTGCAAAATTCGCATTAGTTTAGGAGATATGAGCGTTTAAAGAAATTCCTGAAAAATGGGAAAGTTAGTAACCCCCCCCCCTGTTGAACTTTTCAAATTTCGACCGGACAACGAAACTTCTGAAAACTAGCGTCCTAACTCGAAATTTAATGGCGATTACAATGGTGAAGATCATTTTTCTCTCAGGGGCTTCGTTTTCTTAGAATTCGCAAAAACGTTCATTAGTATAAGAAATATTGAAAATATACTGAAAAGAGAAAAACCGTCTGTAAGCCGTGGTTTCGTCCGATTGAGACAAATGAGGACATTTTCTGAATCTACTCACTCTCCTGAACGCGCCGGTGCTATCAGAATTGCAAAATTCGCATTAGTTTAGGAGATATGAGCGTTTAAAGCCAATCCTGAAAAATGGGAAAGTTAGTAAAACCCCCTCCTGTTGAAATTTTCAAATTTCGACCGGACAACGAAACTTCTGAAAACTAGCGTCCTAACTCGAAATTTAATGGCGATTACACTGGTGAAGATCATTTTTCTCTCTGAGGCTTCGTTTTCTTGAAATTCGCAAAAACGTTCATAAGTATAAGAAGCTATTGAAAATATACTGAAAAGAGAAAAACCGTCTGTAAGCCGTGGTTTTCGTCCGATTGAGACAAATGAGGACATTTTCTGAATCTACTCACTCTCCTGAACGCGCCGGTGCTTTTAGAATTGCAAAATTCGCATTAGTTTAGGATATATGAGCGTTTAAAGCCAATCATGAAAAATGGGAAAGTTAGTAATACCCCCCCCTGTTGAACTTTTCAAATTTCGACCGGACAACGAAACTTCTGAAAACTAGCGTCCTAACTCAGTATGGCGATTACAATGGTGAAGATCATTTTTCTCTCTGAGGCTTTGTTTTCTTTAAATTCGCAAAAACGTTCAGAAGTTTAAGAAATATTGAAAATATACTGAAAAGAGGAAAACCGTCTGTAAGCCGTGGTTTTCATCCGATTGAGACAAATGAGGACATTTTCTGAATCTACTCACTCTCCTGAACGCGCCGATGCTTTTAGAATTGCAAAATTCGCATTAGTTTAGGAGATATGAGCGTTTAAAGCCAATCATGAAAAATGGGAAAGTTAGTAATACCCCCCCCTGTTGAACTTTTCAAATTTCGACCGGACAACGAAACTTCTGAAACTAGCGTCCTAACTCGAAATTTTATGGCGATTACAATGGTGAAGATCATTTTTCTCTCTGAGGCTTCGTTTTCTTGAAATTCGCAAAAACGTTCATAAGTGTAAGAAATATTGAAAATATACTGAAAAGAGAAAAACCGTCTGTAAGCCGTGTTTCTCGTCCGATTGAGACAAAAGAGGACATTTTCTAAATCTACTCACTCTCCTGAACACGCCGGTGCTTTTAGAATTACAAAATTCGCATTAGTTTAGGAGATATGAGCGTTCAAAGCCAATCATGAAAAATGGGAAAGTTAGTAATACCCCCCCCCTGTTGAACTTTTCAAATTTCGACCGGACAACGAAACTTCTGAAAACTAGCGTCCTAACTCGAAATTTTATGGCGATTACAATGGTGAAGATCATTTTTCTCTCTGAGGCTTCGTTTTCTTGAAATTCGCAAAAACGTTCATAAGTATAAGAAATATTGAAAATATACTGAAAAGAGAAAAACCGTCTGTAAGCCGTGGTTTTCGTCCGATTGAGACAAATGAGGACATTTTCTGAATCTACTCACTCTCCTGAACGCGCCGGTGCTTTTAGAATTGCAAAATTCGCATTAGTTTAGGAGATATGAGCGTTCAAAGCCAATCATGAAAAATGGGAAGTTAGTAATACCCCCCCCTGTTGAACTTTTCAAATTTCGACCGGACAACGAAACTTCTGAAAACTAGCGTCCTAACTCGAAATTTTATGGCGATTACAATGGTGAAGATCATTTTTCTCTCTGAGGCTTCGTTTTCTTGAAATTCGCAAAAACGTTCATAAGTATAAGAAATATTGAAAATATACTGAAAGAGAAAAACCGTCTGTAAGCCGTGGTTTTCGTCCGATTGAGACAAATGAGGACATTTTCTGAATCTACTCACTCTCCTGAACGCGCCGGTGCTTTTAGAATTGCAAAATTCGCATTAGTTTAGGAGATATGAGCGTTTCAAGCCAATCCTGAAAAATGGGAAAGTTAGTAATACCCCCCCTGTTGAACTTTTCAAATTTCGACCGGACAACGAAACTTCTGAAAACTAGCGTCCTAACTCGAAATTTAATGGCGATTACAATGGTGAAGATCATTTTTCTCTCAGATGCTTCGTTTTCTTAGAATTCGCAAAAACGTTCATAAGTGTAAGAAATATTGAAAATATACTGAAAGAGAAAAACCGTCTGTAAGCCGTGTTCTCGTCCGATTGAAGATCATCGAGGACGCATTTTTCACAAATCTCACTCGCTTTCTCATACGAACACGCCGGTGCTTTTAGAATTACAAAATTCGCATTAGTTTAGGAGATATGAGCGTTTCAAGCCAATCATGAAAAATGGGAAAGTTAGTAATACCCCCTGTTGAACACTGAAATTTCGACGGACAACGAAACCTTCGAGAAACTAGCGTCCTAACTCGGTACACATGGCGATTACAATGGTGAATCATTTTCTCTCTGAGGCTTCGTTTTCTTGAAATTCATAAAAACGTTCATAAGTATAAGAAATATTGAAAATATACTGAAAAGAGAAAAACCGTCTGTAAGCCGTGGTTTTCGTCCGATTGAGACAAATGAGGACATTTTCTGAATCTACTCACTCTCCTGAACGCGCCGGTGCTTTTAGAATTGCAAAATTCGCATTAGTTTAGGAGATATGAGCGTTTACAGCCAATCATGAAAAATGGGAAAGTTAGTAATACCCCCCCCTGTTGAACTTTCAAATTTCGACCGGACAACGAAACTTCTGAAAACTAGCGTCCTAACTCGAAATTTTATGGCGATTACAATGGTGAAGATCATTGTTCTCTCTGAGGCTTCGTTTTCTTGAAATTCGCAAAAACGTTCATTAGTATCAGAAATATTGAAAATATACTGAAAAGAGAAAAACCGTCTGTAAGCCGTGGTTTTCGTCCGATTGAGACAAATGAGGACATTTTCTGAATCTGCTCATTCTCCTGAACGCGCCGGTGCTTTTAGAATTGCAAAATTCGCATTAGTTTCGGAGATATGAGCGTTTAAAGCCAATCCTGAAAAATGGGAAAGTTAGTAATACCCCCCCTGTTGAACTTTTCAAATTTCGACCGGACAACGAAACTTCTGAAAACTAGCGTCCTAACTCGAAAATTAATGGCGATTACAATGGTGAAGATCATTTTTCTCTCAGAGGCTTCGTTTTCTTAGAATTCGCAAAAACGTTCATTAGTATAAGAAATATTGAAAATATACTGAAAAGAGAAAAACCGTTTGTAAGCCGTGGTTTTCGTCCGATTGAGACAAATGAGGACATTTTCTGAATCTACTCACTCTCCTGAACGCGCCGGTGCTTTTAGAATTGCAAAATTCGCATTAGTTTAGGAGATATGAGCGTTTAAAGCCAATCCTGAAAAAAGGGAAAGTTAATAATACCCCCCCTGTTGAACTTTTCAAATTTCGACCGGAGAACGAAACTTTTGAAAACTAGCGTCCTAACTCGAAATTTAATGGCGATTACAATGGTGAAGATCATTTTTCTCTCTGAGGCTTCGTTTTCTTTAAATTCGCAAAAACGTTCATTAGTATAAGAAATATTGAAAATATACTGAAAAGAGAAAAACCGTCTGTAAGCCGTGGTTTTCGTCCGATTGAGACAAATGAGGACATTTTCTGAATCTACTCACTCTCCTGAACGCGCCGGTGCTTTTAGAATTGCAAAATTCGCATTAGTTTAGGAGATATGAGCGTTTAAAGCCAATCCTGAAAAATGGGAAAGTTAGTAATACCCCCCTGTTGAACTTTTCAAATTTCGACCGGACAACGAAACTTCTGAAAACTAGCGTCCTAACTCGAAATTTAATGGCGATTACAATGGTGAAGATCATTTTTTTCTCTGAGGCTTCGTTTTCTTAGAATTCGCAAAAACGTTCATTAGTATAAGAAATATTGAAAATATACTGAAAAGAGAAAAACCGTCTGTAAGCCGTGGTTTTCGTCCGATTGAGACAAATGAGGACATTTTCTGAATCTACTCACTCTCCTGAACGCGTCGGTGCTTTTAGAATTGCAAAACTCGCATTAGTTTAGGAGATATGAGCGTTTAAAGCCAATCCTGAAAAATGGGAAAGTTAGTAATACCCCCCCTGTTGAACTTTTCAAATTTCGACCGGACAACGAAACTTCTGAAAACTAGCGTCCTAACTCGAAATTTTATGGCGATTACAATGGTGAAGATCATTTTTCTCTCTGAGGCTTCGTTTTCTTGAAATTCGCAAAAACGTTCATAAGTATAAGAAATATTGAAAATATACTGAAAAGAGAAAAACCGTCTGTAAGCCGTGGTTTTCGTCCGATTGAGACAAATGAGGACATTTTCTGAATCTACTCACTCTCCTGAATGCGCCGGGTCTTTTAGAATTGCAAAATTCGCATTAGTTTAGGAGATATGAGCGTTTAAAGCCAATCCTGAAAAATGGGAAAGTTAGTAATACCCCCCCCCTGTTAAACTTTTCAAATTTCGACCGGACAACGAAACTTCTGAAAACTAGCGTCCTAACTCGAAATTTTATGGCGATTACAATGGTGAAGATCATTTTTCTCTCTGAGGCTTCGTTTTCTTAAATTCGCAAAAACGTTCATAAGTATAAGAAATATTGAAAATATACTGAAAAGAGAAAAACCGTCTGTAAGCCGTGGTTTTCGTCCGATTGAGACAAATGAGGACATTTTCTGAATCTACTCACTCTCCTGAACGCGCCGGTGCTTTTAGAATTGCAAAATTCGCATTAGTTTAGGAGATATGAGCGTTTAAAGCCAAACCTGAAAAATGGGAAAGTTAGTAATACCCCCCCCTGTTGAACTTTTCAAATTTCGACCGGACAACGAATCTTCTGAAAAGTAGCGTCCTAACCTGAAATTAAATGGCGATTACAATGGTGAAGATCATTTTTCTCTCTGAGGCTT